>JAFFSR010000213.1:320000-920000 GCA_017163975.1 Anastatus disparis | reverse complement strand
CTTAATTAAGGTAATTTCGGCCCGAATGTTTCAGGCAAAAATTACCAATATTTATCTGCATGGTAAATGCAGTCTTCCATAGACCTTCCATATGTCTTCCCCTGCAATAATTCATCAATCTTCCAACAGAATCTTCCTTGCAAGGTTTACGAAAGCTTCCAGGTTACTCAAACCAGAATATTTCAGTGAAAATCTTCAATATTTCGCTGAAAGGTAAACGGAGTCTTCCATTCAAGCTTCCATGAAATCTTTCAGTGCAATGATTTATCAATCTTCCAAACTGAATTCTCCTTGAAAGGTTTACGAGAGCTTTCAGGAGCCTTCCACTGGAATGTTTGAATGAAAATTTCCAATATTTCGCTAAAAAAAACGGAGTCTTCCATTCAAGTTTCCATAAAATCTTTCGGTGCAATGATTCATCAATCTTCCAACGGAATCTTCCTTGGAAGGTTTACGGAAACTTCCAGGAGAATTAAGTCGGAATATTTCAGTAAAAATTCCCAACATTTCCCCGAAAGAAAAACGGAGTCTTCTATAAAGCTTCCATGAAATCTTTCGGTGCAATGATTCATCAATCTTCCGACGGAATCATCCTTAGAAGGTTATGAGCCTGAAGTTTCCGACGTCCAGATCCGACACTATTAAAATAAATTTTTTTTTTATTTAAACCACTTTGAAATGACTTAAATAATATTGTTAACTCTGAAAATGATCGTAAAAAAAATTTGAATCACTTCGGATTACCGGAAGGTAGATATAATGACCTAAGATTAATAACATACTTTTGTGTATATGTAAAAAAATATGCTAAATACACAAAAGTAAAAAAATTTTATGATTAATGAAAATAACCAGTCGGAAATCACTAAATTCACTATATTAACATTCAATTTATGATTCATAATAACTGAGGCTTTTTTCTACTATCGGAAAAATATAAAACCGGCCCGACTTCGATTAAATAATGTTGTTATATACCAAAAAATTATTCAAATAGGGAAATCCAAATTATTCTTATTTTTATTGATATAACCAACTGCTGATGGTTGTAAATCCTTTATTAACAATTGAATTGAAATAAAAAAGAGATCTGGTGTAGTATCAATCACCAGAAGACAGCTATATAGACCAACGTATGATCAAAAAATGCTACTTTGATCGAATAAGAAATAGCTTAAAAGCCATAATGCGAATATTTAATGTTCTTCCTAATATAACCACCTAGGAAAGTTTAAAAATCCTGAATTGATATTTAATTAATTAATAAAAACGATCCAGTGTAGTTTACACCGCCGCAAGGCAACCATATAGACCCGTGTATGATAAAATAATGCTAGTGTAATCGAAATAAAACAAGTTTAAGCCGCATTGAGATTATTTGATGTTGTTACGAATATAACCATCTAAAAATCTTTTAAAATCATGAATCAACATCTGAACAATTGATAATAATCATCTGGTGTAGTTTAAACCACCAGAAGTTGTCTAGATGCTCCCAAATCCGATGAAATCAAGCTACTACGTTATAAAAAAAATAGTTTCGAAGGCACGTTGCGATTATTTATTGTTTTTACAATTATAACCATCTGCAAATCTTTTAAAATCTTAAACTAACATCTGAAAAATTTATAATCACCATCTGGTGTAGTTTGAACCACCGGAAGTTGACTAGATACTCTCGAAATCAATAAAATAATGCTACTGCGTTTTAAACAAAAATAATTTCAAAGCCGTATTGAGAATATTTACTGTTGTTACAAATATAACCAACTGGAAACGTTTAGGAATCCTAAATAACAATCTAAATAGTAAATAAAAACCATTTGGTGCGGTTTGAACTGCCGGAAGGTAACTGGACACACCCAAGTCTGATAAAATAATGCCACTATGAAATACAAAAAAAATAGTTTCAAAGCCGCGTCGAGATTATTTTTTGTTGTTACGAATATAACCATCTGGAAATCTTTTAAAATTTTCAATTAACATCGTAACAGATCATAGTAACCATCTAGTGCAGTTAGAACCACCGAAAGTTGACTAAATATTCCCGAAATCAATAAAATAATGCTACTACGTTTTAAAAAAAAATAATTTCAAAGTCGCATTGAGAATATTTACTGTTGTTACAATTATAACCAACTGGAAACGTTTAGGAATCCTGAATTAGAATCTAAATAGTTAACTAAAACCATTTGGTGTAGTTCCAACCACCGGAAGGTGACTAGATAGTCGTCAATTTAATAAAATAATACTACTATGAAATAAAAAAAATAGATTCAAAGCCGCTTTGAGATTATTTATTGTTGTTACGCATATAACCAACTCAAAATCTTTTAAAATCTTGAATTAACATCTGAACAGTTTATATTAACCATCTGGTGTAGTTTGAACCACCGAAAGTTGACTAGATACTTCCGAAATCGATAAAATAATGCTACTACGTAACTAGACACACCCAAACCTGATAAAATAATGCTGTGTGATCTAACAAAAATTAGTTTAGAAAACCTTTTAGCATCGAAAATATTTTTTCTTGTTTCATAGTAGCATTATTTTATCAAACTTGGGTGTGTCTAGTTACCTTCTGGCAGTTCAAACTACACCAGATGGTTTTTTTTAACTATTTAGATTGTAATTTGGGATTTCTAAACGTTTCCAGTTGGTTATATTTGTAACAACAATAAATATTCCCAATGCGGCTTTGAAACGGTTTTTTTTATAACGTAGTAGCATTATTTTTTTGGATTTGGAAGAATCTAGACAACTTCCGGTGGTTCAAACTACATAAGATGATTATTAAAAACTGTTTAGATGTTAATTCAAGATTTTAAAAAATTTTCAGATATTTATATCCGTAACAACAATAAATAATCTCAATGCGGCTTCGAAAATATTTTTTCTTATTTCATAGTAGCATTATTTTATCAGACTAGGGTGTGTCTAGTTACCTTCTGGCAGTTCAAACTACACAAGGTGGTTTACATTAACTATTTAGATTGTAATTTAGGATTCCTCAACGTTTCCAGTTGGTTATATTTTTAACAACAATAAATATTCTCAGTTCGGCTTTGAAACTATTTTTTTTTATAACGTAGTAGCATTATTTTATCGGATTTGGGAGTATCTAGACAATTTCCGGTGGTTCAAACTACACCAGATGATTATTATAAACTGTTTAGTTGTTAATTTAAGATTTCGAAAGATTTTCAGATGGTTATATTTGTAATAACAATAAATAATCTCAATGCGGCATCGAACATATTTTTTCTTATTTCATAGTAGCATTATTTCATCAGACTTGGAAGTGTCTAGTTACCTTCCGGCAGTTTAAACTACACCGGATGGTTTTTATTAACAATTTAGATTGTAATTTAGGATTCCTAAATGTTTCGAGTTGGTTATATTTTTAACAAGAATAAATATTCTCAATGCGGCTTCGAAACTATAATTTTTTATAACGTAGTAGCATTATTTTATCGGATTTGGGAATATCTAGACAACTTCCGGTGGTTCAAACTACACCAGATGATTATTATAAACTGTTCAGATGTTAATTTAAGATTTTAAAAGATTTTCAGATGGTTATATTTGTAACAACAATAAGTAATCTCGTTGCGGCTCAAACTTGTTTTATTTTGATTACACTAGTATTATTTTATCATACATGGGTCTATATAGTTGCCTTCCGGCTGTGCAAACTACACTAGATTGTATTTATAAATCAATTAAATATTAAATCAGGATTTTTAAACTTTTCTAGGTGGTTATATTAGTAAGAACATTAAATATTCGCATTACGGCTTTTAAGAGGAGGTCACGTATCTCTGTCCTTTTCTAATCAAAGAAATGATTTTTTCACAAAAACTAATAACTTTCTCAAAAAATGAAGAGAAAGCCGCATCTTGTATCAAAAAAAGCAATATTTTCTTTGATAAGAAAAAATTAATTTTATTGCTTCGTTTTCAAGAAAACCTTTCAAAAACCAAATTGTCCACCCTAACCTCTATGATTTAAGTTTTTCAAGGTTTTCTTGAAAACGAAGCAATAAAATTAATTCTTTCTTATCAAAGAAAATATTGCTTTTTTTACTACGAGATGCGGCTTTCTCTTCATTTTTTGCCAAAGTTATTAGTTTCTGTAAAAAACTCAATTCTTTGATTAGAAAAGGACAGAGATACGTGACCTCCTCTTAAGCTATTTCTTATTCGATCAAAGTAGCATTTTTTGATCATACGTTGGTCTATATAGTTGCCTTCCGGTGATTGATACTACACCAGATTTTTTTTTTTTTCTTTTTTTATTTTATTTCAATTTTTAATAAAGGATTTACAACCATTAGCAATTGGTTATATCAATAAAAATAAGAATCATTTGGATTTCCGTATTTGAATAATTTTTTGGTATATATCAACATTATTTAATCGAAGTCGTGCCAGTTTTATATTTTTCCGGTAATAGAAAAAGGCCCAAATTATTATGAATTTTAAATTGAATGTTAATATAGTGAATTTAGTGATTTCCAACTGGTTATTTTCATTAATCATAAAATTTTTTCACTTTTGTGTATTTAGCATATTTTTTTACATATACACAAAAGTATGTTATTAATCTCAGGTCATTATATCTACCTTTCAGTAACCCGAAGTGGTTTAAATTTTTTTCACAATCATTTTCACAGTTCAAAAGATTATTTAAGTCATTTAAAAGTGGTTTAAATAAAAAAAAAATTTATTTTAATAGTGTCGGATCTGGACGTCGGAAACTTCAGGCTTTTAGAAGGTTTACGGAAGCTTTCAGGAGCCTTCCACTGGAATGTTTCAATGACAATTTTTAATATTTCACTAAAAGGTAAACGAAGTCTTTCATTTAATCTTCCATGGAATCTTTCAGCGCAAAGGTTCATCAATCTTCCAACGGAATCTTTTTCAGAAAGGTTAACTTAATCTTCCAGGAAACTTAAATCGGAATATTCCAGTGAAAATTCCCAACATTTCCCCGGAGAGAAAACGGAGTCTTTTATTAAAGCTTCCATGAAATCTTTCGGTGCAATGATTTATCAATCTTCCAACGAAATCTTTCTTGGAAGGTCAATGGAAGCTTTCAGGAGCCTTCCACTGAAATGTTTCAATAACGATTTCCAAAATTTCGCTGGAAGGTTAACGGAGTCTTCCATTCAAGCTTCCATAAAATCTTTCGGTTCAATGATTCATCAATCTTCCAACGAAATTTTCCTTGGAAGGTTTACGGAAGCTTTTAGGAGCCTACCACTAGAATGTTTCCATGACAATTTTCAATATTCCGCTTAAAGGTAATTAGAGTCTTTCATTCAACCTTCCATAAAATCTTTGGCTGCAAAGGTTCATCAATCTTCTAACGGAATCTTTCTCGGAAGGTAAACGTAAACTTCCAGGAGACTTAAATCAGAATATTCCAGTCGAAATTCCCAACATTTCCCCGAAAAGGAAACGGAGTCTTTTATAAAGATTCCATGAAATCTTTCGGTGCAATGATTTATCGGACATCCAACGGAATCTTCCTTAGAAGGTTTACGGAAGCTTGCAGGAGCCTTCCACTAGAATGTTTCAATAAAAATTTTTAATATTTCGCTAAAAGGTAAATAAAGTCTTCAATTCAAGCTTCCATGAGATCTGTCGGTGCAATGGATGAACAATCTTCCAACGGAATCTTCCTTAGATGGTTTGAGAAAGCTTGCAGGAGCCTTCCACAAAAATGTTTCAATGACATTTTCCAATCTTTCGCTGTAAGGTAAACAGAGTCTTCCATTCAAGCTTCCATGAAATCTTTCGGTGCAATGATTGAACAATCTTTCAACGAAATTTTTCTTGAAAGGTCTACGGAAGCTTTTAGGAGTCTTCCACTGGAATGTTTCACTGACAATTTTCAAGATTTCGCTTAAAGGTGAACGGAGTCTTTCATTTAACCCTCCATAAAATCTTTCGGTGCAAAGGTTCATCAATCTTCTAACGGAATCTTTCTCGGAAGGTTAACGTAAACTTCCAGGAGACTTAAATCGGAATATTCCAGTGGAAATTCCCAAAATTTCCCCGAAAAGGTAATGGAGTCTTTTATAAAGCTTCCATGAAATCTTTCGGTTCAATGATTTATCGATCTTCCAACGGAATCTTTCTTAGAAGGTTTACAGAAGCTTTCAGGAGCTTCCCACTAAAATGCTTTAATGACGATTTCCAATATTTTGCTGGAAGGTAAGTGGAGTCTTCCATTCAAGCTTCCATGAAATCTTCCAGTTCAATGATTCATCAATCTTCCACCGGAATCTTCCTTGAAAGCGTTTACGGAAGCTTGCAGGAGCCTTCTACTGGAATGTTTCAATAAAAATGTTTAATATTTCGCTAAAAGGTAAACGGAGTCTTCAATTTAAGCTTCCATGAAATCTGTCGGTGCAATGGATATATAACCTTTCAACGGAATCTACTTCGGAAGGTTTGAGAAAGCTTGCAGGAGCCTTCCACAAAAATGTTTCAATGACAATTTCCAATCTTTCGCTGAAAGGTAAACGGAGTCTACCATTCAAGCTTTCATGAAATCTTTCGGTGCAATTATTGGACAATCTTTCAACGAAATTTTTCTTGAAAGGTCAATGAAAGCTTTCAGGAGCCTTCCACTGGAATGTTTCAATGACAATTCTTAATATTTCGCTAAAAGGTAAACGGTGTCTTTCATTTAAGCTTCCACGAAATCTTTCGGTGCAATGATTCATTAATCTTCCAACGGAATCTTCTTTGACAGGTTTGCGGAAGCTTTTAGGAGCCTTCCATTGGAATGTTTCAATGACAATTTTCAATATTCCGCTGAAAGATAAACGGAGTCTTTCATTAAAGTTTTTATTAAATCTTTCGGTGCAATGATTCATCAATTTCCCAACAGAATCTTCCTTGGAAGGTTTACGGATACTTTCAGAAGACTCAAGCCGGAATATTTCAGTGAAAATTTCCAACATTTCTCTGAAAAAAGAACGGAGTCTTCTATAAAGCTTCCATAAAATCTTGCGGTGCAATGATTCATCAATCTTCCAACGGAATCTTCCTTGGAAGTTTTACGGAAACTTTTAGGAGCCTTTCACTGGAATGTTTCAATGACAATTTTTAATATTTTGCTCAAAGGTAAACGGAGTCTTTCATTTAAGCTTCCACGAAATCTTTCGGTGCAATGATTCATTAATCTTCCAACGGAATCTTCTTTGTAAGGTTTGCGGAAGCTTTCAGGAGCCTTCCACTGAAATGTTTCAATGACAATTTCCAATATTTCGTTGGAAGGTAAACGGAGTCTTCTATTCAAGCTTCTATGAAATCTTTCGGTTCAATGATTCATCAATCTTCCAACGAAATCTTCCTTGGAAGGTTTACGGAAGCTTTTAGGAGCTTTTTACTGGAATGTTTCAATGACAATTTTCAATATTTCGCTTAAGAGGAGGTCACGTATCTCTGTCCTTTTCTAATCAAAGAATTGAGTTTTTTACAGAAACTAATAACTTTAGCAAAAAATGAAGAGAAAGCCGCATCTCGTAATGAAAAAAGCTATATTTTCTTTAATAAGAAAGAATTAATTTTATTGCTTCGTTTTCAAGAAAACCTTGAAAAACTCAAATCATAGAGGTTAGGGTGGACAATTTGGTTTTTCACGGTTTTCTTGAGAACGAAGCAATAAAATTAATTTTTTCTTATCAAAGAAAATATTGCTTCTTCTGATACAAGATGCGGCTTTCTCTTCATTTTTTGATAAAGTTATTAGTTTTTGTAAGAAAATCATTTCTTTGATTAGAAAAGGACAGAGATACGTGACCTCCTCTTAAAGGTAAACGGAGTCTTTCATTTAACCTTTCATGAAATCTTTTGGTGCAAAGGTTCATTAATCTCCCAACGGAATCTTCCAATGATGTCTTACATGCTGTGTGGGACATTTTATGCGAGTTCGGATTTTTGAAAAGGGTAAGCCCGTCTACACTATTACACGTTTCTTTACAGATTAGATTTTCACGTCGACTATCGAATAATTAGATTAATAAATGAATTTTCAATAATTATAGTTACGATGTACTATTATCATTAATTTTTCACTAAATTTTTTTTTTTATTTAATCCTGAAATTAATATTTAGACAAAAATTCAATTAAATAAAGAAATTTTGCTTCACAACTTATGGGTTAGGTTACCCTTACAAGCTGCCGTAAAAGCTTAGTTCAGGTTCTGAGAATGAAAAATATAGTTGGCTATACATGAACAAAATTACATTTAATAAATTTAGTGATTTTATATGAGATAACGTATATTATATTGTGTAAAAATAAAAAAAATTGATAATAGTTCATTTATTTATATTTGCATGTGCATTTTGTCAAGCGATTGTTTATTTAATTATATGCATTAGTCTGTCCCCGACAAGATTGACGCGTATTCCTGAAAACACTAAATTTTACAACAAAATTAGGATGAGTTGAAGCTTAATAATGATCAACTCATTTTTTAATTATGGTATCTCATTTTATATCAAATATGATAGTAGTTAACGTCAACAGCTTTCATTTAAGCTGTTCCAGAGCTCAAAAGATTAAAGAAGATCAAAGATATGGACATTTTAATTTATGAAGAAAATACATAACGCTGGATTTTAATACCGATAAATTTTTTCAAACTTGAAATGGCTATAACTTATGATCTTCAGGCTCTAGAGAGTTCTGTCACCCATCAAAGTATAGGTCTTAAAGTGAGCTATTATTATCTGTTGCGTTAACAAGGCTGTTAGATTACTTACTACTAAATCTGGCTAAAATCAAAAAAATTTTATGTTTTTTCTTTTAAATTATCAGCACTTTGCACTTATATCTCAAGTAAAAGGGTTTCAAAGAAGTTAATAACACTTTTCTTCGCTTCTGATTTAAGCATCCGAAAATATAATTTGGAAGTTTGAATAGCCATCAAAGTCCCTTGGGATTATACAAAAATAAAATATGTGGAAAAAATCACCCTTTATCTAACTCCATTTTTCCCTATTAGCAAAGTTTTTTCTGGAGTTTTGGACTAAATATTTTAAATCTAGAGGGCGTCATGACCGATTTTCATACTTTGGGAAATTAGGGATACCCTAATATACATGTATATCCCACACAGCATGAAAGATTTGGAATATTTCCGGAATATTCCAAAGCTAGTTAAATGGGTATTGAGGTTGCATACATTTCAATTTGTATCATAACTATATTCGCTTTGCTAGGGTAAGTGTGGGAGTTAACGTGCCCTCCCCGGTTATCGTGCCCTATGTTAAAGCATGCGATGTCGATAATCAAAGCACGATAATAAAAGTATGCATTTATATGGTAAGCAGACGACACACGATAAACTGACACATCGCATAAACTTTGTAAATTCAATCAGCAAATTAATAGTTTTTAAATTTTCACTTAGGGAATTTGTTTTATTCGTAGATAATGTGCTTTACTTTAAATAAACAGCTTATAAAACTTTTAAAAAATAATGAGATTTGTTTAATTGACGGAAATGTGTCTGTCTTAACCTTAAAGGCACGATAACTCATACACTTACCCTATACTTCACATAAAAAAATATATAGAATTCCATACCTTACATGGTGACGTATGGAGTTATCTATACGTCACACTATAAGGTAGTAATTAGCTATGAAGCGATCGCCGAAGTTTTAAAATTAATTAGTTTGATCGGCGTGTTTTGTCTTTTTCTTTTGACATTTTGTTATTTAATGAATTTAAAAAAAAATGGACTAAGAAAAATTGATTAATTATAAAAAAAAATTAGTGCAAATAATGAAAAAAATTAGTACAAATAACAAAAAAATAATAATTACAGTGAAAGTGAGACAGTGAAAAAAAACAATGAAATTTGCGTGATATGCATGGTCAGCTTGTCAAATTTGTGGCACATCATTGACAGTGCCGCCGACGATCTGCGTCTACACTATTAACGTACGTTTATTCAAATTCAGATCAAAAGAAAAAAGGATTGCGAATTTGTACATTTATAATTTTGTAGTCCCTTATATCTGCTACAACGACATAAAATTATTTACGCCATTTGGGATTAAGTGGCGTATACAACTAATGCTAGGGGGTACCCCCTGCTCGCCAACTTCCGTAACTATATGGCTGTATTAAAAGTGAGATTTTTCATATTTATAGTTATAAATAGAGAACAAGATATATAGCCTTGAGTTACGACTTTCCACACCACCCTTTATTTTAAACTGTAATTACAATTATAATAAATTGTATGTATTTATTTAATATTATTTTATATATTTACTAAATTTTCAAATATATTTTTTTTTTCAATCAATGTTTTGTTTGAAATGTTGACGTACCGTATATTTATAAATATATATATATATATATATATATATATATATATATATATATATATATATATATATATATATATGCAACGTTTCATGTCAACTTGACTGACAAAAAATAGAATTTGCTGAAAATCCGTAAAGAGGTTCCATTTGATACCCAAAATATACAAAAAAATTTTTAGAGGCATAGGTCAAAGGGATTACGAGTAATAAGTAATAGAAAATTGTGATTTTTCAAATTTTTTTGTTAAATTAGCAACTTAATTATTTTTTTCCTCAGAAACTAAGGATTTTAGAGATTCACTTATAAATATATTTATTGTTGCAAATGATGAGTAGAATCTACACAAATTTTTTTAAATCTCAGAATTGCTGTCTTCTGATTGGTTCATTTTGTACTTTCATGTAATTTTGAATTTCTGGTGTTCGACCAGGTTGATTTCACTCAGGTTGCACTATGTTATGTCTTTTTATAATATCTTGAAGTGAGCTTTGTCTCATCTTAGGCATAGAACTGAGAGAAGAGCTATAGAACTTTGAATATTAAAAAATAAAATAGAATTTTCAATTTAAAACATATATACTGTGGATTCGGTTCTTCGATTATAGATAATACAATATACGAACAAATGATTTTTAAATATCTTAAAAGAGATCTATTTTTTAATAATTTAAGTATTAATTTAGAATCTGAATTGAAATATCAACTGTTCATTATTTAGACATCCTCAAAATACACTCACAACCAAAACATATTTATGTACTTCAATAAATTCTTATTATGATTTTAAATATTTAAAATAAGATGAGTTTATAAATATATAATACATATGTATTGAAAAATTATTTAAATACGTATTATACATTTAGGAATGATTATTTATATAATAGTTTTATGTAATCCAATAAATTAAGATTTTTATAAATATTAGATATTAAAATATTCAGATCCTTTTTCTTATTTGATTTCGATAACTATAAATTCCAATAATTGATTAAAATAATATTACAGAATTATAGTACCGTTAAATTGAAAATTAAAAACGTGTTATAAGTAGAAAATGATTTTAATACTTACATGTTATGTCCCATTATATCTGTAATGTTACATAAAATGAAAGTTTATATGTACATATGTTATATACAAATTTCTTAACTTTAAACATTGACATAAAATATTTACCTATGGGCCTGGCAAGTAATTTTGTAAATATTTAATAAAATTTAAAAAATTTCAGAACATTTTTAAATAAATGATGAAAAAAAAGATAACAAGAAATAATACAATTTTGTTACTGAAATTCAACGTTAATTTATAAAGAAAAAAAATTGAAAAATCTTTTGTTAAAAATTATGGTAAGATCTCATAGTTTTATTACCTTTATTATATACTTGACATTTATTTCGTGATTTCATGAAATTCTAATGTCAAGGTTTGATTTTATTACTAAAAATAGTTTATAATATTTTAAAGACATCAAAATGTTTAAAATCATTAATTAAAATAAATCGCCAAGCATACTTGCCCACTATATATCTTTTTAAAGGTAAGCTTTTTAAAGTATTCAATTTTGAAATATACATACAAATCTGTTTATTTCTTCACCCTCATAATTTTAAACTTTTTTGTTTAAATTTTTATTAATACAAATAATTGAATATTGTAAAAAATTTTACTCCTTTCTTATTATACAAGGTACATTTATTTTTTTAATATTCAAAGTTAATTTTCATTTTTGTAACAATGATTGTACTTCTTTTTTCATACTTTGTTTGATATAAAGATAATTTTAAGCAGATATAAATATGTAATTGATTGTACATACTTGACAAATAATCTTATAGTAATTATAAATGTCAAATGCTTAAAATAAAGCATAAAAAAATTTAAAAATCATGTTTGATCATTTATTTCTTATGTTCATTAAAGTTTAATGTGTATTAGTTAATATTTTTTAATAAAAAAATAATACAATTTTGGTTTGTTTAAATATAATTATAGTAACGCAAGTTTTAATTTTACTTTGTAATAATTATTACAAAAATATAAAAATCTCATGTGAAGAATGAATTATACTTATAAAGTATAAAATTATTTTAAATTTAAATTTTAGTTTTAACTTTAAAATATAACTTAACAGCAGGCCGGAGTAGAACCTGATACCGACCGAGTGACAATTGAGTTGTTTGTTATTTACTCAAGTATTAATCGGTGCATCTTCAAAATAAAGGTTGATCGCAATAGATATTATTATTATGAATATCTATGCACAAGAAAAAAAAAATCTACCGATTTGTTTTTGAGAAAAGTAAGGAACGCCGAAGTAAAAGATTATGTTTATAATATTTTCGCGTTCCTTACTTTTCTCAAAAACAAAGCGATAGATTTTTTTTTCTTGTGCATAAATATTTGTAATAATAATATCTATTGCGCTTAACCTTCAATTTGCAGATACACCGATTAATACTTGAGTAAATAACAAAAATGCCAATTAGACAAGGACAGCGAATCCGGGCTGCTCTTAAATAGAAATCAACAAATTCCTTAAAAAAATAATAACATGTTACATTTTTAATTAGTTTAGAATTAGCTCTGTCAATGATTTGCAGCTTAGACGTAGATTCCATATTTTAATCTCATCAAGATTTTATCATTCCAAGACATTTCACAGTTTTTTAGTTTGTTATCACAAGTGATATTCTTTATTTATTTATATCGATTGATACAATCTTCTAAATAATTTTTAAAACTGGAATACTGTGATTTTCTCGTACCTTTTTGAACAAGCTTTTTTAAATAAAGATTATCTAAAAATAAAATTTTCATATATTGAGAGTTATTAAAATTTATAATTTACAGTATTTACTTTTAGCTCCATATAATTCCAAAACAGCTCTTGCAACAACATAAAAATAATGTTCACTATGAGCTTCAACGCTCATTGTAAGCCATCTATCTGATGTTTCTTGACAAGCAAGTCTTAAGAATGGTCGTTTAAAGAATTTTCCAATATCTACATCAACACTTTCAATAGCTTGTTTTAATTTTTTTTACAATGGAAAATAATTAAAATACTCTTTCTCGTCACTTTCTTTAATTTTGTGTTTTTAAGAGTTAATTTATGATAACAACAAGATACTAAAATAAGAAGATGGCCCATTTTCATCTCTAAATATATTTGAGATTTATATGCACTTAGATCACCACAAGCAAAAAACTAATTAGACAAACATTTTCTATTTCTTCAAATTTATGATAACAACAAGATACTAAAATAAGAAGATGGACCATTTTTACCTCCAAATATATTTGAGGTGTATACGCACTTAGATCACCATAAGCGTAAATACTAATTAGATAAACATTTTTCCTATTTCTCCAAATTCTTTTTCTATAATTAATTCTATGTTTCTTGGAGCTTTTGTGTTTATGTTATAACATATATATTTCACAGGTGGTAATGAATCAGAAAACATAGTTCTTTGTCAAAGATTTGCAGTTTCAACATTTTGAGAATTTTAGTTACTGGCATTTTATACAACCATTGAATTTCTCTTAAGAATAAGATTGCTTCTTTAAAATATTGAAAATATGATATTTCATTGCTACACATTCTGTAATTATATAAACTATCAATTTCCATTGTATACTAATATTGCAACATTTTATAATTATAAAACTAACAATTATTAGAAAATAAATTTTTTAGAAACTTATTTCAACAATAAATATTTTACATAGTTATTAACCTTTAGAGGACCGGTATTTGAGATTTGTGATCGCTCTAAGAAAGTGGTCCAAAAAGGTATCTGATATCACTAATTGACTTTGAGGTAAAGGTCGATCAGGGGTCACGCCACTATAGTGGTTTTCCGGTCCTCTTAAGGTTAAAATACTTGTTTATAATTATTTCAACAGTTTAGAATTAAAAGTTTCTCTGACTTATTCATTTTTATGATAATTTTATGATAAAAGTTATTTCAGTAAAAAAGTAAATAAAGGTGAAAATGCAGATGAAAATTAATAATGATAAAGTAACAACAAGTTACATAAATTTAAATAGTAATAACAATTACAGAAATTTAAAAAAATTTAAATTATGTTGAATCTTATAAAAACAAAAATAAAATAATTTTATAAAGATTCAGCAATAAAAAAATATTAAAAAATATTTTTCAATTGCAAGGTTAAATACGAAAAAATAACGTATAAAAGGCTTACGGTGAAATCAGATGGAGCGGAAAATAGGAGACGGAACGTCACAAAACCTCAATTCCGCATCTTTGTATTCCGCCAACGGAGTAAAGACGACGTAATAGACGACATCAATTTTTATTTTGTTTAAAAAAATTATTAGTGCTTCAATAACCTCACGTAATATTTTTAATTTCAAAAAGTCTGTGACGCTTCTATTATCTCGTCCAATTTGTTTCCCTATATTCACATGGAGCGGAATAGAAGTTCTGTGACGTTGATTAGCAATTTTATAATTAAAAAATAATGATGTTAATTGAAATATTTGGTTATAATAACAAACTATATTTTATTTTTATAAAAAAAGAATCTCATTACAATAACAATGGTTGATTATTTCCAACTTTTTTAACATTTTTGTTGTTAATTTAAAATTTGCGGATACATTTGTATGCTATTTTTAACAATTTTTCAGCTATATTCCGCGCTATGTGAACATAGGGAAAAAATTTGACGGAAAACAAGGCGACGGAATGAATGTTTTGTGACGTTCCGTCGTCTATTTTTCGCTCCATCTGATTTCACCCTCAGAGCGCTCGATTGCTTCGCCTACTCGCCATCGGGGGGGCTGCTCTACAAAATTGCACAGGTCTGTATGACAGAGACAGAAGATATGGAATCAATGTGCTGAACAAAGATAGCATATATCGATACACTAAGTTTATCGCTCAGGAGCAGCTCCCCGGGGCGCTACCGCGCCCCTTGATTAAAATCTTTACCCTAGCTAAATTTAAACATATTTTTTTATATTTATAAACGTTACTCAAGTAACATCGATACGTAAGTAACAACGTGATTTGAGTTGAGTTATTGCCCACACAGCATGAAAGGTTGCTGCAAGGTTTCAGTAATAAAATTCTTATTACTGAAACCTTGCAGCAATCTTTCATGCTGTGTAGGTGCTTGAGTTTAAATTCCAACCTTAGGCCCGAATTTATAGTCGTTGCTTAAACTCAAGCATTGAGTATGCTCCATTCTCAAACATCGTTCTGTCTTTGTCTCTCTCACTATAAAATCTCATTCCGTCTTTCAGGTTCGAATTCATAGACCCAAGTCAAGTAAAGATTCGTTACTCAAATCTCATTCTGTCTTTGCTTCTCTCATGATAACAAAAAAAGACACAGTATGTAACCAGTACTTCAGTTTTGTTTATGAATTTAAACCTCAATACTTGAGTTTGAACAACGACTATGAATTCGAAGCTCAGGCAGAAAGTTGTAGTCGTTACTCAGTTCACAGTTCTCAGCTTATATGAATCAAACATCATTCCGTCTTATTTTTCTCATGATGAGAAAACAGACAGATGACACAATCATTACTTGAGTTACTTCCATACATTAGAATCTAATCATTTTTCGTTTAAGTATTTTATAGGATAATAATGAGTTTAACCAATCAGAGAGGTTATTTCTTTAGGATTAGAGATACATAAATTATTCTCTTACTTATGTAGTATAGATGTATAGCACCACCAACCGTATAACGTACTACATGTATGTATGTGCGTGATCGCGATGTCCCAAGGGGGTCGCTCTAGAAAATTGCACAACTCTGTATCACAGAGACAGAAGATATAAAATCAATGTGCTGAACAAAGATAGCATATATCGATACACTAAATTTATCGTTTTGGAGCAATTCTCCAGTCCCCAGTTCCGACCGAGCTTCTATTCTCTTATGTTTGATTTCGTACTCAGAATTTGTCACTTTATGGTTTTTCATGCTCGAGTTTACAACAATAACATCGATGTTTAATTTTTATCAATCAATTATAATAAATATAATATAACAAAATATTTAAATATTAAAATGGGATTTTCAAGTGAATTAGTGAGTTATAATAAATGTTGTAATCCTTATAAATTGAAGAATCATCGAAAAACTAAGTCATTACAGAAAGTGTCAGAAAATATTAAAAAAGTTTTGATTAATGTTACATTAGATGAAAGAATATGTTCGACATGCAGAAAAGGTGCTTATAAAGATTATAATGACCTGCAATGTTGGTGTTCATCTATTGAATATTTTATGAAAATTATTTTTTATAATTAATTAATATCTTTTCTATAAATCTTGCATGCAATTATTTAATTCTAGGCATAATATTATTGGTAAAAAAAACTTATTAACAAAATTTATGTTGAATGTTTAATATTTAGGTTATAGTTGCTTCTGTTTTATGTAAATTTTGCATGCTATTTATTTTAGATGTAATAAAAATGGTAAAATTTAATTCCCACAATTTCTGTTTAAGAGTCGGCCGTATAGCGGTTTTCGTCTAATCTAAATTTTCGTTATAATTAATAAATTAAATATTTTTATACAAATGTAGGGGCTGAGCGCTGTAGAGCAAAAAACGAGCAAAGGATTCTATTCTATGAAAAAATATAAAATTTTCATTATTTCCCGAGTATAGTCCGAAACGGAAAAAATGAAATCAAGTTCAACTGTTTTTTCCGTTTCGGACTATACTCGGAAAATAATAAAAATTTTATATTTTTTCATAGAATAGAATCCTTTGCTCGTTTTTTGCTCTACAGCGCTCAGCCCTTACATTTGTGTGTACATATTTAATTTATTAGTTATAACGAAAATTTAGATTAAACAAGGACAAAGGTATACGGCCGACTCTTAAGGTAGTTGTCGACTCCTTACATCATAAAAAACTGTTTATTATAAAATGCTTTAGAATTTAATTCACAACTTCAATATAATTTCACAAATAAATAGTTAAAATTTTATAACCTCCAGCGGTTTCAAAAGTAAGATATAAAACTGAAATTTTTATTTTATATAATAAATATCATTAAAATTACAAATTTGAAATATTATATTATAATTATGAAACCGTTAATCGTTCTAAAAATTTAACTATTTATTTATAAAGTTATATTGAAGTTATAACCAAATTTCAACGCATTTCATAATAAATAATTTTTTTATGATGTAATGGGTCGTCAACTACCTTCAAGATTATCTTTTATATAAATTTTGCATGCAATTATTTTATTCCAGATGTAATATCCCTACTAAAAAATCTCAGGTGAGAAATCACCTGATTTCTCAGGTGATTAATCATGCCAAAATCTCATGTGATGATTTTTTTGGTTTTTACACGTTTCAAAGCATACTTAGTCAATTGCGAGCTATTTTTGAAAATTTTTGAAAAATTGAACTTAGAAAATTTTTTGTAAAATAAGTCAAAATTTTTTCTAAGAAAAAATTTTTAAAAAATTTTCCAAGTTCAAATTTTTGAAAAATTTTCAAAAATAGTTCGCAATTGACTAAGTATGCTTTGAAACGTGTAAAAACCAAAAAAATTGTCACATGAGATTTTGGCATGATTTATTACCTGAGAAATCAGGTGATTTCGCACCTGAGATTTTTTAGTAGGGATTATTTGCAAAAAAATCTTATTTACAAAACTTTTGTTGAATGTTTAATATTTAGGTTATAGTTGCTTCCGTTTTATGTAAATTTTGCATGCTATTTATATTAGATGTAATAAAAATGGTAAAGTTTAATTCACACAATTTCTGTTTAAGGTAGTTGTCGACTCCTTACATCATAAAAAATTGTTTATTATAAAATGCTTTAAAATTTAGTTCACAACTTCAATATAATTTCACAAATAAATAGTTAAAATTTTATAACCTCCAGCGGTTTCAAAAGTAAGATATAAAACTGAAATTTTCATTTTATATAATAAATATCATTAAAATTACAAATTTAAAATATTATATTATAATTATGAAACCGTTAAGAGGAGGTCACGTATCTCTGTCCTTTTCTAATTAAAGAATAGAGTTTTTCACAGAAACTAATAGCTTTAGCAAAAAATGAAGAGAAAGCCGCATCTTGTATCAAAAAAAGCAACATTTTCTTTGATGAGAAAGAATTAATTTTATTGCTTCGTTCTCAAGAAAACCTTGAAAAACTTAAATCATAGAGGTTAGGGTGGACAATTTCGTTTTTCAAGGTTTTCTTGAGAACGAAGCAATAAAATTAATTCTTTCTCATCAAAGAAAATATTGCTTTTTTTGATACAAGATGCGGCTTTCTCTTCATTTTTTGCTAAAGTTAGTAGTTTTTGTAAAAAAATCATTTCTTTGATTAAAAAAGGACAGAGATACGTGACCTCCTCTTAATCGTTCTAAAAATTTAACTATTCATTTATAAAGTTATATTGAAGTTATAAACCAAATTTCAACGCATTTTATAATAAATAATTTTTTTATGATGTAATGGGTCGACAACTACCTTAAAGATTATCTTTTATATAAATTTTGCATGCAATTATTTTATTCCAGATGTAATATTATTTGCAAAAAAATCTTATTTACAAAACTTTTGTTGAATGTTTAATATTTAAGTTATAGTTGCTTCTGTTTTATGTTAATTTTGCATGTTATTACTTTATTTTAAAACAAAAAATTACTTGATTTTATAACGAATATTATAATAGCAAAGAAATGTAACTTACAAAAATCCTATTGAAAGTTTAATATGTAGGTAACCGTTAATTGCAAATATCAACTAAAATATATAAATTTTAAATATTCTCACAAAATTAAAAATATTTATTCAGAGTATTAGTATTTAAAACATTTAATTTTCCTATAAGATGCATCACATAAATAGCTCTTATTGTAGTTTCATTATGTGTTTGTCAACAATCATTATTTTGTAGTAGCTTTCTAGTTCTGTAAAACTTCAGATGCGTTAAAAATTTAAATGACATTTATTGAATTATGTACTTTAAGAGGAGGTCACGTATCTCTGTCCTTTTCTAATCAAAGAATTGAGTTTTTTACAGAAACTAATAACTTTAGCAAAAAATGACGAGATAGCCGCATCTCGTAATAAAAAAAGCAATATTTTCTTTAATAAGAAAGAATTAATTTTATTGCTTCGTTTTCAAGAAAACCTTGAAAAACTTAAATCATAGAGGTTAGGGTGGACAATTTGGTTTTTCAAGGTTTTCTTGAGAACGAAGCAATAAAATTAATTTTTTCTTACCCATATGGAAATAATTTATGTGAAAAACTGTGAATAATAGTAAATAATTGTAAATAACTGTTAAAAAATGTGGGAATTGAGACATAAATAATAGTTATTTACAGTTATTTACTATTATTTATTATTAATCACTATTATTTACAGTTATTAACTGTTATTAACTATTATTAACTGTTATTTACAGTTATTTACAATTATTTACAATTATTTACAGCTTTTTATAATTATTTACAATTATTTATAATTATTTACAGTTATTCATAATTATTTACAGTTATTTACATTTTCAAAAATTTTTGAATTAGTGAATAATTTAATGTTATTAATAATTATTTACAATTATTTATAGTTATTTACGGTTATTTACAGTTTTTTACAGTTATTTACAGTTATTTATAATTATTTACAATTATTTACAATTTTCCATAGTTTTTTACAATTATTTACAGTTATTCACATTTTTAAAAATTTTCGCCTATATATAAAATTATTGAATAAATTCGTGAAGATTTTCGAAAATGTAAATAACTGCAAATAATTGTAAAAAACTATAAATAATCGTAAATAACTGTAAATAATTGTGAAAAAAGTGAATAAATGTAAATAACTGTAAATAAATATAAATAACTGCAAATAAGTGTAAATAACAGTTAATAAGTGTAAATAACAGATAATAACTGTAAATAAGTGTAAATAACAGTAAATAATTCTAAATAATTGTAAATAACTGTTATTTATGTCTCAATTCCCACATTTTTTAACATTTTTCTACAGTTATTTACAGTTATTTACATTTATTTACATTTATTTACAGTTATTAACAGTTATTTACAATTATATCCAAAAATTTTTTCCATATGGGTATCAAAGAAAATATTGCTTTTCCTGATACAAGATACGGCTTTCTCTTCATTTTTTGATAAAGTTATTAGTTTTTGTAGAAAAATTATTTCTTTGATTAGAAAAGGACAGAGATACGTGACCTCCTCTTAATTTTTTGAATTTGCTTTTATAATATCTTTCTCGCATGTTTCTTATTTAGTATTTTCTTGTCTGTAAAGTTTCTAATATAAACTTATTCTTGCTGTGCTATTCTATTCCTTGCAGTAATGGAAGTAGATAGTTTACAAAGTCCATCTTCAGTAGGGGCTGTATCTAGATTTAGTAATGATTGCATTAAGAGCATGACGAAGCTGTCCGCCTTCTAATAATATTTCCAATCTTAACTTATGAATAAACGATGCGTTTAATTGAGTTTTTTTGCTAAAAAGAAAAAATTTGTAAGATTAAACTCTAGTGCGAACAACTCAAGAAAACCACCAAAATATTATACATACAAAGTTATAATAAAAACTTTCAATATCGTATTTTAAGGTTAGGTTTGTCGAGTTTGATATCTAATTTTCAATCCAAGCTCATAAAAAAATAACAAGTCCAAATGATTTTTTATTTTAACAAAAATTATTGTACTAATATAACTTTAGTGCGGACAAGTCATTATATTTGTTTAATTTAAGAATTTAAAAAGATATCGGTAAAATAAAAAAAGCAAAACTCGATTGCTGCAGCTCCGACATGCCGTTAACAATGATTTGGATGATATTTTAGATGAGTTGAGAATGGATGACTCTTGTGCAGCAATTGCTTTACCACCGCATAATATCAATGATTCTATTGGATTACTAAATAACTTGAAAGTAATTTTCCATGATCCATCAACGTCAAGAGATAATCAAATAAAAATTATTGCAATGTTGCCAATCACATGGAGTTATACTCAAATAAAACTATATTTTGATGCTTCTTATCATATGATCAAATATGCTCGTAGTCTTATCGAAGACAAGGGGATTTTCATAACCTTATCACAAAATAGGTATTTACTTTAGTATTTGTATGTAATTTCAATTTTCTTTTAATATTTTAATTTATAAATATCGAATAATAATTTTATGGCAAGAGAAGCAAATGCAAAATATAAGGAAAATTCTTGTTCGAATTTTTTAAATCTGTTAAGTTTTGGTATCTTTAAAGTTATTGTATTTAAATGAAAATAATAAATTAAATATTACCTAATATTGGCATTTAAAATATTTCTTTATTATACTTTAGAAATAATATAAGATGTGCTTCTAATATATTGATAACATTTACATTATTTTTTTTTATTTTAACTATTTAAAATAAAATATTTTTAAGTGTCTATAATCAAATTAACCATGTTAACTAAATAGGTATTAAAAATATTTTAAACAAACAAAAGTTGTTTATAATGAATAATATCATGAATATTTCGTTTTACATAAAATATTTTCTGCTTAGGTAAATCCATATCTTGTGATATAATCTCTTCAGTTACGAACTTTTATTTAAGAGATGATATAACTTGGACTATGCCTGGCATAAAGGATGTAATATGTACAAGAAATAGTGATGGAATTAAAGAAAAACTTCAAAAGCGACTGATTCTGTTGAATTTAACGGAATTATATCAGCTTTATAAATTGGAATTTCCAGAGAATAAAATTGGTCTCACAAAATTTACTATGTTGCGTCCTAAAAACTGTGTGTTAGCAGGAAGCAGTGGGACTCACAGCGTGTGTGTCCGTTCTTATCATCAAAATGTAAAGTTGATGATTTTAGGTACACTGGACGGACACTGATTCGCGACCCGATGTTCGTGCCTTTTAAATATGCAGTGGGTCGCGAATCAGTGTCCGTCCAGTATACTTTAATTTATTATGATCATATATCTTAATATAAATAATAGTACTTCCAATTTTGAAGGCTTATTTTTTTTTACAGATAGTCATTTATCTAATTTTACAAAAAATGAAGAACAGAAAATAACATCATATGTAGATTGTTTTAATTTTTTAATTTGTGAATCACCATCTGACTTGTGTTATTTAAACAACTGCGAGAAATGTCCAGGATCTATCAATCTAGAGAAATTCTTATTAAAAGTGTTTGAAGATAATTACGTCACCTCAATTTCTTTCAAGCAGTGGATTAATAATCCACAAACAACTTTAGAAACTTTAATCAAGGAAACGCCTGAATTTGTAAAATATTTTTGTGAAAAAGTAAAAGGATTACTTCCTCATGCAACAATAGCATCCAAACAATCTTCATATTCAAGAAAATTAAAGGACCATCTGGAACCACATGAATTTCAAATAATTGTGGACTTTGCCAAAAATTACGCGTTCACGATTCAAGATGCTGCTCCTGGTTTCCATTAGAATAACGCCCAAGCTACAATATATAATATCGTAATTTATTACAAAGAAAATGAAATCACAAAACATAAAAGTTTGGTTATAATTTCTGATTGCTTAATTCATGATGCTGTAGCAGTTTATTCGTTCCATAAAATAATTCAGAATTTTTTGAATGATGAATTTTCTTCCATAAAAAAGATTTATTATTTCTCTGACGGTGCCCCCCAACAGTATAAGAATTTCAAAAATGTTATTAATTTAGCTCATCATAAAATGGATTTTGGATCAGACGCTGAATGGCATTGAAGCGGGCTTGACTTTATTCACGGTCGCCAGGTAGTATTTTAATTACCGAATTTAAATTTACTTCATTATTTTAATCTATACATGCATATACAAGGTGCATACAACAATATTATAAAAGAAAATTACATTTATCGACGATCTCCTCCAGTGCAATACTCTTGGAGATGCGATAGTTTATAATTTTCTTTACGTGTGGAGGAGAGGGTAATGTGATAAAAGTTATTATCGACGACTCCATTGAGTGCAATACTCTAAAGAGTGCGATAATAAACTTTTTTAGTATTATGAGATATGTAGAAAAGTGTTTAAATCGACGACATCTTTGAGTGCAATACTCTTAGATGTGCGATAAATAACACTTCTATTTAATGCAAAATGAATAAACAAATTATTATCGACGACATATCCAAGTGCAATACTCTTCAATGTGCGATAATTAATTTGTTTAGTATTTATATGAAAAATGATTAATGAGATGAGATGAGTTATACTTTTATCAATAACTTTTTAAACACAGTCTCATTTAAATTTGAAATACTTAATCTTTTTATTAAAAAATTAAGAAAATATATATTTTACAAAGATTTAAAAGTTACTTAGTACTTTAAGACAGAATGCTTAAATCTTATACTTCTGACAGTATAAGATCGAATGAATATAGTATCCATGTTAGATGTTACATGGTCGAACATCTAAAAGATAATGAGAGAGCTTGCTTGAGTTCACGCTCTTTTATATTATTTCTTAAACCTTCTATGAGGTTCTATTTCTTATTGAAGAATTATATTTTAGGAAATAGAATGTTCCATAACATTTATTTTAGATATTTACAAAAGAAACATTTAATTAAGATAAATGTATTAGTAAAAGAAACATTCTATTTCCTTTACATTTCAAATAACTATTTTTTATAGTTAATTTTATTATTTATTAATTGAAAAAGTTAATCTTTTATATTTTAATTAATATCTTTAAACTTTAAATAGAGTAATCAGTTTCATACATATTATATAAATTGAATGTTCTATTTATATATACACAATTATTTTAGAAAGTTACATTTTATTATTAACAATTAAATATTGATAATACTTTTTATTAAAAGAAATAGAACATTCTATTTCTATAATCATTTTACTATATCTATATATATATATATATATACATTTGAGTTATCTTATCGACCTCAGTAGGTAACTATGGAGTCCTACTTATACTTTTAATGTAATTTAAATTTCTTATAACCAAAAATTATTCTATATTTTAAATAATATAGTCATTCTTATGACATATTTATATTAAATTAAATAATTATACCTAAAATTGATATGAGCCGTTACAGCATTTTTATCCCACAGCCCATGGGAAAAATCAATGTGATGGTCTTGGGGCAACAGTAAAAAGAGGAGCTCTTAGAGCAAGCCTAGAGAGATCAACAATTGAGCCAATTTTGACAAGTGAAGATCTATTTCATTGGCTAAGCACAAATGAAAGAATGCCAAATATAAACCTTCAAATATTCTATCCAGAAAAATTATGATCAAACTAGAAAATTTTTAGCCAAACGGTTTCACAATAACAGATGGGTACAACATCTTCAGGTCCAGCACTGTTTGATTCCAATTGATGGTACCATAAGAGCAAAACTATATTCTGAATATAATTTTTATACAGACACTGTTATTTTATAATTTTTCTCTGTCTTCGACCAATGTAAAGAAAAGTTATTGTTATTTGCTTAATTTTGATTAAATTATATATTTAAGGATAAGAATAAATATTATTATTATTAAATAACATTTTCCTAAATAAAACATACTTCATATTGTTTAAAGTTAGGATGTTAAAAGATTAAAGTATTGGTCATTATTATAGTTTTTATTTTGATTATTAAATATTTTATGATAATGATGATGATCATGATAATGATTATTATTATTATTTTTATTATGATTAATATTTTCTAGTAACTGAAATAATTAAGATGCAGCAGAGTAGCTTTAAATATTGGTTTGGATTATCATTCTAATTACCTTATACTATTAGTCATTGCTACCCATATGGAAATAATTTATGTGAAAAACTGTAAATAATAGTAAATAATTGTAAATAACTGTTAAAAAATGTAGGAATTGAGACATAAATAATAGTTATTTACAGTTATTTACTATTATTTATTATTAATAACTATTATTTACAGTTATTTACAGTTATTAACTGTTATTAACTGTTATTTACAGTTATTTACAGTTATTTACAATTATTTACAGTTTTTTATAATTATTTACAATTATTCATAATTATTTACAGTTATTCATAATTATTTACAGTTATTTACATTTTCAAAAATTTTTGAATTAGTGGATAATTTAATGTTATTAATAATTATTTACAATTATTTATAGTTATTTACAGTTATTTACAGTTTTTTACAGTTATTTACAGTTATTTATAATTATTTACAACTATTTACAATTTTCCATAGTTTTTTACAATTATTTACAGTTATTCACATTTTTAAAAATTTTCGCCTATATATAAAATTATTGAATAAATTTGTGATAATTTTCGAAAATGTAAATAACTGCAAATGATTGTAAAAAACTATAAATAATCGTAAATAACTGTAAATAATTGTGAAAAAAATGAATAAATGTAAATAACTGTAAATAAATATAAATAACTGCAAATAAGTGTAAATAACAGTTAATAAGTGTAAATAACAGTTAATAACTGTAAATAAGTGTAAATAACAGTAAATAATTCTAAATAATTGTAAATAACTGTTATTTATGTCTCAATTCCCACATTTTTTAACACTTTTCTACAGGTATTTACAGTTATTTACATTTATTTACATTTATTTACAGTTATTAACAGTTATTTACAATTATATCCAAAAATTTTTTCCATATGGGTATATGTTTATTTTTAATTATAGTATAATTAATGACAAAAATAATAATAATCATCACTACATAACATTCTTCTAAAAGGAAAAGACTTTTGATATTCTTATTTTAAGTAATGATTGTAAAATAAAACGAATCATCGCTTTATCATATTTTCATTTATTATAATTATTTTTTTTAAGTTGAAAAGTATTTAAAAATTAAAATGTCACTAGAATGGAAATAAAATGAAAAAGTACTTGTCAACAGTTTGACAATCCACGAATACAAAATTTTTTAATTTTGTAATATTTTATAATGAATAAATTTTATGCATCTTGAATTTATTTAATTTAATTTCTTTTATTTCTAGATATATGATATAAATATCAATTCCTAAATATATTTTTGAATTTTCTCAATGCATAGTCTATTTGCAAAATTAAAATGTCACTAGAATGAGGATGAAATCAAAAAATACTTGCCAAAAGTTCCACAATCTATAAATAAAACATTCTTTGCATTCGTAATAAATTTTTATATTAAATCAATTTCATGCCTATAGAATTTATTTTACTTCATTTCTTTTACTTCTAGATATATGATATAAATATTAATTCTAAATAAATAATATGTATTAAAAAATTTTTTCAACTCATATTTAAAATCATTATAACAATTTATTGAAACACATAAATACGTTTTGGTTACGAGTGTATTTTGAGGATGTCTAAATAATGAACAGTTGATATTTCAATTCAGATTCTAAATTAATAATTAAATTATTAAGAAATAGATCTCTTTTAAGATATTTAAAAATCATTTGTTCGTATATTGCATTATCTATAAGCGAAGAACCAAATCCACAGTATATATGTTTTAAATTGAAAATTCTATTTTATTTTTTAAGAGGAGGTCACGTATCTCTGTCCTTTTCTAATCAAAGAATTGAGCTTTTTACACAAACTAACAACTTTAGCAAAAAATGAAGAGAAAGCCGCATCTCGTATAAAAAAAAGCAATATTTTCTTTGATAAGAAAGAATTAATTTTATTGCTTCGTTTTCAAGAAAACCTTGAAAAACTTAAATCATGGAGGTCAGGGTGGACAATTTGGTTTTTCAAGGTTTTCTTGAGAACGAAGAAATAAAATTAATTTTTTCTTATCAAAGAGAATATTGCTTTTTTTGATACAAGATGCGGCTTTTTCTTCATTTTTTGATAAAGCTATAAGTTTTTGTAAAAAAATCATTTCTTTGATTAGAAAAGGACAGAGATACGTGACCTCCTCTTAATATTCAAAGTTCTATATAGCTCTTCTCTCAGTTCTATGCCTAAGATGAGACAAAGCTCACTTCAAGATATTATAAAAAGACATAACATAGTGCAACCTGAGTGAAATCAACCTGGTCGAACACCAGAAATTCAAAATTCTATGAAAGTACAAAATGAACCAATCAGAAGACAGTAATTTTGAGATTTGAAAAAATTTGTGTAGATTCTACTCATCATTTGCAACAATAAATATATTCATAAGTGAATCTCTAAAATCCTTAGTTTCTGAGGAAAAAAATAATTAAGTTGCTAATTTAACAAAAAAATTCGAAAAATCACAATATTCTGTTATTTGTTACTCGTAATCCCTTTGACCTATGCCTCTAAAAATTTTTTTGTATATTTTGGGTATCAACTGGAACCTCTTCACGGATTTTCAGCAAATTCAATTTTTTGTCAGTCGAGTTGACATGAAACGTCCCATATATATATCATAATATTGCAAGTAAGATATTGTATCACACTCATAGCCCAGATAAGCATATATACGATGTTAGTCATACAGCTTTTGAGAACTGTAAAATTAGATATGGCTGTTAACGAGTGAAAGCTTGAATTTGAATTAATGTCTTTTACAATTAACTTATGGTTTTCTTATTCCGTGTATATAATACAAATAAGCTTACCTGGCATTTTTCAGCAGCCACTATCAATCTTATAAGAGGATGTTGGTGTTTAATAGATGTGCTTGATCGATAAAGAACAGATGATAATGTAGGTGATATTGTTGTTACTGGTGCGGTTAGAGACGAATTTTCAAATGATTTAGGTAACATTTGCGAATATGGTGCGTACCTGCAGTAGAAAAATTGATTAAAACGTTTAATTCCACTATCGTTTATTGCGATTAATTTTAACGGGATGTCGTAGTTGTTGGAATCGATTTTTGCTTTTTTTATCTTACTGATATCTTTTTAAATTCAATATTTGGACAAATGTAATCACTTGTCCGCGCTGAAACTATATTAATACAATAATTTTTGTTCAATTGAAAATTCAATTTAGCTTCATATTTTTTTATGAACTTTGAATGAAAATTAGATATCAAGCTCGATGAACCTAACCTCAAAATAGTATACATCGAAAATTTGTTTATAACTTTTTATGTATATTATTTTGGTGAATTTCTTGACTTGTCCGCGCTAAGGATTAATCTTACGAATTTTCTTACTGAAGTGAAAGAATTTGATTTGACGCACTGTTTACTCATGAACTTTAAATAAAAATATTATTAGAAGGAGCAGAACTACGATATCCTCTTAAATATTATAGTACATTATGCAACTCGGAAGTAACTACGAGGAGTAAAAAAGTAATATCTACGATCAAAACAAGCAAGATAAAGAAAGAGTTATAAATATCTGAGAGAGAAATAGACAATTAAAAAAAATTCTACCGCTTTGTTTTTGAGAAAAGTAAGGAACACGAAAATATTACAAACATAAACTTTTACTTTGACGTTCCTCACTTTTCTCAAAAACAAAATAATAGAATTTTTTTTCTTGTGCATACATATTGTCAATAATAATATCTATTGCGCTTAAGAGAAGATAGAGTATATATGTCCTTTTCGAATCAAAGAATTGAGTTTTTTACAGAAGCTAATAACTTTACACTGAGAGAAATTGTATATTAAATATTACAAGAATAAACTAGTAGTCAAGTCACAGACTATGAAACGTGCTTTTTTTTCTAGCGTTTATAGTAAATTTTATTAAGTCCATAGTAAATTTTATTAGGTTCATAGTAAATTTTATCAGGTTCCTAAAATTATTTAAAATGCTATTTTTGAAATATTACAATGGCAACATAGTAAAATTTCGAAAGTTTTAATTATTTCAATAATACCTACAAATTTTTACTAGTCCACATAGTAATTTTTCTCATATCCATTGTAGAAACCCTATATAATCACTTGTAAAAATACCCCTTGCGCATGCGCAAGTTGATTTCCAAGCAAGAGGAACGATACCAACAGCTGACGATACCGACATATCTTAACCTCAAAAATCCTGATGCTTGTCACGTTAAAATTTGTGTCCAACTCCCGCAAGTGGTAAGAGTTGAGTTCACTTACTAGGAGAATGTCACACCTCCGGATCACGGATTTTGCTTAAACTTCGGGATAAGTTTCTAGATGATAAAATATGGAAAAAGCTAAAGTTATAGTCATAAATACTCAATATTTCCCTAGTTACAGGCAATTAAAGAAAATCACTAAAAAAGTTACTAGATTTTAAAACGCATATAGTTCTTTAGCATTGATATCTACAAGCTTGAAATTGTTTTTAAATGGAAGCTGAGCTCAAATCCTTTCGAATTAGTAGTTATAGCATGTCAAAATATTATTTTTTCCCAAAGTTAGAGCATGATAAACATTGGACCTGATTTTTCTTTTAAAAACATTAATTAATAATAAAAGCTGAAAGTAGGTCCAATCCTTATTACGCTCTAACTTTGGGGAAAAATAATATTTTGATATGCTGTAACTACTGCTTCGAAAGGATTTGAGCTCAGCTTTAATTTAAAAAAGTTTCAAGCTTGTAGCTATCGACGCTGAAGAACTATATGCGTTTAAAAATCTAGTAACTTTTTTAGTGATTTTCTTTAACTGCCTGTAACTAGGGAAATATTGAGTATTTATGACTATAACTTAAGCTTTTTCCATATTTTACTATCTGAAAACTTATCCCGAAGTTTGAGCAAAATCCGTGGTCCGGAGGTGTGACACTCTCCTAGTTAGTATATAAGACCGATACATCTGGCCGTTACTAAAATGCGCGCGTGTTTTCTTGCGACCTTTTAGATAGTATGCGTTTATATTTAGTTTAGGTGTAGGTTAGATTAAATTATTGTTATGCGACGTACGAAAATATAAAATTAACAATTGTATTTGAAATCGATTCTCAAAATAATACTTGTATTTGAAATTAATATGTTATTCATAAAATAAAAATTTAATGATCGTCAAAAAATTTTTTATCGTTTGAATATTATATATAAAATTTATTAAGTGTAGGAATAAAATTTACTATGTAACATACTAATTTTAACGCAGTGGAAAAGTTTACAAAGCTTACATAGTAAAATTTCAAAGATGTCCGTCTATGAGTTGGTTACCAGCGTACATGGTAAAACGTTCTATAATTCTTGTAATATTTACTATGGAATTTCTCTCAGTGTAGCAAAAAATGAAGAGAAAACCGCACCTCGTAATAAAAAAAGCAATATCTTCATTGACGAAAAGAATTAATTTTATCGCGTCGTTTCCAAGAAAACCTTGAAAAACTCAAAACACAGAGGTTAGGGTAATGAATTTGGTTTTTCAAGGTTCTTGAAATCGAAACAATAAAATTAATTTTTTCTTATTAAAGAAAATTTTGTTTTTCCTAATACGAGATGCGGCTATCTCTTGATTTTTTGCTAAAATTATTAGTTTTTGCTGAAAATTAATTATTTGATTAGAAAAGGACAGAAATACGTGACCTCCTCTTTTCAATTTGCAGATACATTGATTAATACTTGAGTAAATAAAAGAAAACTTAATTAGACAAGGACAGCGAATCCGACCTGTTCTTAATGAAATTTTATGCTCGTCTCATCATTTCTTCTAGATTATTTCTTATAAATTTCAAAAACTTCTTTAATTCTACCCACATAGCATGAAATATTTATGAAAGCTTTCAGAAATATTTGCAAATAAATATTTCAATGAAAGTTTTCTGAAAGATTTCAACAAGATTTTCTAAAATATTTGAAATAAATATTTAAGAAATATTTATGCAATATTTCGAAGCAATATTTAAACAATCAAATAAATCTTTCATGAAAGATTTATGAAAGATTTCAGCAATATTTACGGTAACATTTCAAGAAAATATTTATGAAAGATTTCTACAATCTTTCATTGCAAGATTATCACAGCTTTAAAAATCTTTCATGAAAGATTTATGAAATATTTTAACAATATTTACGAAATTATTTTAAGAAAATCTTTCTGAAAGATTGATGCCATATTTCATTGCAAGATTATCACCAGTATAGAAATCTTTCATGAAAGATTTATGGAATATTTCTGCTTTCTTTCAGAAATATATTTACTGTACATATCGATAAAATCTTTCATTAGCCTTTTGTGAAAAGTTTAAAACGGAAATGTTGTTAAAAGCCCGCTATGTCCACCTGAGAGACTGCAAACAAATATTTCAATGAAAGTTTTCTGAAAGATTTTAACAAGATTTTCTGAAATGTTTCAAATAAATATTTAGGAAATATTTATGCAATATTTCGAAGCAATATTTAAACAATCAAATAAATCTTTCATGAAAGATTTATGAAAGATTTCAGCAATATTTAAAGTAATATTTCAAGGGAATCTTTTTGAAAGATTTCTTCAATCTTTCATTGCAAGATTATTAACGTCATAGAAATCTTTCATTTTAACAATCTTTCGGTGATATCGATATAACATACACATACACACACACACACACACACACACACACACACACACACACACATATACACACACACATATTCACAATAATTATAGTTTTTATTTATATGATACTATATTATATTTTGATTCATTATACTTCTATATGAAATACATATCCGCAAACATAATTTTACATTCACTTATAAAGTCGCATTTATATTAGATAAGATAAGCGCTGCGCACGTATGCACTAATCAAAGCTTTTGCCTTATATAGTAAGTCAGCTATCCTCTTACCACTTGGGGACAAAACGCGCATTGAACGCGTGTCCTCCTATCGGCATGATTAGGAAACTAAATCGTTACAGGAAAATAACTCCTAAAAATATTTCATTGAAAGATTTCTGAAATATTTTAACAAGATTTCTAAATCATTTCGAATAAAGATTTACACAATATATCGTGGCCAGATTTAAGCAATCAAATAAATCTTTCATTGCAATATTGTAACTATCATAGAAATCTTTCATGAAAGATTTATGAAAGATTTCAGCAATATCAACAGTAATATTTCGGAAAAATATTTCTAAAATATTTCTACAATCTTTCATTGCAAGATTATCACAGTTTTAAAAATCTTTCATGAAAGATTTATGAAAGATTTCAGCAATATTTACAGTAATATTTCAAGAAAATATTTATGAAATATTTTTGCAATCTTTCATTGCAAGATTATCAGAGTTGCAAAAATCTTTCATGAAAGATTTATGAAAGATTTTAGAAACATTGGCGGTAATATTTCAAGAAAATGTTTATAAAAGATTTCTACAACTTTTCATTGCAAAATTACCACAGTTTTAAAAATTTTTCATGTAAGATTTATGAAAAATAGTGTGAAGGTTTTTGGCTGAAGCATGAAGAACACTGGAGAGAAATCTTTTATAAATCTTTCAAACAGGTTTCCTTAAAAATTTCTATGAAAGCTTCCAACAATCTTTCTTTGTAGTCTAAGTAAACAATAAATATCGCAGAGAAATATTGTTAAAAGATTTTATAAAATATTCCATGAAGCTTTCATTGAGAGATTACTACTATATTTCCTTGCAATATTACATGAAAGATTTATGAAATATTGTGTCAAGATTTTCGGGAACAGCATGGAGAACGCTCAGGAGCAATCTTTCATAAATCTTTCAATTATGTTTCCTGAAAGATTTCGATAAAAGCTTCCAACAATCTTTCATCGCAGTCTAAGTAAACCATAAATCTTGCACAGAAATATTGTTGAAAGATTTCATGAAATATTCCGTGAAACCTTCTTTGTGAGATTGCTACTACGTTTCGTTGCAATATTATATTAAAGATTTATGAAAGATTGCATGAAGGTTTCGAGGTACAGTAGGGAAAACGTATGGGAGAAATCTTGCATAAATCTTTCAAACATGTTTCCTGAAAGATTTCAATGAAAGCTTCCAACAATCTTTCATCGCAGTCTAAGTAAACCAAAAATCTTGCAGTGAAATATTGTTGAAAGATTTATGAAATATTCCGTGAAGCCTTCTCTGTAAGATCGCTAATATATTTCCTTGCAATGTTGCATAAAAGATTTATAAAAGATTGCGTGAAGTTTCCCAATAAGCACACATCTGGAAAAAAGAATTCTTTAAGAATTCACGAATGTCCGCTCTGAAGTTAATAAAATATATTAATAAAGTATTCATAAAATATTCACAAAGTATTCTTCCATAAAATTTAAATAAAAAATAACTCTTCAACGTATCTTTATAAATATTTTAAAAGGGTTAAGAAAGTATTCATAAAGAATTCTTTTTTGAAAAAGTAATCATAATCCAAAGTATTCATAAAGTAGTCAAAAAGTTTACTTTTGAAACACTGATTTTCTAGTAACTTAGTCACTTTCAAAAATCGAAAGATGTAATGGATATTTTATCGCTTTTCAGATTGTTTTAAAATCTTTTAATTTTGATTTTCATGAAATTCAAAATTGAAAACTTGAAATTCCTGATAATTTTATAAATTAGAAAAATTCAATTTAATTAATCATTTAATAATTTAAATATTTTTTATCTATTTTAAACGAAAAAATTGTTAACATTTTATGAAACAAAATATATAAATATTTTAAATGTGTTTTAAATAAATTCTCATTTTGAGAATTTAAACAAATATCTAAACATTCTTCAATTTAAATTAAATTAACCATGACTTCACAAAAAATTTCTTTTATTAAATTAAGGTATCTCTTGAATATTTAATAAATTTTTATTTAAATTATTCAAATAAAAATGTAGTTTGGCTAATATTATTAACCATGAATAATTAATTAACAAATTTACTAACATTTCTTATGCTTATACCAATGAACATGTACAAGTTTCGAGAATTTATTAACAGATGAGTTGGTAGCCAAGTAGGCTAAGTCATGGGCAACAGTTTTTTTTATTTTGTTTGACATCCTCAAGAACCGTGGTTCGAATCTCGAACAAATAATTTTTTTTTTTTTAATTTAATAGCTTATTTTTAATCAATTATAACATTTTTTGTTTTTCATAATCATGTGAAGTAGAAGGATTATTTATAATTTGATAATTAAAAAAAGTATTTTAAAAATGTGATTCAATCAAAAGAATTGTTTAAGAATACTTTGTGAATACTTTAAAAACTAAAGTGGTCGGACATTCGCGAATAAACAAAGCAATCATTAAGAACTCTTTATTGATACTTTCGTTTACGAAAGTATACATAAAGAATTCTTTTTTAATTCTCTCTTTGACACCGTTTGCTTGTTGGGTTTTGAGGTACAGCTAGGAGAACGCCTGTGAGAAATCTTTCATAAATCTTTCAATCATGTTTCGTGAAAACTTTCTTTGAAAGCTTTCAGCAATCTTTCATTGTAATATAAGTAAACCAATAATCTTGCAGAGAAATATTGTTGAAAAATTTATGAAATATTGTTTGTAATATTTCATCGAGATTTCATGAAATATTTCAATATAATATTACTGTAATATTGCTGAAAGATTTCATTAAAAGATTTATTTGTTCGTTATATCTTGCTATGAAATATTTCAACAATATGTATAAAATATTTCTAAGAAATCTTTCACTGAGAGATTTTGAAATGTTTTACTGTTTTATTTCATGCTATGTGGGTATGACCTTTAACTTTATTAGAAAAAAGACTTTATTCCTTCTGATTCTCAACGTAAAATATATTTTGCTTTCGAGCAGTTTTACTGTTGAGAGACCATTACTGTTTAGATAAAAATAAAAATTTTCATGTAACCAGATATAAGTTATCAAAAATATTGGTTAAATACATGTTAACCATATGACATGTATGATTTTAGAAGTGTAAATATTTCATTATTTTAAAAATAAAATGCCATTTATATTCAAACGGATTTTTTACTAATTTTATAAAAATCCAGAAAAATTTTTTTATCATGTTTATAATTTTAACAATTTAAATATAAAATGAAATCTCTAGAGTTTGCAATAACTACAAGAACCAGAAGTTACTACAATATAAAAAAAAATAATTTTAACCAACTGTTTCATTGTAAACATGATAAAAAAATTTTGCTGGATTTTTATGAAATTATTGAAAAATTTGTTTGAATATAAATGGCATTTGAAATATTTACATTTCTAAAATCATACATGTCATACAGTTAACATGTATTTAACCAATATTTTTGAAAACTTGTATCTTATAACATAAAAATTTTTATTTTTATCTAAACAGTAATGGTCTCTTAACAGTAAAACAGTCCGAGAACAAAATATATTTTACGTTTACAATCAGAAGGAATAAAGTAGCTCTTTGTTCTAATGAATAGTTTATAGAATTAAAGAAGTTTTTGAAATTCATAACAAATACTCTAAAAGAAATGATGAGACGAGCATAAAATTTCATTAAGAATAATATATTGAAAAAACAAAATTTAAGATTTCAATTTCAATTATAATTTTTGTCTGTTGAGCTTACTTCTTTTGTAAATAAATTATCTGCCTTATATAAGTTAAAAATCTATTTCTCTCTCAGATATTTATAACTCTTTCTTTATCTTGCTTGTTTTGATCATAGATTTCACTTTTTTACTGCACGTAATTACTTCCGAGTTGCATGATGTACTGTAATATTTAAGATTAACCACAATAATCGATAGTAGAATTAAACGTTTTAATCAATTTTTCTACTGCAGGTACGCACCATGTTCGCAAATTTTACCTGAATCATTTGAAAATTCGTCTCTAACCGCACCAGTAACAACAATATCACCTGCATTATCATCTGTTCTTTATCAATCAAGCACATATATTAAACACCAACATCCTCTCATAAGATTGATAGTAGCTACTGAAAAATGCCTGGTAAGCTTGTTTGTATTATATACACGGAATAAGAAAACCATAAGTTAATTGTAAAAGACATTAATTCAAATTCAAGCGTTCACTCGTTAACAGCCATATCAAATTTAACAGTTTTCAAAAGCTGTATGACTAACATCGTATATATGCTTATCTGGGCTATGGGTATGATACAATATCCTACTTACAATATTATGATATATATATATATATATATATATATATATATATATATATATATATATATATATTTATAGATATTTATAAATTTATATCTTCCTATATTATATAGTTATATTGAAAAATTCAGCTTTAGACCCCCTGTGTTGCCCCAAGCCCCCATCTTTCCCCCACGTCCCCTGCCAACAGCTCTCCACACGGTTTTTTTAGAGACTTCACACAAAATAACGTAAATTTATTTTGAATTCTACGATATTTTTTATATATTAATTAGGTCCAAGCATTTTCTCTCCGCGTTTCTCCACGCCCCCTGTGAACCCCAACTTCACCGCTCACATATCCCCCATTTACATTATTACATGCCCCAACACTTGCAAAGTTATATAACAGTTTATAATTTTTATGTTTTATTATTAAATTATATATTTTGATTATATTACAATATTTACAATCAATTTTGATTGATAAAATTTTATTATACGATTCTTTAATATTTACACATTAATATTATATAATTTTACAATTATTCATATATTTTAATAGAAAATCCAATTATTTTATATCTTGATATTAAAACTAAATTAATCAATTAACTAAAACTTTATTCTAAACACATGAACGTGAAGAAAAATTAATCATATTAATGATTTTATGAAATATCTGAAAAAAAAATTATTTATTAACGGCAGGCCGGAGTAGAACTTGATACCGACCGAGTAACAATTGAGTTGTTTGTTATTTACGCAAGTATTAATCGGTGTATCTTCAAATTAAAGGTTGAGCGCAATAGATATTATTATTATTATGAACATCTATGCACAAGAAAAAAAATTCTATTGCATTGTTTTTGAGAAAAGTAAGGAACGCCGAAGAAAAAGTTTATGTTTATAACATTTTTGCGTTACTTACTTTTCTCAATAACAAAGCGATAGATTTTTTTCTTCTTGTGCATAAATATTTGTAATAATATCTAGTGCGCTTAACCTTCAATTTGCAGATACACCGATTAATACTTGAGTAAATAACAAAAATCCCAATTAGACAAGGACAGCGAATCCGGCCTGCTCTTAAATCAAATATAATATTTTTTATATTTTATGAGCTATAGAAATTTCCACACCACCTTTCACATCAAACCTTTGTTATTTGATTATAATAAATTGTTTTCAAATGATTTAAAAAATTAACATTTAAATGTTTAATTATTAGATATTTAATTAAATAAATATATAAAATAGGTTTATAATGTAGCGGTTTTACCCACGGCGCATTGCAATTTTTTTTAATGGAAACCTTCATCAGTAGCCCTAATAACTACTTTTTCATATATTATTTAGTATTATACTTTTTTTATATATTTCATAATATTTTATAATGAGCAAAAATTTGTAGAATGGGTCACTAAAAATCGACCGGTCGATTTTTATAGATCCTTTTGCATATTTTGGAAGCTTTATATATGAAAATTAATATCCTTAAACGATTTTCAAAATTTCCAATTTTTCAAAAAGTTATTAACAAATGAAATTTCTAGAACCTTTTTTTTTAAATTGCGATATCTCGGTACATAGTTAGTGAATCCTAACAAAATTTTTATCGTATATTTAGAAATAATTAAAGAACGTATAAATATATAATTTACGTAAAAAAATGTGATTTTTTAATAAATAATTTTACAATTATTCATATATTCTAATAGAAAATCCAATTATTATATATCTATAAATATATAATTTACGTAAAAAAATGTGATTTGTTAATGAAGAATTAATTTTGCAATAAACAAATTCAAATTTAACAAACTTCTCGGTATCGCAGTTGAAAGTTTTATATTACATTTTTTTTAATTAATTAATTATTTAAACATTTGCACAATAAAATTTATGTGCTCTCTATTTATAAAAAAGTTATGAATATTTTAATATGTTACATACCGGCTGTGGGTGGCAGACGCGCGGCGACTACCGCTACGCCTGACGCTGAGTTTTCCGACACACTTATTTTATCTATAATTTTCCGAGCCGATTAATAAATGGTCAGAATAGTACATTACTGTACTAGTGAGCAAAATTAATTATTCATTAACAAATTAAATTTGTTTACGTAAATTATATATTTACATGTTCTTTAATTATTTCTAAATATACGATAAAAATTTCGTTAGGATTCACCAATTATTTACCGAGATATCACAATTTAAAAAAAAAGATTCTAGAAATTTCATTTGTTAATAACTTTTTAAAAATTGGAAATTTTGAAAATCGTTTTAGAGTACTAATTTTTATATATAAAGCTTCCAAAATATGCTAAAGGGTCTATAAAAATCGACCGGTCGATTTTTAGCGGCCCATTCGAGAAATTTTTACTCATAAAATATTATGAAATATATTAAAAAAATATAACACTAATTAATATATGAAAAAGTGGTTTTTAGGGCTACTGGCAAAGGTTTCCACTAAAAAGAATCGCAACGCGCCGTTAGTGATACCGCTACGTAATAAACCTATTTTATATATTTATTTAATTAAATAGCTAATAATAACACATTGAAATGTTAATTTTTTAAATCATTTAAAAACAATTTATTATAATCAAATAACAAAGGTTTAAAGAGTAAGGTGGTGTGGAAATTCCTATAGTTTATAAGATATAAATAATATTATATTTGATTTAATAAATAATTCTTTTTTCAGATATTTCATAAAATTATCAACATGATTAATTTTTCTTCATGTTCATGTGTTTAGAATAAAGTTTTAGTTGATTGATTAATTTAGTTTTAAAATCAAGATATATAATAATTGGATTTTCTACTAGAGTATATGAATAATTGTAAAATTATTTATTAACAAATCACATTTTTTTACGTAAATTATATATTTATACGTTCTTTAATTATTTCTAAATATACGATAAAAATTTTGTTAGGATTCACTAACTATGTACCGAGATATCGCAATTTAAAAAAAAAGGTTCTAGAAATTTCATTTGTTAATAACTTTTTGAAAAATTGGAAATTTTGAAAATCGTTTAAGGATATTAATTTTCATATATAAAGCTTCCAAAATATGCAAAAGGATCTATAAAAATCGACCGGTCGATTTTTAGTGACCCATTCTACAAATTTTTGCTCATTATAAAATATTATGAAATATATAAAAAAAAGTATAACACTAAATAATATATGAAAGAGTGGTTTTTAGGGCTACTGACGAAGATTTCCACTAAAAAAAATTGCAATGCGCCGTGGGTAAAACCGCTACATTATAAACCTATTTTATATATTTATTTAATTAAATAGCTAATAATTACACATTGAAATGTTAATTTTTTAAATCATCTAAAAACAATTTATTTTAATCAAATAACAAAGGTTTAAAGAGTAAGGTGGTGTGGAAATTCCTATAGTTCATAAGATATAAATAATATTATATTTGATTTAATAAATAATTTTTTTTTCAGATATTTTATAAAATTATCAATATGATTAATTTTTCTTCATGCTCATGTGTTTAGAATAAAGTGTTAGTTAATTGATTATTTTGGTTTTAATATCAAGATATATAATAATTGGATTTTCTATTAAAATATATGAATAATTGTGAAATTATATAATATTAATGTGTAAATATTAAAGAATCGTATAATAAAATTTTATTAATCAAAATTGATTGTAATCTTTAATAGATATATTGTAATATAATCATAATATATGATTTAATAATAAAACATAAAAATTATAAACTGTTATATAACTTTGCGAGTGTTGGGGCATGTAATAATGTAAGTGGGGGATATGTGAGCGGTGAAGTGGGGTCCATTTGGGGGGTGAAGTGGGGGTTCACAGGGGGCGTGGGGAACGCGAGGAGGGGGGGGGGTGCTTAGACCTAAATAATATATAAAAAATATCGTAGAATTCAAAATAAATTTACGTTATTTTGTGGAAAGTCTTTGAAAAACAGTGTGGGGAGCTGTAGGGATGGGGGGCGTAGGGGAACACGAGGGGTCTAAAGCTGAATTATTATAACTATATAATATAGGAAGATATAAATTCATAAATATCTATATATATATATGTGTATATCATAATATTGTAAGTAAGATAGTGTATCATACCCATAGCCCAGAAGCATATATACGATGCTAGTCGTACAGCTTTTAAAAACTGTAAAATTAGATATGGTTGTTAACGAGTGAAAGCTTGAATTTGAATTAATGTCTTTTACAATTAAGAGCAGGTCGTATATCTCTGCCCTTTTCTAATCAAAGAACTAATTTTTTTGTAAAAACTAATAATTGTAGCAAAAAATAAGGAGATAGCCCCATTTCGTAAAATAAAAAGCAAGATTTTCTTTTATGTAGAAAAATTATTTTTATTGATTCGTTTTGAAGAAAACCTTGAAAAACTTAAAAAATAGAGGTTAGGGTGGACAATTCAGTTTTTCAAGGTTTTCTTAAAAACAAAGCGATAAAAATAATTTTTCCTCATAAAAGAAAATCTTGCTTTTTATCATACGAGATGGGGCTTTCTTCTTATTTTTGCTACAATTATTAATTTTTGTGAAAAAATCAATTCTTTGATTAGAAAAGGACAGATATACTCGACCTCCTCTTAACTTATGGTTTTCTTATTCCGTGTATATAATACAAATAAGCTTACCTGGCATTTTTCAGCAGTCACTATCAATCTTATAAGAGGATGTTGGTGTTTAATAGATGTGCTTGATTGATAAAAAACAGATGATAATTCAGGTGATATTGTTGTTACTGGTGCGGCTAGAGACAAATTTTCAAATGATTTAGGTAACATTTGCGAATATGGTGCGTACCTGCAGTAGAAAAATTGATTAAAACGTTTAATTCCACTATCAATCATTGGGATTGATCTTAAATATTACAGTACATTATACAACTCGAAAGTAATTACGAGGAGTAAGAAAGTGAAATCTACGATCAAAACAAGCAAGATAAAGAAAAAGTTATAAATATCTGAGAGAGAAATAGACTTTCTACTTTTATAAGGCAGTTAATTTATTTACAAAACAAGTAAGCTCAACAGACAAAAATAAAAATTGAAATTAAAATCTGAAATTTTGTTTTTTCAATATATTATTCCTAATGAAATTTTATGCTTGTCTTATCATTTTTTTTAGTTTATTTGTTATAAATTTCAAAAACTTCTTTAATTCTATAAACTTTAAATTCATTAGAACAAAGAGCTACTTTATTCCTTCTGATTCTAAACGTAAAATATATTTTGCTTTCGGACTGTTTTACTGTTTAAATGAAAATAAAAATTTTTATGTAACAATATATAAGTTTTCAGAAATATTGGTTAAATACATGTTAACCATATGACATGTATGATTTTAGAAATGTAAATATTTCATTATTTTAAAAATCAAATTCCATTTATATTCAAACAAATTTTTTAATAATTTCATAAAAATCCAGAAAAATTTTTTTATCATGTTTATAATTTTAACAATTCAAATATAAAATGAAAATTCTAGAGTCAGCAATAACTACAAGAATCAGACAAACAACAGTTAATATCCGAAAATATCAGAAGAAAATAAAACAAAATAAATAAAAACTGAAGAAAACGAAAGTTAACTATTAAAGAATGTCAAAATTGAGAAAGTGAGCAAAACAGAATATAATTGAAGGAAACTGATAATATTGTCAGATAACTGAAGAAAACGGTTGATAACTGTTTTAAAATGAAGAAAAGTGAAAGAAATGGAAAAGAAATATTTTTTTTTTTTACATAAAAAGTGATCCAAATAGAACATAACTTGATAAAACTGATAATATTGACAGATAACTGAGAAAAACAGTTGATAACTGTTTTAAAACGAAGAAAAGTGAGAAAAAATTTTATTTTCGCTTGCTAAAAAACGCTATACATGCACTGACTGAAGTGAAAGACAAGAAAAAAAGTCATACGTCGTAAGGCTACATTTAAAACTAGAAATAATAAGCGCGAAAATATAAAAAAGTAATTATCTATAATTATTCTTTTGGCACATCCCAACAGGCAAGGATAATTCACTCTAAAAAAAACTCCCCGAAAGGAACAGAATCCTTCTACGTCTGCGTCGTTGTTCATGTAGATTGCTTAAGACTTTCGAACGTATATACAAGCATTTCTCAACAATAAAATTTGTGAATGGTTTTCTCGCTCCAAACAAAAAAATACGGGATCAAAACAGTACCATTAGATAGGTAATTTGGTCCTCTATCAACCCAAAAAATTTCAGCAAAAAAAGGATGGCCTTTTTAAGAAAAATGCATGTGCATAAAAAGTGCATTTTTTAGTAAAATAATATATCTTAACAGGAGGTCACGTATCTCTGTCCTTTTCTAATCGAAGAAATTATTTTTTTACAAAAACTAATAACTTCAGCAAAAAATGAAGAGAAAGCCGCATCTTGTATCAAAAAAAGCAATATTTTCTTTGATAAGAAAAAATTAATTTTATTGTTTCATTCTCAAGAAAATCTTGAAAAACCAAAATGTCCAACCTAACCTCTATGATTTAAGTTTTTCAAGGTTTTCTTGAAAACGAAGCAATAAAATTAATTCTTTCTCATCAAAGAAAATATTGCTTTTTTGATACGAGATGCGGCTTTCTCTTCATTTTTTACTAAAGTTATTAGTTTTTGTAAAAAACTCATTTCTTTGATTAGAAAAGGACAGAGATACGTGACCTGCTCTTAATAATATATCTTTGTCATTTTTTAGTTTTTTTTTTAAATTTCTTGCGCTGAATTAAAGAGGGCTCATAACAGAATAAAATGAAAAAGGCTTACCAAAATTCATTGAAAATTGATAAAACGATAGCCCTCCAAAGTTATTGTCAACTTTTTCAGTTTGAACATGTAGTTTTTGTATGCAATTTTCAAATGTGCATATCTTATGCAATTTTGATATTTCAGCAAAAAAAAAAAAAAATACGTGTGTCCTTACTTTTAAAGTAGAATAACATACTCCATCAGTGCAGTGATTGGTAAATTGAGTGTATACAGGCTGTTCGATTTGAAATGAAATCAGCCAAATATATTTAATTCACGGACGAAAAATTATTCCTGAACTTAATAAGCTCAAATCAATATTTTAAAGTAAATTTTATACTTTATATTTATATATATATATATATATATATATATATATATATATATTGTGAGCGCCCGAGTATGTACGGCCCTGAAACCGTACGATACTGGAAGATGCGCGCGCAAACACCCAAAAAGACCAAAGTGGTTAAACAAGCAAGCGCGCGTATATACGTACACGCGCTTGCATGTATAAGTACCGCTGAAAGTATACGGCGGCTCTCCCTCTCTTCTACTAAGTTAGAAGAGTGGGAGAAAGACCGAAGAGAGCTGAAGCAAGCAGTGCGAGGAGCTCGTGACTCTCGTCACTCTTGGATCAGCTCTCTCACGGGATAGTCATACTTTGCTTAAGGCAGCAACGGGCGATAGGCCAATGCATTGGCTTAAGCAAAGCAGACTTTACACGTGTTAACGTGTCTTATTGTAACTCGTACAATTATAATTTTGTATATTTTTTAATAAAGAGCATATCCAAGCAAAACGATTCCTCTCCTATTAACCCAGTGTTAAGCCCTGAATGTTAAGGCATTTGGTCCTTAAGAACAACGGGCTTTTCACTTAATACTCTAAAAAATTACTAATAATTTTTCAATGAAAATGTCTGCTATAGCTAGGCAAGGTGTCCTAGCTATAAACGACTTTAACAAAACAACAAAGACACACAAAGAGTCTGCACAAGCTAGGCATGGCGCGCTAGCTTGTAACGATTCTATAATCATTAGACGACGTTGAAATAATTATTAAATAAATAATTAAATCAAAGTAATAGGTAGGAATGTTACAATATATATACTAGGGGGGGTTCCCCCCTGCTCGCGCTGCTCGCCAACCCCCGTTTATATTTACAATATGTCAGCCAGTAATGAAATTTGTACTGACAAAAATTATTTATAAAATTTATATTAATTATATATTTGCTCAGACAGATTTCCACACCACCCGAAGAGGTACTGTCAATAATACCTTACAATTAATAGTTTATAACATAAATTAAATAAAAAATGTATGGTATTACGGCGCGTTGGTTTTTTTTTGTTTTATTTTTGATAATTATATAAAATCAATTATAATAATTTTAAGTTATTTTAAGACATGTTAAAATTAATTAGAACTATTCATTTTTTTTATAAAATTATTCAAAATAAAACCATCGTTACCTTCGCCTGTAGCCCTACACAACCATGAGAGTCTATATTCCTTCCTCCTTATACCATAGACTCTATTTACAATCCATCCTCCACCTTCAGTATTACATATTTAAACAAAGTTTTCAAATCATTTCATTATTTGTACAATTGTTGTTATATAACAATCGTTCAATTAATATTTATCTCTTTTAAATCTTTGTTTAAGTATGTTTATTGGAATAATTATTATAATTTGATATTTTCCAATTAAATATTATTGTAACATGTCTTACAATAATATAGAACCGAAATTTTTTTCATTATAATTATTCTAAATTTAAAATTTAATACTTTATTGAACTCTATGTTTTTAATATTATTATTATTAAAAATTTTATAATTATTTCTTATATTTGAATATTAATTATTATTTTTTTTTATAACATCTAGTATCTTTAATTTTTATACTTGAAATTAATATATTTTCTTTTTTTTAAATATTAGTTTTATTCAAAGTATATATTTTACAATAAATTTCAATATCATTATGATAATTATAATATTATTAATTAATATATTTCATAAATAAAACGATAAAATTAAATAATATAATTTTTCCTTATTTATTAATTATTTTAATTTTATTTTTAATATATCTTAATTTTATTTTTAAGTCTTTTGGATGTATAAAATATACATCTCTATTTTTTTTCAATATCCTTGACTTTTTTGCTAGTATTAAAAAATATTAAAATAATTTTTACAAAATTAATAGAATGTATTTTCATGTTTGTTTTTTTTTTAAATTATCGATTATTTATTTATTAATAAATAATTTTTAATATTATTTATTAATTAAAAAAATCAATATAATATAATACATAATGATATGAATTTTATTAATTTTTTTTTTGTTTTATAAAATAATTTTTTATTTATCCTTTAAACATTTTATTATATTTAAATTCAATTATAAATGTTTAAGTTATAATTGGATTTTATTTGATTTATTTAACGTTTAATGCCTGTATCATAATTACAATAATATTAATACAATTAATTACTAATTCATGTATGTTATAAATAAAATTATAAAGTGAGTATTTTTTTAAATTTTATTTATTTTTTTTTAAATATATTTTAATACAATTAAGTCTTTTTGATGTATGAAATATATTTTAAATTACTGTTTTAATATATTTAATTAATTTTTGGTTTTTATAAAAGATATATTTATTATTTTTATTAATTTATTACTTAAATATATTTTATATTATATTTTATAATATAAAAAAAATTATATTAGCAATACGTAATAAATATTTATAATATATTGTATTATGAGTTGTGATATAATATTCCATTATTGGATCATGTATTTCTAACTTATATTGAATGATTTTATTTGTCATATATTTATAATAATATGCTACATTGTTCCAATTTTCAAAATGAAGTTTTTCATTTTCAATACCGATATAGTTATTAATTGCATTATTTAATATAGATAAATCTGTATTTTCATTCAAATTTTCCATATATTCTTCGTACTGCTCTTGAAACCGTTCAATTTCGTTTATTTGGTTATTTAAATCATCTAATTCTTCTTGATGTTATAAGTTTTCTACAACAATGTATTCATTTGAAACTGGATCCCATTCCATTTTATAATTCGATTATTATTAGTATTACTAAATTATATTTTAAATAACTTTGTTATTATTTTTTTTTTATAAAATATTTGAAGTTTGTTTTTATTTTCTTTTTTATTATTTTAAATTAATTTTTTTATATAGAAAATTTAAAGTATGTTTTTATTTTTTGTTTTATTATGTTATATCTGAAAAAAACAAAGGTTTTATTAGTATGTAAGAAATATAAATATATTTTTAATATTAAAAAAATTAAAGTTTTTTTTTTAATTATTTTTCTAGTACTTCTTTCCATACTATATTGGTTAATTCATTTTTATTTTCTAATTCATTTTGAATATGTATTTTAGAAGCATTTTTACTTCTAGAAAGAGCAACATATAATTGTCCATGTGAAAATAAAGGTTTTTTTATGAATATTCCTACGTTTTCAAAACTTTGACCTTGTGATTGATTTATAGTTATAACAAAAGCTAATACAATAGGGAATTGTTTTCTATATAAAATAAATGGTAAAGACGATGATTCATTTGTGCTTAATGTTATACGCGGTATAAAAACTTTATTTCCTTTATTTTCGCAAGTAATTACTTCAGCTTCTATATTGTATTTAAATAATCTCGTTATCTTTAATCGTGTTCCATTGCATAATCCATCTTTTATACTTAAATTTCTAATTAGCATTATTATGGCATTTATTTTTAAATTAAGTTCATGTGGAGGTAATCCTTCTCTTATATTATTTAACATTTCTATTGGATAATTTAAATGAATATTATCATCTGTTTGATCAACACCCTTATATGTTGCATAACACAGGCCCACAAAATGAAAAAAAATGAATGTCTGAACTTTTGACCGGACATACATATTCCCATGTATTTTTCGACGCTGAATCCGAATCTGTAATAAAAATATAGGGTTTTCCTACCTTTTCTCAGAGTTTTATTGAAAAAACCTCATTTTTTACGGTTTTTTTGCGGTTTTTCGAGTCTAGAAAAAACAAATCATGAGATACGGTTAATTGGACTTCAAAATCGAATTCTACGGGAAAAAATACACGGGAAATCATACCTTCATTTTTTTTTAACGCGATTCTAGTCCTCTGTATGGGGCTGAAAAGATGAGGAAATCGGTAAAAGTCGAAATTTTGCCTAAAATGGATTTAAACAATATTAAAATTTAATCATGCGTCTTTTGAAGAGTCGATAAACATTGGAAATACTATCCTGGGGGTTTTTCAGATTGCTGATCATGAATTTGAAGTCAGATTGTGTAAAAACTACTTCTAGAGAGCGGTGACAAGAACTGTATATGGTAAATTTATCGATTTTTTAAAAATTTTACGTCTGAAATACTAATTTTAGAGTCTTTCACAGCATTGACTGTAAATTCAAGATATTAACTTAGCCTATTGTGTACGTTAAACTTAACATTTTGTCTATGTTTGTCTCTCTCTCTCTCTCTCTCTCTCTCTCTCTTTTTCCGATGTTTTTTTAAATTGGCTTACGCTTACGTACACGTTTCTCTTCGAATGACCGATGTAGTGGATTTCTGACACGTTTTTGTCCTTTTTCGCAGCTGTTTCTCTTTTTATCATCCAGCAGTAATCTGCTAACATGTTGATACCCCAGTTTCCTTGAAATCTACGTTCAAACTCCTTTAAATCTTGGTGAAATCGTTCACCATGCTCTTCACTAAAGTCTCCGTTATTTTCAGGAAACTGATCAACGTGTGAATCAAGAAAATGAAGTTTTAAGTTCATTAGACAACCCAATTTTTCAAAATTACGTACCATTCTTTTCACAATAGCTTTATAATTCGTGTCTTTGGCATTACCCAAAAATTTCGTCGATACCTCTTTAAAACTTAACCATGCTGCCTTTTCAACATCAGTCATGCTTTGTTCAAAGTTTTCGTCTCTAAATAAAGTTCGGATTTCAGGACCATCAAAAATACCTTCATTTAATTTAGCATCAGATTTATGGGGAAATACTTTGCTTATATATTGGAAGCATTGACCGTCCTTGTCCAAAGCTTTAACTAATTGCTTTATCAATCCAAGCTTTATATGCAGAGGCGGTATCAAAATTTTCGAAGGATTAACGAGTGGATCTTTTATAACATTCTGTTTTCCAGGTTCAAACGATTCTCTTGATGGCCAAATTTTCTTTTTATAGTGTTTTTCTCTATCTCTGCTATCAAACATGCATAAATAACATGGGTACTTCGTAAATCCAGATTGTTGTCCAAGTATCATAGATAAAATCTTTAAATCGCCACATATTTGCCATTTATGTTCTCTATATTTTATTTTCGTTAAAAGTAGTTCAAGATTGGAATACTCTTCTTTAAGTACTGTTGAATGTGCTAATGGTATAGGAGCATATTTATTTGTGATATTGAGGAGTACTGCTTTAAGGCTGCGCTTTGATGAATCAATGAATAGTCGCCAATTTTCAGGTTTGTATATGTTGGGTTTCAATTCATCAATAAGACCTTTCACGTCCGTGCAATAAACCATATTAGAATCATTCTTGAAATAATTTCTAAAGCGCTCTTCTCGATTACGATATGCACATACTTTAGTACCCTTTGTCAACATATTTCGTCTCTTAAACTCTGAAGCCATAAACTCTGATTGTTCCTTAGATAAACCACTCTTTCTAAATAAATCGTTCAGACTTTTTTGATCAAACTTTTCAACAGTTCGTTCTTCACCCTTAGGAATATACTCTTCATCACTATCCAGAGAATGTTCTTCAGGTGAACTTAGATCTTCTTCATTTGATGAGCTTCCGTCTGCGGCAATCAGATTTTCAGTTGTTTCATCTGTCGAGTTTTCATCTACATTTAGATTCCCTAAGCCTGTTGTAAAACTATCTCTCGAATCTTTATTTTCAAAAATATCTATAAAATTCTTGGATGGAAATTCTATACAAGAAGTATTAGGATATACTATTCCTTTTTTCTGTATCTTGTCTAAACCTTGTATCTTTGTTAAACAAAAATAGCAATCATTTTCATCTTTTGGTTCCTTCCACTTTGTAGGTATAGTAAATTTTAATTTGGACCTAGCCTGACTGGTGTTGTATCGATTCATCATGGCATAACATGAAGCACATATAGAATGAGGAACCCAAATTTTATCCTGTTGAGAAATCTCAATATCAAAACATTTTTGATAGATAAAATTAATATTATCTGTGATTTTTCTTTTGTTTCGTTGTCCAATATATTCTGAACATACATAACAGAAATTATCTTGAGATCCATTACACGTATGGTTAAAACTGTTATTGGATGTACCAGCGCAGTTTAAAAAAGGTTGAAAATTTGAATTAGCCATATTGTTGAATTAAACCCCACACACTAGGAATCCTGTTCCGATCGCAGGTGAGTCCGCCGTCCTAGGGGTGATAACTCTCATACCTCCCCAGGCCTAAGTATGAGAGCTTTCCGACTTTGACGAGGACAATGTCAACTCGTCGTCGGACACACTACGGCATCATTCTCACATCCTAGTGCTCCCCTGCAGGACAGCGCGCCTTCGCTGGGTTCGTTACTGCAAAGTATTGAGTACACCGAATCATTCTACACATCCCATTTTCAGGGCAGTTGTCATCGTGACCAATACTTCGCAGCAGCAGGTTTTTTTTTTAGGTACCCTTATAGAGTACTGATATATATATATATATATATATATATATATATATAGCTTTGGAAAAAGATCATAAGTCCCATTCGTTTATAAACAATGCTTTAAGATCAATGACAGTGTACAACAGTGATTAAGTGAACGGAGCTTTAAAATGAAACCGAATTCATTTCTAAACAACAGTACCCAGTTTTACAACAGAATAAGTATAAATAAAAAATTGACAGATCAAATTGTCTCTGACACAAACACACCAAATGAAGAAGATCTAAGTTCACCTGAAGAACATTCTCTGGATAGTGATGAAGAGTATATTCCTAAGGGTGAAGAACGAACTGTTGAAAAGTTTGATCAAAAAAGTCTGAACGATTTATTTAGAAAGAGTGGTTTATCTAAGGAACAATCAGAGTTTATGGCTTCAGAGTTTAAGAGACGAAATATGTTGACAAAGGGTACTAAAGTATGTGCATATCGTAATCGAGAAGAGCGCTTTAGAAATTATTTCAAGAATGATTCTAATATGGTTTATTGCACGGACGTGAAAGGTCTTATTGATAAATTGAAACCCAACATATACAAACCTGAAAATTGGCGACTATTCATTGATTCATCAAAGCGCAGCCTTAAAGCAGTACTCCTCAATATCACAAATAAATATGCTCCTATACCATTAGCACATTCAACAGTACTTAAAGAAGAGTATTCCAATCTTGAACTACTTTTAACGAAAATAAAATATAGAGAACATAAATGGCAAATATGTGGCGATTTAAAGATTTTATCTATGATACTTGGACAACAATCTGGATTTACGAAGTACCCATGTTATTTATGCATGTTTGATAGCAAAGATAGAGAAAAACACTATAAAAAGAAAATTTGGCCATCAAGAGAATCGTTTGAACCTGGAAAACAGAATGTTATAAAAGATCCACTCGTTAATCCTTCGAAAATTTTGATACCGCCTCTGCATATAAAGCTTGGATTGATAAAGCAATTAGTTAAAGCTTTGGACAAGGACGGTCAATGCTTCCAATATATAAGCAAAGTATTTCCCCATAAATCTGATGCTAAATTAAATGAAGGTATTTTTGATGGTCCTGAAATCCGAACTTTATTTAGAGACGAAAACTTTGAACAAAGCATGACTGATGTTGAAAAGGCAGCATGGTTAAGTTTTAAAGAGGTATCGACGAAATTTTTGGGTAATGCCAAAGACACGAATTATAAAGCTATTGTGAAAAGAATGGTACGTAATTTTGAAAAATTGGGTTGTCTAATGAACTTAAAACTTCATTTTCTTGATTCACACGTTGATCAGTTTCCTGAAAATAACGGAGACTTTAGTGAAGAGCATGGTGAACGATTTCACCAAGATTTAAAGGAGTTTGAACGTAGATTTCAAGGAAACTGGGGTATCAACATGTTAGCAGATTACTGCTGGATGATAAAAAGAGAAACAGCTGCGATAAAAGGACAAAAACGTGTCAGAAATCCACTACATCGGTCATTCGAAGAGAAACGTGTACGTAAGCGTAAGCCAATTTAAAAAAAAACATCGGAAGAGAGAGAGAGAGAGAGAGAGAGAGAGAGACAAACATAGACAAAATGTTAAGTTTAACGTACACAATAGGCTAAGTTAATATCTTGAATTTACAGTCAATGCTGTGAAAGACTCTAAAATTAGTATTTCAGACGTAAAATTTTTAAAAAATCGATAAATTTACCATATACAGTTCTTGTCACCGCCCTCTAGAAGTAGTTTTTACACAATCTGACTTCAAATTCATGATCAGCAATCTGAAAAACCCCCAGGATAGTATTTCCAATGTTTATCGACTTTTCAAAAGACGCATGATTAAATTTTAATATTGTTTAAATCCATTTTAGGCAAAATTTCGACTTTTACCGATTTCCTCATCTTTTCAGCCCCATACAGAGGACTAGAATCGCGTTAAAAAAAAATGAAGGTATGATTTCCCGTGTATTTTTTCCCGTAGAATTCGATTTTGAAGTCCAATTAACCGTATCTCATGATTTGTTTTTTCTAGACTCGGAAAACCGCAAAAAAACCGTAAAAAATGAGGTTTTTTCAATAAAACTCTGAGAAAAGGTAGGAAAACCCTATATTTTCATTACAGATTCGGATTCAGCGTCGAAAAATACATGGGAATATGTATGTCTGGTCAAAAGTTCAGACATTTTTTTTCATTTTGTGGGCCTGTGTAATCAATACTATAATATGTCATTGTTTCATTATTAATTAAATTCAGTATTTTATTATTTAAAATATTCACATCTTCATTATGTGTACTTAAAATAACATTTTTCGAAAAACTATAATTATTGTTAATGTTTTGATAAATTTTATTGCAAACATTATTAGTTTTCCATTTTTCTGGTATAATAAATGTATCAACTTTTCCTTCTCCGATATCTAATAAAAATGATGAAAAATTTTCATCATTAGATCTTATATTTTTTTTTAATTTAAAAATATGAAACATGGGCCATAGGATTGAATATTTTATAGTTTGTTCTATAATTGTATTTTTATTTCCATTTTTTAATACAGGTAAAATTTGACGAAAATCTCCACCTAAAATAATAATTTTTCCTCCAAAAATTTCATTATTATTACAGACATCTTTTAATGTTTTGTCAACTATTTCTAAAGCTTTTTTAGGAATCATTGATGCTTCGTCCCATATAATTACATTTGCTTCTCTTAATTTTTTCTTATCTGAATCAAATTTTAAAAATGCACTTTCAATATTGTTTAAGTCTAATGGTAATTTAAAAGTTCGGTGACTGGTTAAACCTTTTGGTAGTAAAATTGAAGCAATACCTGTCCAAGCCATTGATAAGAATTTTTTTTTTTATTGTTATAAAATAATATATTAATGTTTTATATAAAAATGTTTTTCCAGAACCTCCTGGTCCATCTATGAAAAAAATTTTATGATTATTATTTATTATTTGTTCAAAAATATGTTTTTGATCGTCATTCAATTGTTTATACATTTTATCAAATTTTTTTTTGCTAAAAATTATAATTTCGTCATTAATTTCTTCGTTTTCCTCGTTATAGTTTTCATTAGGTTCAGGTAAACCAAAATTTTCACATGACATTTGTTCTGAATTTAATATTTGATTAATATGGGATAAAGCTTTATTTTCTTTATTTTCTTTAAAATCTTCAATAAAAAATTTTTTATATTTTTCCCAAATAATGTTACCTTGAATATTTTCACATAATAAAAAACATGCAAAAAATTTACGTAATTGTACTGGTAACATAACTTGGCATGCTTCTTCAAAAATATAATAAATTTGTTTTTCGTGTTCTATTAAATTCATTGCAAGAGCAGTTTCTTTATAAGTATTATAAGTTACATTTTTATAAGTTCGTAAATCTTTAAAAGATGTTGGACCTTTTACCCTGTTTAATATTAATTTCAAAAAAAAACGTTCACTATCTTTTGGTGATACTACATTTAATCTACCAATTGCTATATTTTTTCGAAGTTGTGATCTTTTAATCCAAGATTTAGTCTTAGAATTAAAAATATAATATTGTGGAATATTAACATATTTAATTTTTTTAGCAAAATCATCTTTTTTATTCAATTTAAACCATGCAGTCAATGTTGTTTCGCATTTGTTTAATGCTGAATGTATATTATTTTCATCAAAAATTATTTTTTGTTGATTTTCTGTATGGATATTTAATCTTATCACTGTATGACTTCTACCGCATAGAGGAAATGCTTGTAATCTCCATGCAGCCTCCATTGGACTTAAATATCTTTCATCTATGTATTGAGTTATTTCATCATAAATATCATCATTATTATTTTCTTCCTTTTTATCTTGTTTTATTTTACAGTAAGCTTTATCTACACCTTTATAAATATAATCATAAATATATTTTATACTTTGTATTGACATACAAAGTTCAGTATTGATATGAGCATTATATTTTGCTAACAAAAAACTGTTGTAAGGAACTACCATAGAATTATCAACTTGTATAATTTTTTTATTTTGTTTTAAATTATATGTATGATTATCTAAAATATTATTTCTTCTTTTGTATTGTGGATATTTGTTTTCTTCAACTATTGTACTTTCATTAAATGATTTTGGAAATTTTTTTTTACATTTACTTTTATTTTTTTCGTAACAAGGTGATTTATCTGTATGTGGTCCATGTAACATGTGTTTAATTACTAATTTTTGTAAATATTTATTTTCTGATGAAGGTATTTCTGCTGAAATATATTTATCAATATTTTCTGGAGTTAATATTTTATGATTATGATGTAATGTTATAATAATATGCGCGTGAGGTAACCCTCTTTTTTGAAATTCAATCGAAAATACATAAGCTATGACAGGACCAAAAATTTCGTTTTTTGTAATATCATTCAATAACATTTTAAATTTTATATAAAATAATCTTACTGTGATATTTGGTATGTCATTGGGAGTTGTTGCTTCTGGAAAATTTTTTAAAATTCCTTTTAATTCTTTCCATTTAGGATTACACGTCATTGTTATAAATAAGTCTGGCTTTCCTACTGTTCTCATTATTGCCATGGCATCTTAATAATATTGCTGCATATATCTTGGACTACCAATATATGATGAGGGTAAAATTAAAAGATTTCCAATTCTTTCTTTGTTTTCAAAATTTGTTGAAACATTTGATAAACTCAAGACAACAAGAAAACAAATTTAAGCTAACCTGAAAGAAGATGTAGGAAATTTTTTAATGAGTTTTTCTGACCAAGACAATCAAGACAAAGTAAAATGTGCTTTACTTTTAGGCAAATACAGCTTGGACCCAAAAAAAAGTAAGCTTAAATGTTGAAAGTAGAAGGTTTTTATTTTTTTTTTGTCTCAGTATGGGTGGTGTGGAAAGTTGTCTAACGAACGTAGTTATTATTTGATAGTTAAAAAATAATTATATCAATAATCTATAATATTATTAACTATATATTAAATATATATTCCATTATATAGCCTTAAGCAAGTATTTCATAAATATATTATTAAAAAACTTTTTTCTTAATAGTTTATATTTCAAATAAATAATTGACGTAAAAATAAAATAAAGAATAGCTGAAAGTAGCTGAATTTAGGAGGATTTTTAGCTAAATTTGGCTGAGAAAATGTTTCACTAAAAGAAAAATTTAATTGATTCAATGAAATATTTTGCAATGAAATAATTCATTCAAATATTTAATTGATTTGGATAAATGTACAATTGATTCAAACAAATATAAGATTAATTTAATACAAAAAATTAATTGAATCACGACCATAAAATGTACTTGGAACAATTGAATTATTAATTAAATCAATGTAATTTAAAATCAAAGCAAACTTTTGTCTTAATTGAACTAATTAATTTTTATAGAGAATCTCATTTTTTCATCCATTACAAAAATATTTAAATCAAAGATATATTTCATTGAAGCAATAAATATTGAAATAATTTAATTTTTTTGATTATTCGAATTAAAGTATAATGATAAATTATATAGATTTAATAGAATGAATGAATTTTTTATTAAATTTGATAAAATCGTTTATTTTATACAATGAATATATATAAGCAATTGAAACAAAGAAGTTTATTGAAAAAAACAAATATATTATTGATGCAATTAAATATTTCATCATACAGTAATTACATGTATTGGGAACAAATGTATTATTGATTGAATAAATGGAATTTTATTATTGAGTTAATTTTATATTTGGTTGAATCTTATCTTAGATAATCTATAAAGAAGTAATTAATTATTTGAATCAACAAACCTTTAATTGAATAAATAAAATAAAAAAATTATTGATGCAAACAAATATATACTTGTTGTAATTAAATATTTCATTAAACAGCAATTTTATGTATTGGAAACAAATAAATTATTGATTGAAATACGTCAAAAAATTTTACTTAAAACAATTAAATTATTAATTAAACCAATATAATTTAAAATCAAAGCAAACTTTTGTCTTAATTGAATTAATTAATTCTTATAGTGAATCTCATTTTTTCATCGATCACAAAAATATTTAAATCAAAGATATATTTCATTGAAGCAATAAAAATATTTAATGATTACATTGCCATTAGAAAATGTTATTATCCTTCAAAAAATATATATAATTGATTCAATAGAAAAAAACAATTAGAATAAATTAAATATAATATTGAAATAATTTAATTTTTTTGATTATTCGAATTAAAGTATAATGATAAATTATATAGATTTAATAGAATGAATGAATTTTTTATTAAATTTGATAAAATCGTTTATTTCATACAATGAATATATAAGCAATTGAAACAAAGAAGTTTATTGAAACAAACCAATATATTATTGATGCAATTAAATATTTCATCATACAGTAATTATATGTATTGGAAACAAATAAATTATTGATTGAATAAATGAAATTTTATTATTGAATTAATTTTATGTTTGGTTGAATCTAATCTTAGATAAACTCAAAAGAAGTAATTAATTAATTGAATCAACAAAACATAAAATTAAATAAATAAAATAAGAAAGTTATTAAAGCAAACAATTATATACTTGATGCAATTAAATATCAAGAGGCGCGGTAGCGCCTCGACGGCGAGTTAAGGTACGAATACGAAAACGTCGAGGCGCTCCTCTTATACTTTGAATTTTTCATTAAACAGCAATTTCATGTATTGGAAACAAGAAAATTATTGATTGAAATACGTCAAAAAAATTTACCTCAAACAATTAAATTATTAATTAAACCAATATAATTTAAAACCAAAGCAAACTTTTGTCTTAATTGAACTAATTAATTCTTATAGTGAATCTCATTTTTTCATCAATTACAAAAATATTTGAATCAAAGATATATTTCAATGAAGCAACAAAAATATTCATTCATTACATTGCCATTAAAAAATGTTATTATCCTTCAAAAAATATATATAATTGATTCAATAGAAAAAAACAGTTAGAACCCTGGTAGAAAATGAAACGCTTTTTCTACCATTTTATGGCCATTTCTTTAAAGTGAAGAGCAGAAAATGGAAATGTTTTATGGCCATTATTTGAACTAATATGAAACGTTTTTTTCAACCTTCATAGTGCTAAAAAATGCTAATAAAATGTTGAGTCTGATCCACTATTATTTGAATATAGATAGTTATCAGTAGAGTCTATCAAATTGTGCTCTAATTGATTACTATTAAGAATCATATGAGGTTTTTTCTTGAAAGTTATCATTAATCATTAATAGAATCACTTTTGTTAATATATTTGCGCGTATATTTTGAGTTGTGATCGGATTATTAGAGGTTATTTTTAAACGATTAATAAAATTTTCCATTTATTATTTTAAAAAACGATATTTTTATACTCGTTTCGTACTGCGTTTCATATTTTTATTTTAATAAAATTTAATATTATTTTTATTTTTATAAATTCCAATAAAAATAAACATTGACGAAGGAATGTGAATAAATACTAATCTATATTTTCTCGCCACGTGGCAAAAGTGAGGTTATGATTTTACCTATGATCTGAAAAATTAAGGACTCATTACTAAAAAGTTATATAACTAGTCAAAAAAAGTTGTCCACAGTTTACCTAATTTTTAGATAGCTGTTACTGATTTTTTCTCTCCGTTTACTTAAAATGCGTATTTTTTTGGCTAAATACAAAAATTTTGAACAACATTTTTATATTAGCATTTTTTGCCTATAAGATGCTAACCAATATACCAAAAAATTTTAGCTCTGCAGATTCAACAACAAAATTGCCATTTATTCGCCAATATTGACATGACAAAATATTACTATTGATAATGGTCATAAATTGTTGTTTACACCATTTTTAATGTTCAAATTTCTACCAGGGAATAATTAAATATAATAATTAAATGTTTTAATTATTTCGAATTAAAGTATAATGATAAATTATATAGATTTAATAGAATGAATAAATTTTTTATTAAATTTGATGAAATCGTTTATTTCATACAATGAATATATAAGCAATTGTAACAAAGAAGTTTATTGCAAAAAACAAATATATGATTGATGCAATTAAATATTTCATCATACAGTAATTACATGTATTGGGGACAAATATATTATTGATTGAATAAATGGAATTTTATTATTGAGTTAATTTTATATTTGGTTGAATCTAATCTTAGATAAACTAGAAAGAAGTAATTAATTATTTGAATCAAGAAACGTTAAATTGAATAAATAAAATAAGAAAGTTATTGATGCAAACAAATATATACTTGTTGCAATTAAATATTCCATTAAACAGCAATTTTATGTATTGGAAACAAATAAATTATTGATTGAAATACGTCAAAAAATTTTACTTAAAACAATTAAATTATTAATTAAACCAATATAATTTAAAACCAAAGCAAACTTTTGTCTTAATTGAACTAATTAATTCTTATAGAGAATCTCATTTTTTCATCCATTACAAAAATATTTAAATCACAGATATATTTCATTGAAGCAATAAAAATATTTAATCATTACATTGCCAATAAAAAATGTTATTATCCTTCAAAAAATATATATAATTGATTCAATAGAAAAAAACAATTAGAATAAATCAAATATAATATTGAAATAATTTAATTTTTTTGATTATTCGAATTAAAGTATAATGATAAATTATATAGATTTAATAGAATGAATGAATTTTATATTAAATTTGATAAAATCGTTTATTTCATACAATGAATATATAAGCAATTGAAACAAAGAAGTTTATTGAAAATACAAATATATAATTGATGCAATTAAATATTTCATCATACAGTAATTACATGTATTGGGAACAAATGTATTATTGATTGAATAAATGGAATTTTATTATTGAGTTAATTTTATATTTGGTTGAATCTAATCTTAGATAAGCTATAAAGAAGTAATCAATTATTTGAATCAACAAACCTTAAATTGAATACATAAAATAAGAAAGTTATTGATGCAAACAAATATATACTTGTTGCAATTAAATATTTCATTAAACAGCAATTTTATGTATTGGAAACAAATAAATTATTGATTGAAATACGACGAAAAATTTAATTGAAATAATTAAATTATTAATTAAATCAATGTAATTTAAAATCAAAGCAAACTTTTGTCTTAATTGAACCAATGAATTCTTATAGTGAATCCCAGTTTTCCACCAATTATTAAATAATTAAATCAAAGAAATATTTCATTGAAGCAATGAAAATATTTTATCAATATATTGCAACTAAACCATTTTATTATTATTCAAAAAAATAGATAATTGGTATAATAAAATAAACAATTAGAATAATTAAATATAATATTGAAAACATTAAATGTTTCAATTATTTCGAAATGAAGTTTAAAGATAAATTATATAGATTTAATAGAGATGATTGAATTTTTTATTAAATTTAATGAAATCGTTTATTTGATACAATGAATAGATAAGCAATTGAAACAAAGAAGTTTATTGAAACAAACAAATATATAATTGATGCAATTAAATATTTTATCATACAGTAATTATATGTATTGGAAACAAATAAATTATTGATTGAATAAATGGAATTTTTTTAATTAGTTAATTTGTATATTCGATTGAATCTATTCTTAGATAAACTGAAAATAAATAATTAATTAATTGAATCAACAAAACATTAAATTGAATAAATAAAATAAGAAAGTTGTTAATGCAAACAAATATCTACTTGATGCAATTCAATATTGCATTAAAAAGGCGGTCGGGACCATTTCGCCGCTACATATAGGGTGGCGTTGCGGTTAGGTGAGAGAAATCTATTAAATATTTTTTATACAGCTATTTACAATTTTCTGAAACGACAATATACTTTTAATGTTGTCATTCCTTCTAGTCATATATATGTAGAATAATTATTAATACTCTTTGTGTTTGAAAAATCTAAAATATTGTTATAAAGTTTGCAAAAAGAACATACTATGAACAAAAAACTAATGAAACTAATGAATGTATTAAAAACGAAACATTCAGTTTTAATATTTCTGATTTCTTCCAAATAATGATTGGATGGCTTAGTTACTTCTAGAACATAACCTTAAAAAAAAATTGTATCATAAATCAACGAACTTCTACCGGCAGTTAATCATGTTAGATCTTAGAGCATATAATACTATAGAGGCAGTATTTAATGTACAAAGAGAGTGGTCAGCCCATTATATCCAAGAGTACATACTCTCTCTCACTCCGCAGCCAATCGCGTGAGGCGTGAGAGAAAGAAATAAAGAGAGAGAGAGAGAGCATGTAAGCTTAAATAATGTTGTCTCTTTCGCACTTTTGATGCTCCTGACCATGTTTTTCGTATACTGAATGCTTCTCTATTACTATATGCTCTAAGTGTTAGTTTTCAACTGTCTAACTTTTTCTTTTTCTTGCAGGTTGGCTTGGTACTACTGAGTGTACAGACGTATAACTTGCACTTGATAGACAAAAATTGCCTATTTAAAATTTTAACTTTTGATAGCGCATGTGAAACTCTCAAAAACGTATACAGCACTTTGAAATAGATGGAGGATAGCCGTAGAAGTCATCGCATGTTCAAACGTGAATCCGAGGTGTGTATACAAGAGGTCCAAGAATATTGCCAGCACGACGACGACTCAAGAGTCATTTGTTTTTTTAATTTCATAGAGGAAATTACACGTGCATGAATTTTTCAGCCAGCAGGGCAGCATCTTATATCAAGACAAGTGAATGCGTTTTTATTTAAGAATTAATCGAGATGATTCAGTGTGGAGATGAAACTGATCTTACTAACGTTGCTGATAACAATAATGAATTAAGTGATTTATTGACTCAATGGAAACTGTCTGATTATATTGAAAATTTTAAACGTGAGTGTTGCTTTGTTTATATATTCTACAAACTTGACATTTATAACTGTCACTTTAATATATATATATATTAATTTTTTATTATAATATATAGGTACACTAAAAACTCTAAATTATAATGGATTTATTATACATTTATAATAAAAACTATAATGACTAATCAACAATTCCACGATTCTTGACGACATCAATAATTACATGGCAAAATATATCTTTTATTCTTATACTTTGTAATGAAATGGAAATCCAAAAGTTTCTATTAAAAATAGCTAATGACAAATATAAAATTTCGAAATACATGTTATAATATATATTATAAAATTTTAAAAATGTCAAAAACTTATTACATCTGTTATGCATTTTCCATGTAAAAAATCACAACAGTTTTAAAATAGATATTGATGTTAGCAGTATGAATTTCGCGCTAAGTAAGCTTTGTCTTCTAACTACTAGATGGTGTGTTCTCTTTTACCCGCAAGTGGATGGAGCCATCAATAATTCATATATAAGCTGATGATGAGCATACGCATTGCGTTATATATATTGCGATTGCGACTTGCGGAAATAATTTTGCGTGCGTTTTAATGTGTTCAAATATAAGCGTTAAAAAATTTACTTTAGGTGATTATTGTTATTTATCAATGTGTGTATGTAAAACAAAATGAAATCTATGTGTCTCATTGATCATAAAATGAAAAGTGTACAAAAGTAAGTATTAAAAAAGAATTTAATCAATGGTAATCAAATCATACTATAAAATATTTAATAAAATCAATATAATATATGAAATTGATATATAATTAAATAGTTTCTTTATGTCTCTCACTATATCATAGTTATGACAAAATATTTGTTCTCTTCAATTAAATATTGGGTTCGTGTTTTTTATTTAATTTCAAATTCTAATGTAAAAGGTTACTGAAATAAAACAAATTCCATTGTATCAATTGATACAATTTTATTGATTCAATAAAATATTCTATTTGATTGATTAAATTGTTTTAAATAATTATTAGATACTTAATTGATATAAGTAAATGTTTAATTATTTCAATCGAATATCTCATTACTTCTGAAGAATATTAAATAGATTTAATTACTTATTGAACTAACTGAAATATAATATTTTATTAGCTAATAAAATATTTCATTAAAACTATGAAATATTTAATTATAGCAATAAAATATTCTATTTATTCCATTAAATTGTTTTAAATAATTATTAGATATTCTATTCCCTATTTTAAAAAACGCGTGTTTTTGCACGTGAAAAAAACACGTGTAAAATACACGTATTTTTTAAAAGTGTTTTTTACATGTAAAATTTGCGTGTTTTTTCACGCATATTTTTCACGTGTATTTTTCTGGTGTATTTTTCACATATTTTTTTATAGCTTTTCGAAGATCTTCTACCATCTGGTCTCTTATATCTGCGTCTTCCAAATTTGTGTAAGGGATGACAAAATTTAGAAAAACGCCACCTAGTAAATTAAAATCGCTATTAAGAGGAGGTCACGTATCTCTGTCCTTTTCTAATCAAAGAATTGAGTTTTTTACAGAAACTAATAACTTTAGCAAAAAATGACGAGAAAGCCGCATCTCGTAATAAAAAGAGCAATATTTTCTTTAATAAGAAAGAATTAATTTTATTGCTTCGTTTTCAAGAAAACCTTGAAAAACTTAAATCATAGAGGTTAGGGTGGAAAATTTGGTTTTTCAAGATTTTCTTGAGAACGAAGCAATAAAATTAATTTTTTCTTATCAAAGAAAATATTGTTTTTTCTGATACAAGATGCGGCTTTCTCTTCAGTTTTTGATAAAGTTATTAGTTTTTGTAAAAAAATCATTTCTTTGATTAGAAAAGGACAGAGATACGTGACCTCCTCTTAATGATCGATTACGTCGGTTTGACTTTAAGTCACTAGGTGGCGTTTTTCTAAGTTTTGTCATCCCTTACACAAATTTGGAAGACGCAGATATAAGAGGCTGGACAGTAGAAGCTCTATTAAAAGCTATACAAAAATATGTGAAAAATACACCTAAAAAATACGCGTGAAAAAACACGTCAAAATTATGCGTGAAAAAACACGCAAATTTTACATGTAAAAAATACGTGTATTTTACACGTGTTTTTTTCATGTGCAAAAAACACGTGTTCTTTTTTTAATAGGGTTGATAGAAGTGAATGTTTGATTATTTCAATCTATTATCTACATTCCTTCTAAAAAATATGACATAAATTCAATTATTTATTTAACTAACTAACATACAATATTTTATTGGCTAATGAAATATTTCATTAAAACTATGAAATATTTAATTATAACAATAAAATAATTCTATTTGTTTGATTAAATTGTTTTAAATGATTATTAGATATTTAATTGATATAAGTAAATGTTTAATTATTTCAATCGAATATCTCATTGCCTCTGAAAAATATTAAATAGATTCAATTACTTATTGAACTAACTTAAATATAATATTTTATTAATGAAATATTTCATTAAAACTATGAAATATTTAATTATAGCAATAAAATATTCTATTTATTCCATTAAATTGTTTTAAATAATTATTAGATATTTGAATGATACAAGTAAATGTTTAATTATTTCAATCTAATATCTACATTGCTTCTGAAAAATATGACATACCCTGGTAGAAATTTGAACATTAAAAATGGTGTAAACAACAATTTATGACCATTTTCAATAGTAATATTTTGTCATGTCAATATTGGCGAATAAATGGCAATTTTTTGCTGAATCTGCAGAGCTCAAATTTTTTGGTATATTGGTTAGCATCTTATAGGCAAAAAATGCTAATATAAAAATGTTGTTCAAAATTTTTGTATTTAGCCAAAAAAATACGCATTTTAAGTAAACGGAGAGAAAAAATCAGTAACAGCTATCTAAAAATTAGGTAAACTGTGGACAACTTTTTTTGACTAGTTATATAACTTTTTAGTAATGAGTCCTTAATTTTTCAGATCATAGGTAAAATCATAACCTCACTTTTGCCACGTGGCGAGAAAATATAGATTAGTATTTATTCACATTCCTTCGTCAATGTTTATTTTTATTGGAATTTATAAAAATAAAAATAATATTAAATTTTATTAAAATAAAAATATGAAACGCAGTACGAAACGAGTATAAAAATATCGTTTTTTAAAATAATAAATGGAAAATTTTATTAATCGTTTAAAAATAACCTCTAACAATCCGATCACAACTCAAAATATACGCGCGAATATATTAACAAAAGTGATTCTATTAATGATTAATAATAACTTTCAAGAAAAAACCTTAAATGATTCTTAATAGTAATCAATTAGAGCACAATTTGATAGACTCTACTGTTAACTATCTATACCAACACAGCATGAAATATTGCAGTGAAACTTTCACTGAAATATTGTCACAAGATTGTAGCAATCTTGTCTTAACATTGCTGAGAGGTTTCATGAAACATTTCAGTGTGATATTGCTGCAAACTTGCTACTAGGTTACAGAAAATAATTCAAGCAATATTGCAAGGAACCTTTCATGAAAGGTTGCAGCGAGGTTTCTGCAAGGTTTTATAAAACATTTCATGAAATATTGCAAGAAATCTTTCATGAAAGGTTGCAGCGAGGTTTCTGCAAGATTTTATAAAACATTTCATGAAATATTGCAAGAAATCTTTCATGAAAGGTTGCAGCGAGGTTTCTGCAAGATTTTAGAAATATTTCATGAAATATTGCAAGAAACCTTTATGAAAGGTTGCATAGAGGTTTCCAGCAAAATTTAGAAAACATTTTATGGCATATTGCAAGGAACCTTTCATGAAAGGTTGCAGCAAAATTTTTGCAAGATTTTAAAAATATTTTATGAAATTTCGCAAGAAACCTTTCATGAAAGATTGCAGCGAGGTTTCTGCAAGGTTTTATAAAACATTTCATGAAATATTGCAAGAAATCTTTCATGAAAGGTTGCAGCGAGGTTTCTGCAAGATTTTATAAAACATTTCATGAAATATTGCAAGAAATCTTTCATGAAAGGTTGCAGCGAGGTTTCTGCAAGATTTTAGAAATATTTCATGAAATATTGCAAGAAACCTTTTATGAAAGGTTGCATAGAGGTTTCCAGCAAAATTTAGAAAACATTTTATGGCATATTGCAAGGAACCTTTCATGAAAGGTTGCAGCAAAATTTTTGCAAGATTTTAAAAATATTTTATGAAATTTCGCAAGAAACCTTTCATGAAAGATTGCAGCGAGGTTTTTGTAAGATTTTAGAAAAGGAGTAGATATTAGATATCCACGAATAGAAATTATTTTTTTTTTTTCAATTTTAATGTAACAAAATTTTTTCAATTATAAAATATATTTTATCGAGGTAAAAATAATTTTCAATATGTATTTTTATTTATATATTGCTATTAAGAAATAGTATTTTATAAAATAATACATTAAAATTATTACGGTAAATATTTTTTCCAGAAAAATTAATAAATATAAAATTCTTGTATTTAAAAAAAAGGATAAATATTGAAATAATAATATAACTCGTAAAATTTTTAATCTGTATTAAATAACATTAAAATTTATATTATAATTGTAAAATAACTTTTTTTATATAAAAACTAATACATCTAAAATTACTTATAAGTTATCTAAACCGTCAAAGTTATTAATTGATTAATTTTAATCTTTAAATTGAATTATTTTAAATAAGGGGGGGCGATAAGCATGTATCATTTCACGCCAGACATAGCTAGTTGCAGCTTTGGTCTAGTGGCTAGCATTCGCGCTTTTCCTTTCGGGTGCGCGGGTTCAACTCTCGGTCAAGACCACTTTTTTTTTTAATTTTTTTTTGTTGTAATATGATTTATTTCATTTTTTTACTCATACTTTTTTACTTAAAATATGTAAATTTTCTATTTTTTTATTAATATTAAAATTAATTTCATAATATATTATAATAATTCTTTTTCAAAAAAAATTTTTTAAAAATAAATTATTTTTTGTACGTAGTAATTAAAAATAATAATAAATAAATAATCGTGATTTAAATTTAAAATACTATTGTTTGATGTGATTTATAAAATTTACATAGTAAATAAATTAAATTATTTTATTACTTTATTCATGTTATAATTTATTTTATGTTAATATATATATATATATACACACATATATTTAAAAAAACAAAATTCAACTTTAGTATTTAAAACATTACAGTTATTTATTCAGCAATATTTTTAATTACTACGTGTAAAAAATAACTTATTTTAAAAAAGTTTTTATTGAAAAAGAATTATTATAATATATTTATGAAAAATTAATTTTAATATTAATAAAAAAATAGAAAATACGTAAAGTATAAGTAAAAAAAGAAATAAATCATATTACAACCAAAAAAAAATTTTTTTTAAAAAGTGGTCTTGACCGAGAGTTGAACCCGAGCACCCAAAAGGAAAAGCGCGAACGCTAGCCACTAGATCAAAGCTGCAACTAGTTATGTCTGGCGTGAAATGATACATGCTCATCGCCCCCCTTATTTAAAATAATTCAATTTAAAGTTTAAATTAATTATTAATAATTTTGACGGTTTAGATAGGTTAGGTTAGGTTAGGTTGTAATGGTTTGGACGACTGCCCTTTCATGGGGGTCGCCCCAGCTCGGTGGCCAATGGCCCATTGCTATATCCAATATTGAACAATAAGAGAGAAAACAGGGCGAAAGAATACTAATTCTCTTCCTTCTCTCCACTGAAGCATTTCCAACCTCTAGTGAAGTTCATTAGCTTCCCTGGCCCCATCTCTGCTGCCTCTTCTAGTTCCTCTAGATAGCTATATCCCAAGTTCTTGAGTCTTTTGCTCTCTAATGCCGGGCAGTGACATAGGAGATGTTCCAAGGTTTCATCCGCCTCATTGCATTCTCTGCAGTAGTCGCCCCCGATCTTGCCCATTTGTTTGAGCCTGGCTTTAATAGCACAGTAACCTGTTATTACTCCTGTGATCATGCTAACTGAGGTTCTTTTGTAGCTTAAAAGTTCCTTTGTTTTCTTTTCATCAATTTTCGGCCACAATTTCCTGGCTATTCTGCAATCACTGCGATTGTTCCAGTCCTTATTGTGCCTCTTTTGTAGTATTTTGTCAATAGCTGTCTTAATCACTTCGATCGGTGGGTGTAGGTCCCTGAACGCTTCCGCACTGTCTCTATCCGCTCCCAGCTTTGCCAGCTCATCCACTTTTTGGTTACCTTTCACACCACTGTATCCGGGAACCTAGCAGAGTCTGACTCTGCTCTTACGGATCCATGACAGCGCCTCCGTGGTCCGGTGACCTTGGACGCTAATGTTTTTAAGGCAGCTTGACTATCCGTGTAAATTGTGGCTCTGCTAGAGCCTCCTTTACTCTGGATGAGTCGGGCTGCTTTTTTGATAGCTAGGATTTCTGCTTGTAGGATACTGCAGTCATTTTTGAGTCTGTACAACTCCTCGACTTCCAGCTCCCTTGAGTAGATTTCTGCTCCTGTGCCGCTTAATGATTTGGAGCCGTCTGTAAAAACAGCCCATTCATTACTTCTCATTACTTTGCCGTCGTCCCATTCTGTTTTTGACGGTATCCATATACTAAGTTGCTTCTTGAACTCCAGCTTGGGCAGCATGTGGTCCGTTAACGGTGTTAACAATGCCCCCGCACCTTTGTCCAGTTTTAGCATTTCTTTTGTTATGCCTGTATGCACACAGTCATTATCCTGCTTCCATAGATTTGAGTCTCTGTATCTGATGGCTCCTTTCAAGGCGATTCCTTTGATAACTAGATCTAGCGGTTGTAGATTGAACCACCACACCAGTGCTCCGTAAGTGACTATTGGTCTAACAATCGCATTATACATCCATTGTGTTATCTGCGGTTGCAGACCCCATCTCTTACTGAACATTTTTCTGCATGTGTAGTATGCGTTTATTCCTTTTTTCATTCTTTCTTCGACGTTCCGCTTCCAGAGCAGCCTCGAGTCAAGGACAGCTCCCAGATATTTTGCTTCTTTCGACAGCACGAGTATGTGCCCCCCAGGTTTTGGCAGTCTTATCTCTGGAGTTTTGTATCTTCTTGTGAACAGAATCAGTTCCGTTTTATTAGGATTTACTCTCAATCCGTTTCGTTCTGCCCACTTAGTGATTTCTACTAGGGCTGACTCCATGATGTCACCAACCACAGTCGCATCTTTGCTCGTAATCAGTACCACCACGTCGTCAGCGTAGGCTACCACTTTTATTCTTTTTTCCCCAAGTTTTTCGAGAAGATTTTATTTATTACCACTAACCACAGAAGGGGAGATAGAACTCCTCTCCGTGGTGTTCCTCTTGTGCTTTTTCTTCTGGAATTTATAATTCTGCTTTCCAGCATTACCATGATCCAGTTGATAGTGATATGGTCCACTCCTATTTCCTCTAGTGTTTGTCTTGTAGCCTCCGCTTTGACATTATTAAAAGCTTCTTCAATATCTAGGAAGGAGCCCAGTGTGTATTCCTTCTTTTGAAGGGCCTTTTCTATTGTCTTCACTACTTCATGCAATGCACTATCCACTGATTTGCCTTTCAAATAGGCATGTTGTGCCGTGCAGTTCTTTTCTACTTCCGTGGTCTCATTTATGTGTTGATCTACTAACCTTTCCAATGTCTTCAAAAAGAAGGATGAGAGGCTAATAGGTCTGAAGTCTTTAGGTAATGTGTGGCTGGATTTTCCCGCTTTGGGTATGAAGACCACTTTTACCTCTCTCCATTTTTTTGGTATATATCCCAGTAGTAAGCTTTCTGAGAAAATCTTTATCAATAGTTTCATAATTGTGTCTCGAGACTTCTGCAGCATGATTGGCATAACCCCATCTGGCTCCGCTGATTTATAAGGACCGAACGTGCCCACCGACACAATCTCTTTTACCATTTCTCTTTTTTCTTTCCCTATTTCCATTTCTTCTTGGATTCTTCTGCTTCCCGATTTTCCAGAAAGTGGACGTTCATTAACAAGTCTAGGGTCTCTTTACTGGTCTAAGTCCATGAGTCATCCAGTTTCCTGACGCTCTTTATGACCATCGGGTCTTTTGCAAGCGCCTTTCTGAACCTGGCTGACTTATTTACGCCCTTGACGGATTCGCAAAACCTTTTAAAGGAGTCCCATCTTGCTTCTCTGATTTTCTTCTTGTATTCGTTAAAGCTGATTTTGTACTTTTCCCAGTTCTCGTTTGTATTATCTCTTCTAGCTATTGCATAGAGTTTTCTTGAAGTCGTTCTCAGCAGCCTTAGCTCCGCATTTCACCAGGGTTAGGTTTTTACGCGGCTCTTCCTGACGGGACACGACCTCAAGTAGACTCCATGTAGTGCATTTTCAAGGAACTCGACGCTTTCCTCGATTTCACCGATAGTAGGATTTGGTGAGACACGAAAAGTGCTCCATGTCTGGGCCTCCTCCTCCACCAGTTTCGAGAAACGCGTCCAATCAGACTTTTTGGGGTTCTTAAAGTCCCTAACCTTTGAAGGATCGCAATTTATGTTAAAAAGGATTCTCCTATGGTCTGAAAAGGAATTTTTCAGGGAAACTCTCCAACTCTCTATCCTAATTTGCTCTGAATTTGTGGTCAAGGTTAGATCTATCACTTCCCCCTTAGTCCTATTTACAAATGTGGGGACATTACCTCTATTGCAAATTATATAAAGTTAGTGGTTAGTATAAAATCCAAAATTGATTCACCTCTCTCGTTGATGTTGCTGCTCCCCCACTGATTATGGTTGCCATTGGCATCAGTTCCTATCACCATTTGCCTACCCTTCGCTGTGGTGTCTTTCACCATTTGTCGAAAGAGGAGGGATGGTGGCTCTTTTTTCTCGTACGGCATGTATATGGAGGTGATGGTCAGCGCTGGTCTGTCTTTCTGTTCCATTAACACCGTAGTTATATCGTTGTTGCTGTATTGAGTTAACAATTTGAGTTTTAGGGCTCTTTTTGCTAATAATACAGGCTCTTTTCTTACCTGCCATCTGAGCGAAGAACAGGTCATATCTCTTTTGCCCCAGCCCTTTGATTTTGTCTCTTACGATCCATGGTTCCTGGACTAGGGCAACGTCAATGTTGTCCTCATTCAGCAACAGCATCAAGTCTTCCGAGGCTGCTTCACAGTGGTGCAAGTTAATTTGCACCACTTGCAGACCCGGTTTCTCCATTTTTGTCCTTGCAGTTGGGAAGCCTCACCTTCAGCATGCCTAGTCCGAACTTGATGCTTCCCTTCGTGGACATCATGTTATTAAGGGACCCTTCGTCAACAGCAATGATGTAGTCCTTGCCGTTGCTATTTTTTCTCGCCACTGAAGAAATGACTCTCCAGCTTCGAGTATTAAGCCCCTTATTTTGCCTACTTATAATTTTCAGCACGGTCTCATCTCCCTTCAGTACTGGAGGAGGGACCCAGACCGATACTACTGGCCTGAGCGGGAGGTCAGACCTAGGTACCACCTCTAACTTTGCCCCCTACCAGAGTTCGCCGCATTCACTGATCACTTACTTTAGGAAGTCTAATGACTTCCTGTTGCTGCAATCAACAACCTTGACACCCCTCTGCCAGCTGGCTCCGTCGAAGCTTACCTCTTCGTTGCTTCCGCCTACGGCTCCTTCTGCAATCGCTAGCAATACCCTTCTCTCTACCTCTAACCAGCCTTCAGAGCTCATCTTACCGTCGGGATCTGATCGATCTATGACGGCTATCTGAAACTCCTCGGGTGACACGAAGCTCGTAGAAGGTTTTGCCCTTTTCGCCGCTATCTCCTCACTTTCGTCTGATCGCAACCTTTTGGTCTTTTGCTCCCTTGAAGGAGGCACGTGACCTTTGGATGTCTGGTTTCGGCGATGAGGTTACAGCTTTGGAACGCTGCAGCTTCTTTGCTTTACTCTTTGCGGGGGGCGGACATCAGCCTTCTTTTCGTCCGGTGTTTCCTCCTGTTTTTTTAACAGTTGTGAGGCTCGTTGCTGTTTTTCGAACCTCTCCACTATCATTTGGTTCTTCCAGGTAAAGTCACTTTCCCTTTCAGTGATCTTATCCGGGTCTTTTTGGCTCATTTTATTAAAAAATTTGACAGCATTCCGATAGCTTTTCTTTACTCTCTGAACGCTGCCAATCTTCCTAATTCTTTTAGCTTTACCGTCCGTTCCGTCTATGTCAACCTCTTTTAGGAGTCCCCTTTCAGTATCACAGTCAACAGCTATGACTGTGCTGTCTATTGATGATAAATCATCTTCGACGGCTTTGACAAGCTGCATACCCTGTAACCGCTCTGAGATACTCCTTGGACTGCCTTTGACTTACAGGATGATGGTGCTTTCATTTTCCTTTGTATCGATACTCGTGGTCACTGCAACCAAGTGGTCCATTGTGGGCACGGTTTTGCAATGTAATGATGAGCCTCCCCCAGAATCCGAATGAGGCTCAGCCGCTTCTACAGCGGGTGAATTCCCACAAGGGTTACCATCTGGGGTAATTAATATTTTGTCATTATGCTCCATCATGAAAAAAACTCCGCCTCCTCTCTCTAATTCCATTGTCCGCGGTCGCGTATTGAATATTAGCGACTAACCAGAAAGACTGAGTTTGGTCCCCCTTACTCACTGCTCTTTCTGGCCTTTCCACTATCCACAACCTGTGGACGCGCTCGGTAGCATGGAAAAGTGCTCTATCCTCTAGAGGAGGTTCCCGAGACGGTTTAGATAACTTATGAGTAATTTTAGATATATTAGTTTTAATATAAAAAAAGTTATTTTACAATTGTAATATAAATTTTAATGTTATTTAATACAGATTAAAAATTTTACGAGTTATATTATTATTTTAATATTTATCCTTTTTTTAAATACAAGAATTTAATATTTGTTAATTTTTCTGGAAAAAATATTTACCGTGATAATTTTAATGTATTATTCTATAAAATACTATTTTTAATAGTAATATATAAATAAAAATACATATTAAAAATTATTTTTATTTCGATAAAATATATTTTATAATTAAAAAAATTTTATTTCATTAAAATTGAAAAAAGAAATAATTTCTATTCATGGATATCTAATATCTACTCCTTTTCGAAGCTCGCGCTGCACAGTCGCCCAATGAGTGGAGAGCTCTCACTGCGCAAGTGCAAGTTTCCCGTCACATCTAGCCACACTGACTTTAGTTAAGAAATAATTGAATTTAAGAGAATTCATGTTATATTTAATTAACTTTGGCTAATCTAGCTAATTTTTGGCAATATTTAGCTATTTCTTACTACGTTTAGCTTAGAAATACATATTTTCCATTAAAAATAATATTTAAAAATTCATTATTTTATATGAGCGATTCTACAGAAAATCTTTTGGAGTCAAAAATATGATAGAATAATTTGTGCTTTGACGCGTGTTCTGATTACTGGAAATTGTTCTCGAGGATTTTATAAATGAGTAAAAATAGTAGTATATCCAAAAATTTAGTTGGTATTATTTTAAAACCACTTTAAGAGGCGGTCGGAACCATTCGCCGCTTGATGGCACTGCGGTCAGGTGAGAGAAAAATATAAAATATTTTTTATACAGCAATTTAAAATTTACTGAAACAATAATATACTTTTAATCTTGTCATTTCCTTTAGCCATATATATGTAGAATATTTATTAATATTAATCTTGTTTGAAAAGTCTAAAATATTGTTATAAAGCGAAAAATGCGGCACGAGGTAGAGCCGACGTAAACATTAGCATATATCACTCTTTAGTATTTCTCTCTCTCTCTCTGTCGCACTAAGGGAAGATGCACGCATGTTTACATCGGTCCTACGTTGCATCGCATTTTTTGCTTTATAACAATATTTTAGACTTTTCAAACAAGATAAGTATTAATAATCATTCTACATATAGATGGCTAGAGGAAACGACAACATTAAAAGTATATTGTCGTCTCAGAAAATTGTAAATAGCTGTATAAAAAATATTTAATAGATTTCTCTTACCTGACCGCAGCGCCACCCTATATGTAGCGGCGAATAGACCTGACCGCCTCTTAAAGGTCAAAACCTTACGGTTTCGGCTGAAATAGCTTTTTCGTACGTTATAAATTTTTTCAGACCTTAACCCTGGTAAATTCTACTCTCTCTTTTGAATTAATCTTTTATCACCAATGCCTAGATAAGAAACCATTACTCATCCATGCAAATGGATTGAAACGGTATCACTGTAACATGGCAGATTGGTCATATTACTTATATATATAGTAATACGCATATAGACGACAGAAAGAAGCCTACGACTGTCGGCAAGAAGGAAAGCAGACCACGCGAGTCAAACCCGTAACACCATACCCGAGTTCGTTGGCGCACACACGCGAGTATATAAGGCTTTTATAATGTGCACAGATAGGGCTAGCAAGCCGCTTGACTTGCGTAGCTAAGTTGGGGTCCGTTAAGGATCGTTTGTCTCTCTCTCTCTCTCTTGCGGCGTGCGCAGCGTACCGTAAGAGCAATGAGTTTGGTCGACAGAAAAAACACGCCACTGCTTCATTCTTTCTGTCGTCACCATAGCGAATAGAGCATTACTGCCGACTGTAATATATAGTAATTTATTGTATGAGTGAGATTAATTAGCGTATATTTTTTTTGTGATTTACAATCAAGCTCTGTAATTTTACGAGTGTCTTACTGCTAAGCCAAATAGCGTTATTTAGTGCTTTATTTGTGCGACGTGTGTGCCGGGCGACCTCGTGCGCGTTCTAGTGCTATTTTCCCTTCGTGCTAATATAATCATTTTTTTTTCTGTGTGCTCGTGCCCTTTTTGCGTTCGTTTTTTTTTAAACTATCTGCTTCACTTTTGCCGATAGTTTCTCTGCTATTGAAAACGGCGTCGCGTACGTTATACGCGGCTGGCGTCCATTTTAAGCGTGCTATAATCATGTATCTGTTACAATAAAGCACTTTTCTTTTATTATTATTTCAACTGGAAATTCGCATACTATTTAATATATACCTTAGTGCAACCTCCTAATCCCCAAGGTTGTCACATCACTATTTATTTACAATATTTCTATTTGAAGTACAAAATATCAATTCCTGTATTAAAACGATTTTTTTCTTGTATAATCATATCGAAAGTACAAATATCTATTATTTCTAGTTTATAAAATATGGAAAATCAGGGGAAAAAATGAAAATGAATCTTTTTAATTAATACAAAAACATCAACTTAAAGGAAATTTATTTATTTTTTATGTATATTATAAGTTTTTGTCATTTCTGATAAAATTTTAGAACTATTATGATGCTTTTCATACATCTATGTTGATGTATTATTCATCATAGCAGAAGGCGCATCGATTACGCGCAATATTTGTGTTTTAACCCTTTCTGACCCGTTCTCCACTGGAATGGACATTGATGTTTTCTGGCCTTTTTAAATTGTGCAAAAATGACTTTAACTGTTTTCAAATGAACACATAGATTAGCTTGGATTAAACTATTTCCGATCTCAAACTACGGGTCTAAGTCCTTATATTCTTTATAAAAACTGAAAATAATTTAAAAAAAAATTTTTTTTATCGTGAAAATTGCTTAATAAATGAAAACATTATCCTACAAAGGTTATATTTTTTGATGGAGTAAAAATTCAGGTCTGAAAAGGTTAAATACAATTCGGATGTCCGCGAATTTGTCGATGAATAAAATTCTAATATACATTCTCAAAAGTCTTTTTCATATGAAATAAAATGTAACTATCAATTAATGGATTTTCATATCCATTTTAAAATCATATCAAATCGTGATCAGAACTTGTCAGTTTTATGTTATCAAACTTTGAAAACGTTCTTCTCAGAATACGTTAAACACGGTTTATGACGCGATTTTTGCGTCTCAATAAATTTTCAATCTTAATTTATTTTTTTTTGTGTCCAACTACATGTATACTGTTCATATTACTAGTCAATTTTTCTTTAAGAGTAAATAGTAGATCTGATGGCGCCCATAAAAGTGTTATATTGAGTTTGAATAAGAATTTAAAATAATACTATTTTTTTTCATGTTTTTCATGTAAACTGTAATGGAGAGGAATTCATAATTTAATTCGAACCTTCCCGCCTAGTGACAACTAAGTTAAAGAAAAGAGAACATCAGTGGCGCCGTCTGTGAAAAGGAAGAAAAAAATGCGCTTAAAAAGAAATGATTATTAAAATATGAAAAGACTTAATTAACTATAAAATAATGAGGATTATATAGCGTTCGAAAAGATTTATACTTGTATTTCTGAGTGTTATAAATCATGTACGCCACAAAGAAAAAGTTTGTTAACGCGTTGTATGAGTGAGTAAGAAAGAGATAGAGCGATTAGACGCGAGCAAGCCAGTAGTAAGTAAACGCGCGCCGTATATACATACTCAAAAAGAACAGAGGTTTTCAACTATATGTAGAGTCATAAATATCAAAAATAATTTTGTCTTAATTTTCTTTATTTTTTTTAGTAATTTGCAAATAAATCAATAAATGATGTATGAGCTGTAAAATTTAGCGCCCGGAAATTGTTAATAACAAGTGCCGTGATTGGCCTATCGAAATTTTTATGTGCGGTCAAGTTCAAGAAAGTGCGGGCCCGGCGTCAGTCTAGAGAGGGTATCGTGCGAGATCGGACGTGTGTCGCGAGTACTTGATGAAACAAAGAGCCCTTTTGTGAGAAAAAAGCGTGTGAAAAGAAAAGTCGTGTAGAGTCGAATAAAGAATTTGTATGTTAAAAAAGAGAAAAATATAATTCTTTTTTTTTATTAATTAGTGCTACAAAGAGAAGAGTTTTTAATTCTCAATTTCATCGTCAGTCGTTGTAAATTTTTTTTTTTTGTATAAAAGAAAATTGAATTGTGATAAAGTGAAATCTTTCGTTTCCGCCATCAACATAAGGGGATTCTAATTGCTGTGCATAAGTGTGAAATATTCTGGGTATTATTTTAATTGTTAGAGTCTAACGTTTCAATTTGTAGTGGGGCCATTACGTGAAAAAAAATCTTACGAGAAAGAAAATTTATCAAAATTATCGAACAGTGAGAAAATTAGTGGCGCCTTTATTAGTAGCGCCTTTACAAAACGTTAACAAACGTATTCCTTTTTCATTCAACCAAATCTACGCCGCACCCTCTCTATCAACGTCATCGCCGTAGCTCCAGCCTGTGCGCAGGAAGCCAGCAAAGACGAGCCCGAGAGCGAGCAAAGATTAGGAAAAGAGAAAGAGAGAGAGAGAGTGGGTATAAAAAGGTATAAATTGTATTAATTACGTTTCGATATGTGCTTGCATAACGTAACATTTTCCTAAATTTTGCGATTGCGCGTAAATTTCTTTCTTTTATTGGCGTCGTTAAATCATTTCTTGTTTTGTGTTTTGTTCTAAAATTTGTGTGAATTTTTATCTACATATATATGTATATATTTGCGCGTGGAGGTGAAATTAAAAATTTGGTACAAATCTTTTAATTAGAATATATAGATATACTTATTTATAATTATTAATTTTCTGTAAATGCATGAAATTTAGTCATTTTAGCGAGAAAGAAAATAACAAAAAAATAAAAATAAAAAAAGTGGAATTAAAATTTGTGAATTTGTGCCGTTCTAAAGTGACCTAAATCTTTGCGGAATTTTGCATAAAAAAGTTGTAACGTTCACCGGGTTCCACAAAGAGAGCCCCTTTGCCAGCAAAAATGGGGAGGGGTGAAGCCTCAAACATAAGAAAGAGTATAGAGTCAGCGCGCTTGCTTGCCGTCAGGAAAGTTGAAACTAAAATTTTATTATATTTTGATATATTTGTATTACGAAATTAGGCATATATTAAATATAGATTGTATATTAATAGAGTATTCAACAATACAAATAAAAGACTCAACTGAAATTAAGATCAAGTAGAAAGTTCAATTTATTATTATAAATTATAATATAAAATACAACGCGCAAATCACAAGCAGCCACTTTACGAATACAAAAATTCTATGAAAGATTGATTTCTTTACTAAACGCGCGTTACAATTTTACTTTGGATATTAATTTTATAATACAAAGTACGCTACCTGTAATATGCTACGTTGGCCCGGTGCCAGCTCACCATCTCCCGTAGCCGTCAACGCAATTCTGCATCCAGAAACCGACGCACCGATGCACCAATAGGACAACTTCCTAACTTTTCTTACAATACGCTTTTCTTTCGCTGAAGAACCTGACTTTGCGCCAAGGCTGGGTGCACGTCGTTGAGTCGAGTACAGGAGTGTCCTCACGCCGCTGAGCCACAGGAGAGAAGAGAGAGAGAGCGAGGCCGATCGTGACTTATTTATATCGCGTCATCTGATATACAGCGCCTCAATAACTAAGAACTTCTTGCCATTTTCTCAATTGATATCTAGATTACGGCGCGTAATTTAAACAGATTCACGCGCTGGAGCGCGTGCTTGTTACAATTTCCCCTCGCTTCGAAAGGGTAAATGCAATTTGAACTTTCGAAAAACAATATTATACGCATATGATACTTATTTCTAATGAGTTACATGATTAATCACCACTTACTTCCATTTTACATAAAAATTATTTTTATACTATAATATCTGTGTTCTCATTGAGTTTATTAAAGAAAGATGGCTAAAATGCCACTGCACTTTATCATACATTTTTTTTCTACAAAAGATTGCGCGTGCAATTACAATTTTTTTTTTATTCTTACCTAAAATTTATATACATATATACATGAAAGAAACAATGCCATTCATACCAAATAACCTCTCTTGCAGCATGATATCCTAATATTAACTACAAATAAATCACATGACCGCGTAAACCGAAAAATGGCCCATCGAAGAATACGCCTAAAGAATAGACCATCTTTCCATTCACGCAAATCATATTCACAATTACCACTCAACATCAGGTGTGCAAGTTAAGAAGAAATTCCATCAATAGTCTATTTCTCTCTATTCCTTATCCTACGTTATGACATATTTACATCTTACATTACTACATTCATGCACTATATACATACATACAACTAGACTATTAGTCGCATCGTTATCATACTTTATTTCTTTTTACTAATAGACATCAAATAACCACAAAGATACAAATTTTATTTTTATTTTTAGGATCAAACTTTTTCGCTTTCATAATATTTTCTAAGATTAGTGCGATTGTAAGTGCCCTTAACTTGGCTTTCATCATTACATTCACTTAATACAAACGCGTTATTCCCGAGAGCCCGAACGACTCTATACGGTCCCTCGTATAGCGGGTAAAACTTATGAGTGACTCTATCATTAGCATTCGACAAATGACGTACTCGAAGAAGCACTAGGTCACCTACCTCTATCAGTACTCTTAAAATAGTTTTTTGTTGTTTACATCTAGTCTCATAACTTTTCTTTAAATTTTCCTGTACTCGACTAATAATATCAACATGAGGTGTGCTTGAAGGGGATGTAAAATACCAACATTACAGTTTTCCAAGTTATTGGTTCTTAATCAACGATTTTTAAAAATATCTCTATATTACAGTCTTCCATTTCTACTAATAAAGAGCCTAATATATAGATATTTCTGAAAATTTTTTAATAAAGACAAAAAATTTGGAAAACTGTAATATCGGTAACTATGTAGAAATCATATACCCTATTACATCCCCTTAAAGGGTGGATACTGAACCATTTTCAAAATTTCGTTGTCATCGTGTCGAGTTCCAAAATGAGCCTCCTCTGGGGTAAACCCTGTACTATGATGAACTGTTATGTTTAATATTTTCTCTATATCTGGTAGATAATTCACCCATGCAGTATGTCGTTCTGGACATATGGTTCTAAAGAGACAACCATGTTCACGTATTACTCTTTCTGTTGGATTAGATTGCGGGTGTCTAACTGAACTAAATAAAACACGAATTCTTTATGACTCTAGCGTTGTTTTCCAATTTTTTGAAGTGAATTAACTGCCATGGTCGCTGAGTATTTTCTCAGGCTTGCCACAACGTGGAATATATTTATCAATGATTTTTTTCAATTAAATGCTGTTGTAGCGCGCTTCAAAGCATACAAACAGGTGTACTTAGAAAATGCATCAGTAACAACCAATATATATTGCATTCCTGCACGAGCAGGAGGAAGCGGGCCGTAAAAGTCTAAAGTTTCAAGTTCACCAGGCTTATGCGCACTTACCCATGCAAACTCCTCCTCCATCGCAAACGTAGGATATTTTACTCGTTGACATATGTCACATTTTGTGATGAAACTCTTAACTTCCGCTCGCATTTTCTTCCAGTAATAATACTGACAAAGATATTTTAGTGTTTCAATACACCTGGATGACCCAGTTTTTTGTGCGTATTTTTAATGACTATTTTCGTTAAATTTTCCCATATTACTAACCTCCAGTTTTCTAACTTACTGTATTTTTGAAATAGAGTGTTTTCATAAATTTGAAAATTTTGATTTTTATTATTATTCTTTACCTCTTCGAAAATACATCTTAAACCTTTATCTTGAATCTGTTGAGTACCAATCATGCGAAATATCTCCCTGTCAAGTTTTTCGGCTTTCAAGAGCGATATTAAAACCGATGATGGTTCTTCCTTTCCAAATTCTGGCAAGATGCATCTCTAAATGGTTGCTATTAAATGTTTATTTTCATTTTCTGTTACAAATTTCCCCTCTCGGTTCCTACTTTAAAAATCTGCGAATATATTCTCCTCCTCTTTACAGTATGTAATCTTAAAAGAATATTGCTGCAACAGCAAACTCCAACGCATCAGTCTTTTATTTTGGATATTCGTTGATTCTAAAAACGTTAAGGCTTTATGGTCTGTTATAAGCTCGCATTCCGTACCTAAAATGTACGTTCTAAATTTGAGAGATGCATAAACTATTGCAAGTAGTTCTTTTTCACTCGTTGTATAGTTTTCCTCAGCGCGTGCTAAGCACTTCGATACTACAGAAATCAGACATTTATCGCCTTTATCGTTAACTTGATATAACACTGCGCCTACGCCATGATCGCTTGCATCAGATTGAATTTTATACTGCGCGCCCGGTATTATATGACTCAGACTTACGTGATTTAAGAAATGTTCTTTTAATGTTTGAAAAGCTTCTGCTTTCACTTGAGCCCATTTCCAGCTTGTATCTTTTTTCAATAATTCTCTTAATGGATCAATATCACGACTATGAGTGATATTGAATTGTCGATAGTAATTACATATTCCTAAAAAGCTTTGCAGTTGCGTCTTGTTCTTTGGTTGCTCGAAATCATGAATATCTTTGAGTCTATCTGGATGAGGAGTTATACCCGCAGGTGAAAGAATGAATCCCAAGAAACTTATATTTCTCTGAAAAAAGATACACTTTTCAAAATTCAATGTAAAGTTGTTTTTTATTAGTCTTTCGAGAATTGCATTTAGTAGATTAATGTGCTCTTGAAATGTTTTGTTTCCTATCAGCAAATCATCTATGTACATTGCCATTTCTTTAATCATTGCAATCTCCGCTAATGCATTCTTCAACGCACGAATGAATCCTGCTCCCGCAGTTTTAATTCCAAAAGGTATTCTCTTATACTGACACTGAGTGTTATTAAATAGAAATGCAGTCAATTTACGCGATTCTTTTTGTAATTGAATCTGCCAATAGCCATGTGATAAATCCATTTTTGAAAAATATTGTGCTCCTTGATATTTTTGTAGTAATTCGCTAATTAAAGGTGGTGATTCTAAATAGTTTTCAATGACCTTATTCAATTGTCTTGCATCCAAACACACTCTTACCCTTCCATTAGCTTTTTTTACTATACGAATTGGATTACAAAATGGACTAGCGGCTCTTTTTATTATATTCAAACGAAGCATCTCGTCGATAGCCTTCATGACTTCATCACGAAAAACAAATGGTACTGGATAATTTCGCTTTACGACGGGCTTGTCAGATGTTAATTTCAAACAATGTTGATAACCTATCGCTGATCCTTGTATTTCCATAAAAATTGTTCTATTTTTCCATAGACAATTAAAAAAAATCTCCTACTGCGATTCATCAAGTTCTGTTAGCTTACGCGCAGTCGTTCGAAATTCCTCGCGCAAGCTTTTCTCTATTTGATTGTTCTCCTTTATGTTGTTTTTACTATTTATTGCACTATTATCATCGTACATTGTATTCACTGTCACTTCATCACACACGTTTTCATTTAATATTTGTTTTTCAGTTTCATAAACTATTTCGTATTCACAACCTTTTATATTATTATTTATTATTTTTTCAATATCATTTACTTCACTTTCACTCACACTATTTCTTAAATTATAATTTTTTTCCATGTTAATATTGTTTTTATTTTTCACTTTATCATTATTATTTTCCTGATTAATTTCAACATTATTTTCCTCATCCTTTTCATCATCATATGTTTCAATATTTATTATATCATTATTATTTTTATTTTCTATCATTTTACTAGTATTTATCATATTATCATAACTTTTTACTTCACTATTACCATTATTATTTTTATTTTCTATTATTTTATTAGTATTTATCATATCATCATAACTTTTCACTTCACTATTGCTATTATCATTTTTTACTTCATTATAAACATCATTTGGGTTAATACACTCACTCTTATCATTATTATTCACCAATTCATAATTTTTTTCATCACTTATCATATTCACACTTTTTTCATTATTTATATCATCTGATTTTTTATTATTATCTATAAGATTATATTTACAATCATCTTCTTTAATCACGAAAAAGTTTGTGACATCGTCTTTTTTTATTTGAGCAAGCTTACCCGAAGCACCTTGCTCGAACAGAACTGAATCTCTGCTTAAAATCTTGTTATTAATGGCTATTTTACCCAATCTATAATTTAAATTTAAAGAATTCTTCCAGTGCCAATCATCACCCAAAATCATATCAGCCACCAAATGTGGTATTATTAAAAATGAATGCGTGCCACGATAACCCTCAATTTCAAATTCAATCCAGATTTGTCGTTTTATTTGCGTAGCTTTTTTTCCAATGGCTACAGAGACTATAGTGTTGTTTACCGGAAGTTCTTTAAAGTAATTTGCTTTAATTATTTTTTTATAAAAATTTTCTGATATGAACGTAATATAACTACCAAAATCGATAAGAGCCCAAATTATTTCTTTTTTATTTTTATTGATGATTTCAATCTTTACGTGTGGACACCGCGGTCTTTCATAACTTTTTTTTAACTCTTGTAGGTCCTTTTCTCCATTAAGAATGTCATTTTGCAAATCATTAATTAAATCAAAATCATCACGGCACGGTGATGGACCCTGACTCATCGCGCCGATTATCGGTTTAAATTACTCGAATTATTATTACTATTATTAGGCATCGATCTATTACTAGACGGTGGATCTCGTTTATCAGGCATATGAAACGGTTTGTGATCATTTCTATAATTCCTAAATGGTGGATATCTTTCATTTCTATTATAATTACGTTGATTCAAACCGTTTCTATTATTATAAAAATTCGTGTTATCTCGAAAAAGTTCATTGCGCGTCTGCATTTGTCTTATTTGCATATTTTGTTGGTTATTATTTTTATTTTTAAATTGGTTTTCTTTATACACACTGTCGAGCTGAGTTATCGCTTGTACAACCGCACTGGTATCCGCGCAATTAACTGTACTTTAATTTTCTTTAATTTTAAACGGAAGTTGCTGTATGATGTTATAGATTCTTTTATATTCAGATACTTTTGGCTCGAAGAATTCCGATTTTCTCAATTGCTCATAAAAATAAGACTGGAGCGAACCGTCATTGTAATAATAACGCCGCGCATGCCATCTATTTTCTATTTTTACACGAATTGGCACTGAATAAAATTCTGCAAGAAATTCTTTAAACTGTTGAAATATACTAATATTAGCTCCTCTATATCCTATCCAAATACGAGCTTTTCCTTCTAATGCATGTTCAGCCATTATTAATTTTTTTGATTCTACGTTAATATTTTTTACCCGAAAATAACGCTCGAGCTCCTTTAAAAACAATCGCGGATTTCTTTCTAATTCGTCAGAAAATTTCGGAATTTTAATTTCAATATTGTTACCACTAACTGCACTTACAATCTCACCGTTCTGTTGTACGCTAAAATTTTCGTTATTTTCCCTATTGTTTTGTCTAACTATGTTTGTGCGAATATGCTCATCGTCATAATTTAAATTTTGATTAAATCGCGTTAAGAGACCCTTTAATTCGCGTTGTTGACGCATTATCCTTTCGGTTACTTCGTCATACCTTATTTGTGTTTGTGTGTTGCGTGCCTCATTTCCCTCTCGTTCGCGCCGCTGTCGTTCCCTCTCTTTTTCTTCAGCCGCGCGTCTCTGTTGTTCGGCATTATCTGCGAGCTGTCTATCTCGCTCATTTCCATTGCCTTGATTTGCGTGTATTATGGCCTCACTTTGTAACCGATCTCTATCTATTTGCTGCACCACTGCCAATCTTTGGGCCTCTGCTTTACGTTGCTCCTCGTCACTCAGCATGATTTTATTTTGAAATTTTTTTGAATTAGTTAATGTTTTATTAAAGTTTAAATTATTATATTTTTGTTTTGACACGCGTCCCGATTTTGTTATAATTTCATGTCTATTTATTCACCAATTTATGCAACTATAATCTTATTATTGTTTTTTGATTAATATTTAATGGAAGCAAGTGTTACAAAAAAAAACTATTACAACGCATCAATATTAGTTGTCTCTAGTAAAATATTTTTAATTCAATTTAGTGTTCTATTTATGATCAAATATTCTCAGTTTAATTTTCAATTCTACAGTGAACTGTTTTTTTTTTACATTCAATTCAATATTCATCCTGTATGTCTTTGCTTTTATCGCCATCAACAAAAAAAAACTTATTTCACGCCGATATTTATTACCATTTCAAAATTATTTTGCTAACGACCTTCCAATTTCGATCTTTTGATACAATACACTTGATGGTCAATGCGTCTAAATAATAATTATTCTCTTTATATTTTGTTCCTTCAATTATATCTAGTCAGACACATTCACCCTCAATGTCTATGTATACTTTACTGTTACTACTGTTCGTCATGTCTCGCTGTTTTGTTTTTATAGTCATAAATCAATTTAAGTATTTATTACATTATATGCATTCCCAATCTATAGCTTTAAAAAATTTGTGATTTTACAATTCTAACTTTTAGAATTTTAATCTTGAACAATTTGCGATTTTTTATTTTTTCAATACTTATGCTACCTTTATACAAATTTTATTGAGATAAATAACTATACTACTCGTCACAACTTGTTCAACTTTTCAAAAGCCACAAAAAGAAATTTTTCCTTTAAATAGCCAGACAACACGACACGTTTTCTTTCTTTTTTTTTTTTTATTACTTTATTTTCCCATGCGTGAGTTCAACACTGAAAGATACATCCTATCAATGCTTTAAACCCGTTGGGTGCCATTGTAAAATTTTATTATATTTTGGTATATTTATATTACGAAATTAGGCATACATTAAATACAGATTGTATATTAATAGAATATTCAACAATACAAATAAAATACTTAACTGAAATTAAGATCGAGTAGAAAGTTCAATTTATTATTCTAAATTACAATATAAACTACAACGCCCACATCACAAGCAGCCACTTTACGAATACAAAAATTCTATGAAAGATTGATTTCTTTGCTAAACGCACGTTACAATTTTACTTTGGATATTAATTTTATAATACAAAGTACGCTACCTGTAATATGCTACGTTAGCGCCAGCTCACCATCTCCCGTAGCCGTCAACGCAATTCTGCATTCAGGAACCGACGCACCGATGCACCAATAGGATAACTTCCTAACTTTTCTTACAATACGCTTTTCTTCCGCTGAAGAACCTGACTCTACGCCAAGGCTGGGTGCACGTCGTTGAGCCGAGTCCAGGAGTGTCCTCACGCCGCTATAGTTACCGTGATATGCAAGCACACGCGTCATAGTGGTGCCTTTCTTTCTTTCTTTTCAGTGTTGTACATAGTACTATAGTGATAAGTACATTATTGCCTTTATATATATACACATATTATATATCATATACACATATTACGGGTACACAAATAGTGTGCACATATACTTTCCTTACCTCGTGCCAAGTATACAGAAGAGTGTTAGAAAGAAAAAATTATTGATTAAATAATAGTTTTTTTCTAATTTTAATTTTAAAATAATTCATTGAAAGAAATTAATTTTAACAGGAGGTCACGTATATCTGTCCTTTTCTAATCAAAGAAATTATTTTTTTACAAAAACTAATAACTTTAGCGAAAAATGAAGAGAAAGCCGCATCTTGTATCAAAAAAAAAGCAATCTTTTCTTTGATAAGAAAAAATTAATTTTATTGCTTCATTCTCAAGAAAACCTTGAAAAACCAAATTGTTCAACCTAACCTCTATGATTTAAGTTTTTCAAGGTTTTTTTGAAAACGAAGCAATAAAATTAATTTTTTCTCATCAAAGAAAAGATTGCTTTTTTTGATACAAGATGCGGCTTTCTCTTCATTTTTTGCTAAAGTTATTAGTTTTTTTAAAAAACTCAATGCTTTGATAAGAAAAGGACAAAGATACGTGACCTCCTCTTAATGATTTTAATAAAATATTAGTGGTGCCCATAAGTGATTAAAAATTAAAAAGATTATTAGTGTGGAAATTTTAAGAAAACAATATTATTTTAACTTTATTTTAACAAAAATAATAAAAGAAAGAAAAGTTGTAGTGGTGCGTTAAACTTTTAATAAAAAGAGTAAATTAATTTTTATTGTGTTTAAAACCATTTAAGATTAATTTTAATATTTTTATTCTTTTGAGTCCTAACATTTTTTGTGTGTGTTTGTTAATGGCGCGTGTTTTAAAAGAGTAAGATTTTGTGTTAGACAAATAAAATTATACAGAGAATTTCTTTGCAAAAAAAATCAGGCATTTATTTTTTTTAAAACTCAATTATCTTTTCTTTCTTTGGTGACTGACCATAATATTACTGGCACGAGGTCATTGAGAATTTTTCCTTCTTTCACCATATCTTTTACCATTTCAGAGTAGTGTGCCTTAAATAAATTTTATTGATTGGCTAGCGATATTACCATTTATTAAATAAATTAAAAACGGAATTTATGAGGTGTTAGGAAAAGTTCATTAAATTAAAAGTGAGTCTTGCGTTTGAAAGTTTTTTTTCTCGATTAAATAATTTCCGTGTTGATTGATTTTGTTATTTTACTTAGAATGGCGCGTAAATAAGATTTTAATACAAGTAACAGATAAAAGTTCGAATTTCTAGCGCCGGTGTAAATTAATTTTTTTTATTATAAAAAAATAAAATAAAAGAAAAAGCTCAGAATACGTGGGAATTATGGAAATGTTGATGGAGTCACGAGAAAGGAGAGCAATTAAGCGCGATGTAAAAAAGTTAGGCGCGGCTAAGGTTATCAGTGAATTAGAAATTCGTGGTTCTAATATCAGTGGTGGTGACACCGTTTGGCGTGATAGTCTAGTGCGTGCAGTAATAAGAGAGAATGAGCCCAAAAATGATTTAATACCATGGTACGAGTAGGATTACGCGGACTTTATGGAAGAAAATAGAGATGTCGAAGAATCTGTAGTAGCGTCTGCTGAACCAACAGCATCTATGACAATGCCTAAAAAACGGGGAAGGCCGCCCAAAGTAAACAACGAAGAGGTCACGCGCAGAATAACGAAGTAACGTGTCATTGCCTATACATAGCGAGCCCGAAAGAAATTAGCCTTTGGCGATAATAGCTGATGTTTATGTGCCGGCCTCACGTGCAAACGTAACCATATCGACGGCAACAGTAACTACTAGCACTGCGAGCATTAATATGACAATACCTGTTGTTGTGACAGCACCGACGCTGGGTAACGCGAATCTTATTACCACAAGTGCAAGTGCACCGATTAGAGTTGCAACGCCGGAGATGCGCGAATATTTTTATGCGCATTTGTATCGCAACACACGAGTACCTATGCCCTTAGAGGCTCGACCAGTACCGCGAAACGGACATGAGCCTTTACGCGTTGACTGAAATAATCCAGACAGTGAAAACTGGTATACACCTGCTCAAAATTTAAATGAAATTTGCCGGGCTTCTTCAGTTTCTTCGCAGTATTATACAGAATCGCAAGAGAACTTAAGCGAAGTATTAGATGATGAGCAAGCCGACGGAGAGAGTGTATCGTCGTTTATTACAACAAGGAATAATTATTTAAGAAAAGAGAGAGAAAGATCTACGAGAGACTACAGAGAACGCTGTATACAACAAATGAGGGAAGCTGCTCTCGAAGTAGAGTTAGTTCATTACAAAAAACTTCTTGATTCTCAGCATCCTGTGTATAGAGAAGGGCCCGAGACGGTGTGATTCTTAAGCGAAAATAATCAAGCGTTAAATTGAGAAAGCGTAAATAGATAAACCGGTGTTAGTAACGTCGACAGCAGAGGTAATTTAAATAAATCGCGTGCGTTTAGGGAAAATGCGGGTGACATAAATACTTCTAGTAGTGACACAAATTATTCACCTGTCAGGATACCTGTTAGTAATGCCAATACAAATGGAGTGAAACCAAACAGCGCCAGGGTAGTGCCTCAAGAAAGAAACGATGAAAAAACGTCCAAACCTGTGAAACATTTGAAAAATTGGGAATTAAAATTCACAGGTGAAGGCAAAGATGAGGACCCAGAAGAGTTTATAGACAAGTTAAATGATTGCCGCAATGGAGCCGAAGAAGGTGATAAAGACTTATTGAAGGGACTTTCGAGCATTTTCTCAAAAAGCGCCGGCCGTTGGTTCAGAGCAACTAAAAGCAAGTTCAATTCTTGGGGAGAATTTGAAGCAACTTTTAGAAAACGATTCATTAAAGAGTATCATAAAGAAGATCTCATGAATGAATTGCGCCAGAGAACACAAGGAAAAGGCGAAGAGATTTCGGTATACTTATCGAATATTCGTTATATTGTGCCACGTTTTGAAGAGCCGCCAACCGAAGCCGAGAAATTAGAAATAGTTCAAAGGAATCTTTTGCCAGAATATAGGAAAGCAATGTCCGAAAAACTGATTGAAAACCTGGACAAACTTGAAACCTATGGACACCGATGGGAGGATCAGAAGGACTTGAACAGACCTCATGAGCCCCCTCCTCCCGCAGAAAAAATGCGTGTTAAGGGAACAGCTTTCATCGGCGCTGCGATTAAGCGCAAGCTTGCAGCTATAGAAGAAGTCGCAGCAGTAGCGTCAGTAAAAGAGCCAAAGAAGAATAACAAGAAAAATAATAAGCAGCAAAAGAATAGAAACAACAACGCTAGCCAAGAGAGTTCTCATGACGAACAAAGTTTAGATACAGAGATTAACCAAGAGAGAAATGAAATGCCAATGTCTGGAACCGTTTCTAAGACGGTAGAAGTGCCAGCAACGAACACACAGAATTTCTTGCAACCAAATAACTTTAAAAATAGTCAAAATTATCGTAGAACTTATGGAAACAATAATAATTTGCGTCAAGCAGGAAACAATTGGTTAGGTAAAAGTTTACAGTGGCCTAATAATCAGCAGCGAAATGGAAATTACAATCGCTATGAGAATGCGCGCCCTATAAATAAGAGAAGATATCAACCAGTAAGAGATGCAGCTGCAGCAAGAAGCAATGGAAGAGGTGAATTTTTAGACGTGTGCCGAATCTGTCAAGCAGTAGGACATAGAGCCTTAGAATGTTTAGATATTGTCTGCTACAGCTGTAACCTGAAGGGGCATTCTAGCCAAGAATGTCCTAATAAAGCGCAAAAATCATCAGTAGTTTGCCAAAATTGCGAGAGGCCCGGATTTACCTTTGAAACGTGTCCTAATTGCGCGTTGTTTCGAGTCAATATCGGAAACTTGGAACGTGGGGAACAGAAGTGAGTTCTTTTGTTCCCCGTGTAAATAATTTTAGTGGCGCTGATAGGAAGAGCGAAAGAGAGAAAGAGATAGAAAATAAAAAGAATGTAAAAGAAAAGAGAGACAAGGAAAAAAGTAAGAGTGAGAGCAGTGAAGAAATAATAGCGAGAAAAATTGAAATAAATTGGGAAAAAATACAGTTTAAAAAAAAACAGCGAGCGAAAAGGAAGAAAATGCAGAAATTATGAGAGAGAAATTACAGAAGAGAGGCTTGTGGCACCCGAACTTTAAAGATATAGTGCCTACAGAAAACGGTCTCCCTTCTCTCACGGCGAGAGATTTTTCAGAGAGAGAGATAAAATCGTTACTGCAGAGACATACAGAGAGAGAAGGAGAATCAGCTGATCGCTGAAGAAGCAGAGGGGTATCAACAACTAGAGAGCGTCATGAGAGTTTTAGAACGCTTAGAAAACTGTGAAGAAATGCGTGCAAGAGAGAGAGAAGCTTCAGAGCCATCGATGGAATGAGAGAGTAGTAGCGTCAAGGGAAGGGGAGTTTTTCATACGTCAAAGAAGAAAGACGAAAGACAAGAGTTTGCAGGCGTCTCTACTGAAAATCGTAACTTTTCAGTAGTTGTATTAGACGGTGAGCATTATAAAGCCTTGCTTGACCCTGGCGCCACACTATCCTTAATAGGGCCCAAAGTAGTTGAGAAATTTCGTCAAAAGCTAAAGGCTAATGAAACACTAGTGCCGGCGGCTACAGGCAAAGCTACTAAAGTTTTAGGTGTGTTAAAAACTCTCATGGAAATCGATGGAATCGCAAGAAACATAGAGTTAAAGGGCGTGCCTGCACTTGATCAACAAATCATTCTCGGCATGGATTTCTGTACAGCATTCGATTTTGACGTTCGCTTAGGAAGAGGTCTATGGAGAATCTCTGATGGTGATTGGCGCCCTTTCTTACTTAATGAAGGAGATGACGAAACAAAAATTGATGCTGAGTGCGCAGGAATTTCAAAACTCAGTAATGAAGAGAGAGAAAAAGTCGAACAGCTGGTCGAACGAGTTTTAACGACAGCAACTAGAAAGCCAGGAGTGACACATCTAACGGAACATCATATCGATGTACAAGGTGCGCTGCCTGTGAGACATAAGTTGCGCCGTATGTCGCCGAAAATGCTCGAGATACCTCACGCTGAAGTGGAAAGACTTTATAAAGAGGATATCATAGAAAGATCTGCGAGCGATTGAAGTAGCGCCCCAGTATTAGTAAGAAAGCCCGACGGAGATTTTGCGTCGATTACCGAGATTTAAATAAAGTGACTAAAAAGGATAAGCACGCGTTACCTAATATGGACTCTATTTCAGATAAATTGCGTAACGCCAAGTATTTATCTAAAATAGATTTAAAACAGGCGTATTTCAAAGTACCTATGGAGCGCTCAAGTCGCAAGTGCACTGCTTTCTCCGTTTCTGGCTCAGGTTTATGGCAATTCAAGCGAATGAGTTTTGGCCTTACTAATGCACCGCAAACACAACAACGATTTATTGATCTCTTATTTGGCCCTGCGTTCGAACCCTACGTATTTGGCTATCTTGACGACATTATAATAACGACTGAATTCTTCGAGGAGCATTTACACTGGTTAGAAGTGGTGTTACAAAAATTAGTAGATGCTGGATTAGAAATCAATAAAAAGAAGTGTGCATTTTGCTGCTCGCAAGTATCTTATCTTGGATTCTTGTTAGATGAGGATAGACTAAGGCCGGACCCAGAGAGAATAGCGCCAATAATGAATTGTCCTGCGCCACGAACTCTTAAACAATTACGCAGTTTTCTTGGTATAGTAGGGTGGTATGCGCGCTTCATAGAGAACGTCGCCGAGTTTAAATTGCCATTAGTGAAATTGCTGCGTAAAAATCAAAAGTGAGAACGGAATGACGAGCAGCAAGAAGTTTCTGAAGCATTAATAAGAGCTTTGACAACAGCGCCAGTGCTAGCAAGACCTGACTTCAGTAAGCCTTTTACGGTGCAATGCGATGCGAGTGGGTATGCAATTGGCGACGTGTTATCACAAGAAGAAAAGGATGGAGAGCACCCAATCGTGTATATAAGTCGAGTATTAACACAAGCGGAGAAAAATTATTCTACTACAGAAAAGCAGTGTTTAGCTGTAAAGTGGGCCATTAAAAAGCTTAGGCCGTATGTAGAGGGATATAAATTCAAAGTAATAACTGATCATAGCGCCCTAAAGTGGCTAAGAAACTTGAAAGATCCAACAGGTAGACTAGCTCGTTGGGCGTTAATAATGCAGCAGTGGGACTTTGAAATTATTCATAGAAAAGCTGCCTTGAATAAAATGCCAGATGTACTCTCTGGAATCTATGAAACAGAAGAGGCAGTAGTGCCAGCATTTGAAGAAATAAGAGACAGTAATTATTTGCGCTTCATGAATTAAGTTGTAAAATTTCCGGTGAAGTATAAAGATTAGAAAGTTGAAAATGGATAGGTTAAGAGAAGATCTGCTATTAGACCCAGTGACACATAGGGGAGAAAATTAGAAACTAGTAGTGCCTATAGAGCATAGAGAACGAGTGTTAAAAGAAGCTCATTGTACGCCGACAACAGAACATCTAGGAATCGAGAAAACGTATGATATATTAGCGCGCGAGTGTTATTGGAGAGGTATTTATCAAGATGTGCATAATTTTATTAAAGCATGTGAGCAGTGCCAGCGTTACAAAGTAACACAGACAGGCGCACAGGGTTTGATGGGTCATAGAATTGTAGAAAGGCCGTGGTCAGTAGTAGCAGCGAATCTTATGGAATTTCCACCCAGTAAATCACAGCATAAGTACTTGATCGTTTTTCAAGATTTGTTCACGCGTTGGGTCGAGTTAAAGCCGTTAAGAAAAGTGGATGGTAAATCCGTAGTAAAAGCATAAGAGGAGTTAATAGTTTTTCGTTGGGAAACGCCAGACTATTTTTTAACGGATAACGGTAGAGAATTCGATAATCAAAACGTCAAGAAAGCCTTGAAAGAGTACGGAGTCAAACGTGTAACTACGCCACCGTATCACCCACAAGCTAACCCTGTAGAGCGTGTAAATCGTACTTTAAAAACAATGATTGCGACATTTGTAGGCAACGATCATCGCAACTGGGATATACATGTACATGAATTCCGATACGCCGTTAATACAGCCGTGCAATCGTCAATTAAAGTTTCACCCACGTTTCTAAATTACGGGCGTCACCCTAGGCTGGTAGTGAGCTTGCGAAGAGAGGTTGAGACTATGAAATTGATTAAAAGAATAGAGTCAGAGGTATGGATAGATAGGTTAAAAAGATTAGATGCGTTGCGTAATTTAGTGGCGAAACATATTGACGAGTCGTGAGCGAAACAAGAAAAGATCTATAATGAAGGCCGGAAAGACGTACGTTTCTTCGTCGGTGATAAAGTTATGCGAAAAAATCATGTACTGTCAGACGCGTTTAAAAAGTTTTCAGAAAAATTAGCGCCGAAGTATGAGGGACCGTATGAGATTGTAGAAATAAAATCACCGGCCGTTTATATACTAGGGCAGAGAGAACAGCTAAATCGAAAAATCAGTAAGGCACACATTTCTGATTTAAAAAGATATGTCCCTCCTAGAAATCCCCTTAGCAATAAGGGTAGTGTTGAATAAACTAATTCTTTTTTTGATTTGACAGGTGAATAAATTACCAAAATGCCGAGAGCCTGGCAAAATAGAGGAGAAAGGTTCGCCGTTAGGCATATACCCTTTCCAGAGTTTGACCCGCCAGCCGATTCAATTACTACAGGGGTAATCGCTGCACTTCCGCACGAAGATGAGCCATCGAAAGAAAATCAGCCTAAAAAGAAGGAGGTAAATGATAACTCGCTGTCCTTGATTACAGCTGAGCCGTTAATAAATGAGCAGCCCATGGAAGTGGTGGAGCCTCCAAGCCAAAGTTGGTATGACCAATGGGTAGAGGAACAGGGAGAGATGTCTCAAGCAGAGCGCCAGACAGTGGCGCAGACAACAAGTGTTAGGGTCACTCAGATCCTAAATTTCCCTGCAGATCCTGACCGTCAGGCATGGTTTGGGCCATCTACCATCAGAGTATGCCAAGAATTAATTGCAGCTACTCAGCAGGAAGCCATTCCCAGGCGTCTCGGAGAGCTTAGACGACCTCATCTGGAAGAGATTGAAAAAGCGAAGGATTTTAGTAGCGCCAAAGATAGATTTAATGTATCCAAAGTGATTGACTTAATTAACAAAGAGGAGAGTCAAGGAAAGGAGAAGGAAACTTATAGTGGCGCCCACGAACTGATAGGCTTAACACCGGAGACCATGGAAATTGATAATACAGAACGAACTGTCACAGCTGGAAGCCCTGAAGAGATGGAAAGCTGACGAGCCCAAAATGAGTTAGAGCAATATATTGCTACAGCCGAAAATCAAGACCCCAAGGAATCTTGACAGGTATTACGAGTCCTGCCGTCGCGCAAAGCAAGGCCGCTAATCGAGCTTAACGGTGTGCTTCCAATAGAATCTTGATTTGTGGGTCCCATAGCCTGGGATCTTGGTATAGAAGATGAAAGTGAGACCAATCAATCCCATTGGCGTCAAGATGCAGTTCAACCAGTGCCAAATAAGAGTCGCAAGACGAGCTAACGCAGCAGGTCAACAAATCCTAACAGACAACTCACCATAGACGATTATGAGTCCGGGAGAGACGACTGAAGGACACGTTCACCATCGCCTCTTGGACTGAATAATTTAGTTCGTCGAGAACAACATATGCCGCCAAACCAAGAAAAAGAACCACGTCGGCAAAGGGTCAAGGAAGGACTCGCTCGACGAGAAGCCCCAAGGCTACATTGCCATTGGTCACGGAATCCGGAGGGATTACCCGTACGTACAAGGGGAGTCATGTTTGGGGACCTAGAAAGAGTACGAACGGACCCAACCATAGACCCTCCTTCCTTCTCTTGTTTTAATTGTTGGGAAAGAGAGCATAGTGCCAAACGATGTCCATTACGCCGATGGCATGTGCACTGTTTTAACTGTGGTAGAAGTGGAGTCGATTTAAAGGTATGTCCTCGATACAGTGGACCCCACCGACGCCTTATAGCAACAGAATTTGCCAACGGGCCAAGAGGTCACGATGCACCAGGAAGAGCATCACGAGCAAACGAGGGAGAAAGAAACAGGGACCGATCTAGTCGTTCAGAAAATTCTCAAGAGAGGCTCCATAATTGCGCCTAACGAACGGCCAAGGAGTCCAGCAGATAATAGAAGACCAGAGCATGAACAGAATGCTGAGCGACGAGGTCCAGTGTGGAACCGGTTAGGCCACAGAGTAGAACCAAATCCACCTGTAGAAGCGAGAGCAAGGAACGAACAACGAGATTCAGCCCAAGACGCTTTGCGTCTTATTGAGGGAGTGCAGGACCTCTCTGCTGAAACCAGAGAAGCAGTACTTCAAGGGGTTTATCAAAACAGAACTAATGTAGAATAACTTTAAATTTTCTCATATACACGTGTACCATACTCTTATAAGAGTACCGCAACAATATCAAAAAAATTAAAATGCACAAAAAATTTTGAAAAAATTTAAGGTTGTTCTATATACAAAAATACACTTTTTTTTATTTGACATTTTTCTATATCTCCTCTCATTAAGCAGATATCGGAAAAATAAAAAAAACCCTTTTTTTGAACAAAAATCGCTTAATTTCAGTCAATTTTGAACCTAGAAAAAAACTAAAATATAAATTTCAAGTTAAGCAAAATACCTTTAAAACTAGCCGTGTAAAATTTTTCTACCATCATTTTCCGGAAAATAATTCAAATTTTAACACAGGCGAATAAAAATTTTTTTTTTTGTATTTTTAAGTCGTAATATTTTCCAGACAAGTACTCAAAATTGAATTGCCAATACACCATTTGAAAGTCCTTACAAATACGTTTAAAATGAGTGGTCGTAGCGTTCTGTACGACTCTTATTTGTTGAGATACAAAATTTTTTAATTAGTACTTTTTTTCCCAAGGGTGGCTCTTTTTTATTGGACCCCACTGTATATGAATGAATTATTTGTTATGAGTTAATATTTTTCTATTAATTCAAAAGATTTATCTCCGTTTTTTCCCTGATTTGCTTTACATAATCATTTTATGGATTAGTAATAATGAATTTTCACAATATTAACTTGATCATACAAGAGAAAGGTCGTTTCAATGAGAGCAATAATTTTCTGATTTTAAAATAGCAATATTGGAAATAAATTGAAAAAAAGAATGAAAAAACCTGTTTTTTATAGCCTGTAGTTGAAGTGGTTTTGAAAAAGTAACTATAGAATTTTCGGATGTACTACTATTTCTTCTTATTCCTAAGACCCTCAAGAACAATTTTCAATGGTAAGAACACGTGTACAATCACAAATCTTTTTTTAAGGTAAACTTCTTATGTTAGACTGCGAAAGGGTTTCGTTTATAAAAACCGACATGAATTTTATGACACTAACATCAGTTCACGGTTATAGCACCTATACTCATATTCTTTACTTTCTCTTTCTCTCTCCCTCCTTTTCTTGAAAGCCCTACTCTGTTTAGAAATGAGCGCCTATGTATATGCGCGTGAAATATACTACGATTGATGCTTATATGTATATTCTTTGCTCTCTCTCTTTCTTATTCATTTTCCATTTCTACTTCGTTGATAAATGTATGCATATATATACTGGTCACAACATGCATACTTATATTCTTCACTCTCTCTCTCTCCTTTTCTTACCTGTTGAGAAATAAGCGTATATATACACTAAAGTAGATGCGCGTTTTTATTTACTAAAAAATTACGTGTATATGAAATATGCATCTGTATTGAGAATATCATCTTAAGATATATTTTGGTAATAAATTTTGTACAGTTATTTTATTTTTTCTCTTATCCTTGCGCCTTTGCTAAATTATATCATTATAGATTTAATAAATAAAAATTAAATTAAAACTTTTGAAAAAATATTTTTGAAGATTAATTAACAATTTATTAATTATTTAATCAACCATTAAAAAAATTATTTTTCATAGTGTTTTAATTAGATTATCTGAAAATTTGAGAAAAATCTCAAAACAGAAAAATTGACAAAAAAATCAATCAAAAGTTTATCCTATTATTTCCTTCATAAAAACGAAACTAAATGAGATAGGATGATAAGACTTATTAGAGCTTATTCTACGGTAAATTTGCTATGAAAAAAAGCAATGAACCCAAATTCGATGGTGGGACCGAAAAAAAGTGTTTTGTGCTCTTAATATTCCACAATATTATATTTTTAATTCTAAGACTAAATCTTGGATTAAAAGATCAAAATTTAGAAAAAATATAGCCATTGGTAGATTAAATGTAGTATCATCAAAAGATAGTGAACGTTTTTTTTTAAATTAATACTAAATAGGGTAAAAGGTCCAACATCTTTTAAGGATTTACAAACTTACGAAAATATAACTTATAATACTTATAAAGAAACTGCTCTTGCAATGAATTTAATAGAACACGAAAAACAAATTTATTATATTTTTGAAGAAGCATGCCATGTTATTTTACCAGTACAATTACGTAAATTTTTTGCATGTTTTTTATTATGTGAAAATATCTAAGGTAACATTATTTGGGAAAAATATAAAAAATTTTTTACAGAAGATTTTAAAGAAAATAAAGCTTTATCCCATATTAATAAAATATTAAATTCAGAAGAAATGTCATGTGAAAATTTTGGTTTACCTGAACCAAATGAAAACTATATCGAAGAAAACGAATAAATTAATGATAAAATTATAATTTTTAGAAAAAAAAAATTTGATAAGATGTACAAACAATTGAATAACGATCAAAAACATATTTTTGAACAAATAATAAATAATAATCATAAAATTTTTTTAATAGATGGACCAGGAGGTTCTAGAAAAACATTTTTATATAGAACATTAATATATTATCTTATAACAATAAAAAAAATTCTTATCAATGGCTTGGACAGGTATTATTTCAATTTTATTACCAAAAGGTTTAACCAGTCATCGAACTTTCAGATTGCCGTTAGATTTAAATAACATTGAAAGTGTATTTTTAAAATTTGATTCAGATAAGAAAAAACCAAGAGAAGCAAATGTAATCATATGGGACGAAGCGTCAATGATTCCTAAAAAAGCTTTAGAAATAGTTGACAAAACATTAAAAGATGTCTGTCATAATAATGAAATTTTTGGAGGAAAAATAATTATTTTAGGTGGAGATTTTCGTCAAATTTTACCTGTATTGAAACAGACAGAAAAATACAATTATAGAACAAACTATAAAATATTCAACCCTATGACCCATGTTTCATATTTTTAAATTAAAAAAAATATAAGATCTAATGATGAAAAATTTTCATCATTTTTATTAGATATCGGAGAAGGAAAAGTTGATACATTTATTATACTAGAAAAATGGAAAACTAATAATGTTTGTAATAAAATTTATGAAAACATTAAAAATAATTATTGTTTTCCAAAAAATGTTATTTTAAGTACACATAATGAAGATGTAAATATTTTAAATGATAAAATATTGAATTTAATTAATAATGAAACAATGACATATTATAGTATTGATTATGCAACATATAAGGGTGTTGATGGAACAGATGATAATATTCATTTAAATTATCCAATAGAAATGTTAAATAATATAAGAAAAGGATTACCTCCACATGAACTTAATTGAAAAATAAATGCCGTAATAATGCTGATCAGAAATTTAAGTATAAAAGATGGATTATGCAATGGAACACGATTAAAGATAACAAGATTATTCAAATACAATATAGAAACTGAAGTAATTACAGGCGAAAATAAAGGAAATAAAGTTTTTATATCACGTATTACATTAAGCACAAATGAATCATCGTCTTTACAATTTGTTTCATATAGAAAACAATTCCCTATTGTATGAGCTTTTGTTATAACTATAAATAAATCACAAGGTCAAAGTTTTGAAAACGTAGGAATATTTATAAGTAAAACCATTATTTTCACATAGACAGTTATATGCTGCTCTTTCAAGAAGTAAAAATCCTTCTAAAATATATATTCAAAATGAATTAGAAACTAAAAATAAATTAATCAATATAGTATGGAAAGAAATACTAGAGAAATAACAAAAAAAAAATAATAAATTTAATTTTTTTAATTTTAAAAATATATTTATATTTATTACATACTAATAAAACATTTGTTTTTTCAGATATAAAATAATAAAACAGAAAATAAAAACAAACTTTAAATTTTCCATAAAAAAAATTTAATATAAATTAATGAAAAAGAAAATAAAAACAAACTTCAAATTTTCTATAAAAAAAATTAATAACAAAATTATTCAAAGTACAATTTAATCAATACTAAAAATAATCAAATCATTATAAAATGGAATGGGATCCAGTTTCAAATGAATACATTGTTGTAGAAAACTTACAACATCAAGAAATATTAGATGATTTAAATAACCAAATAAACGAATTTGAAAGATTTCAAGAGCAGTACGAAGAATATATGGAAAATTTTAATGGAAATACAGATTTATCTAGATTAAATAACGCAATTAATAACTGTATCGGTATTAAATACGAAAAACTTCATTTTGAAAATTGAAAACAGCGTAACAAAATATTATAAATATATGATAAATAAAATTATTCAATATAAGTTAGAAATACGTGATCCAATAACGGAATATTATATCGCAACTCATAATACAATATATTATAGATATTTATTATGTATTACTAATATAATTTTCTTTATATTATAAAATATAATATAAAATATATTTAAGTAATAAATCAATAAAAATAATAAATATATCTTTTATAATAACAGAAAATTAATCAAATATATTAAAAAAGAAAATTAATATACATTTCATACATCAAAAAGACTTAATTGCATTAAGATATATTTAAAAAGAAATAAATAAAATTTAATAAAATAAAAAATATATACTTTACAATTTTATTTATGAAGTACATGGATTACTAATTAATTGAATAAACATTATAATTATGATAATGGCATTAAAAGTTAAAAAAAAATTATAATCCTATTATAACTTATACATTTTTAATTGAATTTAAATATAATAAAATATTTAAACAATAAATAAAAAATTATTTTATGAAACAAAAAATTAATAAAATTCATATCATTATATATCATATAATCTTAATTTTTTTAGTTAAAAATAAATAATCAATAATTTTAAGAAAACAAATATGAAAATACATTCTATTAATTTTGTAAAAATTATTTTAATATATTTTTTTTAATACTAGCAAGAAAGTCAAGGATATTGAAAAGCAATATAAATATATATTTTATACATCCAAAAGACTTAAAAATAAAATTAAAATAATTTATAAATAAGGAAAAATTATATTATTTAATTTTATCGTTTTATTCATGAAATATATTAATTAATAATATTATGATTATCATAATAATATTGAAATTTATTGTTAAATATATACTTTGAATAAAGCTAATATTAATAAAAAATAAAATGAAATATATTGATTTCAAATATATAAATTAAAGATACTAAATATTATAAAAAAATAATAATTAATATTCAAATATAAGAAATAATTGGAAAATTTCAAATAATAATAATATTAAAAAACATAGAGTTCAATCACGTGTTAAACTTTAAATTTAGAATAATTATAATAAAAAAAATTTCTGATCTATATTATTGTAAGATATGTTACAATAATATTTAATTGAAAAATATCAAGTTATAATAGTTATTCTAATAAACATACTTAAACAAAGATTTTATAAAAGATAAATATTAATTGGAAAATTGTTATATAATAATAATATAATAACAAATTGTACAAATAATAAAATGACTTCTGAAACTTTGTTTAAATATGTAATACTGATGGTGGAGGATGGATTGTAAATAGAGTCTATGGTATAAGGAGAAAGGAATATAGACTCTCATGGTTGTGTAGGGCTACAGGCAAAGGGAACCATCGTTTTATTTCAAATAATTGTATGAAAAAAATGGAATAATTTTAATTAATTTTAACATGTCTTAAAATAACTTAAAATTATTATATTGATTCTATATAATTGTTCAAAATAAAACAAAAAAAAACCAACGCGCCGTAATACCATACATTTTTTATTATTTAATTTATCTTATAAATTATTAATTGTAAGGTATTATTGACAGTACTTCTTTGGGTGGTGTGGAAATCCGTCTAAACAAATATATAATTGATATTAATTTTATTAATAATTTTTGTCAGTACAAAGAGTATAGCCGAATAAGCATGTAAAAATGGCCTTAACTCGGATTTCTCTGAAACTTTGCTTATTTTTTTGTCTTGTTTAAAAACTGAAATCCTAAAAGTTCAAGATCCCTATGGTCAAAATTGGCTTCATAACCTCAAAAAACGTGTTTTTCGGTTTTTTTTGCTATAATTAGGTGAATTCTTAATAGATCTTCAAAATTCGAAATCAAGGTAAAAGAAGACAATAAGACGCATATATTCAGTGACTATATAAAACCTTACAAATGTTAAACATAACCTAAAAATAAATTTGAAAATTTCAAAATGGCCTGTACATTAACGGTATAAATGCATACTTATTTTTGACTTTTAGAAATTTTACTTTTCATAAAATCTATCATTTATATTTTTTGCAGATTTTTGTAGAAATGGTAAAAAGTACCTAAAATATAAAAAAAGTGAAAATTTTATAGATTTATAGCATTTTAGAGGCTCTTTTGCATACTGATCATGAAAATAACACCAAATACACGTTTAGCGACCAAAAAAATCTCCTAAATATCGATATTCAGTCAGATTTATATCATATGCATCCATAAAATACGAGAATAAGTTGAAAAAAATCGTTTTCCGATCAAAAAGACATTTCGCGAAAGATTTATTAATAATTATAAATTTTTCAATGAAAATTTTTGAAATATCTATTAAATCTTTCATCAAATGTTTCAAGATACGTTTTAGAAATATTTCATGTAAGATTTATAAATAATTATAAACAATCCATAAAATATTTAAAATATTTCAGGAATTTGTAAAATAATATTTTAAGAAATATTTTAGAAATATTTAGAGAATATTTCGTGAAATATTTCATAAATCTTTCAAAAAATCTGTATGAATATACAGTCAACTACCTTGATATGACCGCTCTTTTAATGGCCATACCTCTCCGACAATGCTCAAAGCTTATCCCTTCCATATCTACTAACTCTTGAGCCCTGGGATTCATATCCGACATTTTCTATATGGTCACGAGTTTCTTAAACTTTTATTGATAGGAAGAACATGGATTCGAAGACAAGAATATAAACGTAGGCTGAATTTAAAGTCAAAAAATGTAGTGCGCCCCTTGGCCATGATCAGAGCGTAAGAAACTATTTTTCAATTCGAATAAAACGGTCATTGGTGGGGGTATGTCGATATTTAGAATTTTACCTCCCTGTGTCGGCATGGTCGGCCATATCAAGGTAGTTGACTTTAGTCACGATATAGTCTTAGGAATGTTTTATTATTATTTTTGAAAGATTTCCTGAATATATTATGTAATATTTCAAATTATACTTTCGGAATGATGTATGAAATATTTAGGAAATATTTCATGCTATGTGGGAGATATCTTCAAGTGAATTTAATGGTATGAAAAAAATTCCTAAATTTAATTTTTAATTTTGTCTCTATTTGAAAAAATATTTTTAATCATAAAAAAATCACAATATCTTATATTATATTAAAGTGAAACCACTTTTTTCTCCGTTTCTCCGGTTCTCCGCATTTTTTAAATGTGTCTTTCTTGGGCCTTATATTTTCTTGGGCCTTATATTTTCTTGGGCCTTATATTTTCTTGGGCCTTATATTTTCTTGGGCCTTTTATTTTTTTGGGCCTTATAATTTTTTGGACTTAATATTTTTTTGGGCCCAATATTTTTTCGGTCTCTATATTTTTTGGGCCTTATATTTTATTGAGCCTTATACTTTCTTGGGCCTTATATTTTTTTGGGCCTTACAATTTTTTGGACTCAATATTTTTTTTGGCCCAATATTTTTTCGGTCTCTATATTTTTTGTCCTAATATTTTCTTGGACGTTAATTTATTTGGGCCTTATATTTTATTGAGCCCAATACTTTCTTGGGCCTTATATTTTTTGGGTCTTATATTTTCTTGGACCTTATATTTTCTTGGGCTTTATATTTTTTTTATTCCTACATTTTTTGGTCATTATGTTTTCTAACGTAGCGTTTCATCCAAGCCTGTATACTTTTGCATTGGATTCTTCAGTGGAGCGTATTTTTATAATGTTTTATACAGGCTCCACTCTAGACGCTATGTTATTTATTTTTTATTTCAAATGCAATGTTTTAACGTCTCATTCTTACACTAGACATTGCAAATCTAATAGCGCATCTCCATATGCAGCCGATTAAACAGCGCATCCCAATATGCAGCCGTTTAAACAGCGCATCCCCATATGCAGCCGATTTAACAGCGCATCCCAATATGCAGCGGATTCAACAGCGCATCCCCATATGCAGCCGATTTAACAGCATATCCTAATATGTAGCCGATTTAACAGCGCATCCCAATATGCAGCTGATTCAACAGTGCTTCCCCATATGCAGCCGATTCAACACCGCATCCCAATATGCAGCCGATTCAACAGCGCATCCCCATAGGCAGCCGATTAAACAACGCATCCCAATATGCAGCCGTTTAAACAGCGCATTCCAATATGCAGCCGATTCAACAGCGCATCCCCATATGCAGCCGATTCTACAGCGCATCCCTATTTGCAGCCGATTCAACAGCGCATTTCCTAATGTAGTCGATTTATTTATTCCTCGTATGCAGCTGATTCAACAGCACGTTTCCTTATGCAGCCGATTTAACAGCGCGTCCTTTATACAGCTGATTCAACATCAAATTAAACTATTTTGAAAACGTCAGTTGATATTTATTTTTATTAAATATCATATATTTTATTATATTTCGAGTTCAACTATTAACACAATCTAAAACATAAATATTAAATACATATTGACATATTCTTTATAATATCTCTTTATAAACAATGTTTTTTGTATATATTGTGTTTTGATCATTTTTATTTTCTCCGTTGACAATAGCGTAGTCACCTAAAAATAATTTTTAATTGTTTTAAAATTTCATCCTTGAAAGAGCAACATATAATTGCCCATGACTGAAAACTGGTGACGGCAAATAAACACCAACTTTTTCATAAGATTGTCCTTGTGATTTATTAATAATCATTGCAAATCCTAATCTAATAGGAAACTGTTTTCGTTGCATATTGAATAAAATTTTTTCCGTAGATGAAGATAAATTTATTCTTGGAATGAAAACTAATTTACCTTTGTTTTGACCAGCTGCTGATTCCGCTTGAATGGAATATTTAGGCATTTTTTTTATTATCAACCTTGTTCCATTACAAAATCCCTTACTGACATTTAAATTTCTTAAAAGTATAATGATAGCCCCTACTTTTAAATGTAATTTATGTGATAGAAGTCCATTAGGAGTTGACTTATTTAAAAATTCTGTAGGTAACATAATATCTGAATTTTCTTTGTTATCATCTTCAGCAGTATCAATACTCAAATAGTCAACATGGTTTCCTTCCATTAAATTCAAAACATTATTATTGATTTCAGTAACATCATTATTTTTAGGAGCCAAAATAACTTTTTTCGTTATATTCATATTGTCTATTTTTATTGTTTTTCTGAATATTTCTTCGACAAGATTTTCTTTAATGATAAAATTATCTGGTATAGCACTTACTTCATTATCATCTTCAAAAACATCGCGGCGTTTTTCTTCTCCGATGTCTAATAACCATTGTTTAAAATTATTATCATTATCCGAAACTCGCAGATTTTCATTTAACTTCATTTGCTTAAAATTTTGCCATAATAAACTAAATTTAACTAAATTTTCAATAATGTTCATACGGCTACCATGTCGTACAATTGGTAATGTTTGCCTGAAATCTCCTGATATAATTACAGTTTTACCACCAAAGGGTTGGTTTACATTGCATAAATCTTGAAAAAGACGATCAACCGCTTCAAAAGCAAATTTTGAAGTCATGGATATTTTATCCCAAATAATTATTTGTGTTTCCTTTAATTGTTTGCCTTCTGCAGAATTAGGCTTAAGAGCAGGTCGTATATCTTCGTCCTTTTCTAATCAAAGAATTAATTTTTTTGTAAAAACTAATAATTTTAGCAAAAAATAATGAGATAGCCCCATCTCGTATAATAAAAAGCAAGATTTTCTTTGAGGAGGAAAAATTATTTTTATCGATTCGTTTTGAAGAAAACCTTGAAAAACGTAAAAAATAGAGGTTAGGATGGACAATTCAGTTTTTCAAGGTTTTCTTAAAAACAAAGCGATAAAAATAATTTTTCCTCTTAAAAGAAAATCTTGCTTTTTATTATACGAGATGGGGCTTTCTTCTTATTTTTTGCTACAATAATTAATTTTTGTGAAAAAATCAATTCTTTGATTATAAAAGGACAGATATACTCCACCTCCTCTTAACATTACAAGTTGTACAATCTGTTATATTTAACGGTAGTTTAAATGTTGTATGCACGGTTTTTCCATCATCTAATGAATTCGCTGCTATACCTGTCAAAGCTACACATAAATAATATATGGTATGATATTTAAAATAAGCCATTAAAACGTTAAGTAAATAACTTTTTCCACTTCTACCCGGTCCATCTATAAAAATATATTTTTCTTTACTTTGGTTGTTTACACTTTTTAGTGTAGAGTCGAATATTTGCCTTTGTTTATTATTTAAAGAATTTATTTTTATTTTTAATTCATTAAGAATATAATTATTATGATTTAAAATTGTTTCATTATTATCTTCTTCTATAAATGTGCTTATGTTAGGTAAATTAAAATTGTTTAATGAAAATCCATTGACTTGTCAATTATTTTTAATAACATTCAATGCAAGATTTTCACCTGCATTTTTTTCGTATTTAGGGTGATAAAATTTATCTTTATATTTTTCATATAAATCTCATGCACTTATAGGATTATGAAAAACGCAAATAAAAGCAAATAATTCACAAAGAGCATAAGGGAATTCTGTTGAAGATGCTTCTTCCAAGCATCTATCCCATTCTTTATCTTCATTAATTAATTGTTTTGCCTTAGCTGCCTCATAAAACGAATTGTACATCACATCATAGACAGTACGCAAAGCTTCAAAAGACGTGGCTCCTTTAACATGTAATAGTAATAACCTAATAAAATAACGTTCTCTATCTTTCGGACTTACTAAGTACATTCTACTGAGTATTGGTTTTCTTTTTTTTTTTTTTTTAATCCACTTTTTCAGTTTTTCATCAAATGTATAAAAATTTGGTATTTCTGAATATAAGTAATTTCGCGCTTCAAAATCTTCTCTTTTCAATTCAAAATATGCTGTTAATGTTGTTCCAACATTTTTTCGCATAATCATTTCTTCTTTTCCTTCTTTAAAAAATACGTTTTGTTGATTCTCTTTATGAACGCTTAGACGTTTTATAGTATGTGAAATAACATGTGAAGGATATTCTAATAATCTGTGCATTGCTTCAGGTGGACATAAATATCGTGTATTAATGTATTGTTTGATTTCGTCATATTCATATTCAACATTTTCACTATTGTCATTTTCAAAAGTGTCTTAATTTTCTGATCCAAAATCAACATTTACTTGATGTATTTTAATGTATGCACAATCATGACCTTCATAACAGTATTTGAATAAATATTTAATGCATTGTACAGACGAACAAACTTCTACGTTTATGTATGCATTAAATTTCAATAATAAGTAAGGATTATAAGGAACAATGAATCCATTATCTGCAATTCTTTCTGTAAATTTATTTTTAAAAATAATTTCGACTCCATCATTTTTGCGTTTGTATAGTGGATACCCATTTGATTTAAATATTGTTGTATTATTAAATTTTTTTGGAAAATTTTCCGTTCATAGTTTGGTATTTTTATCCATGCACGGACAATTTAAATTTTGCATACCACAGGGACCATGTATCGTAAATTGTTTAACAATACTATATGATTTTGGATAAATATCTCTATTTAGGATTTCTGCACTTATTATTTTATCAACTTTCTCGGGAATCTCAAATTTATCATTTTTATCTAAGAATAACAACATATGCATATGTGGTAATCCTCGTTTTTGAAATTTAATTACATAACTATATGCAATACGTTTTCCTAATATTCCTTTTTTTATTACTAAATTTTTGAATTCTTCTACTTTTTGATAAAATACTTTTGTTATAATATCTGGTCTATCTATTGCATTTTCATAAATTTCCAAGTTTTCAGTTATTTCTTTCCAATGTGGGTTACAGGTCATAGTTACAAAAAGGTCAGTTTCACCATGATAATTTACAAGTGTTATTGAATCAATGTAATTTTGTTTTAAAAATCGTAGACTTCCTGTAAAGTTTGATGGTAATATTACCATTTTTCAAATTTTTGAATAATCTAATTCTTTTTTGTTATGTAAATAGTCCATAACACCTTTGTAACAATCACTTCTTAATACGTTTTGGTTTTTTCGTATGAAATATAATCTGGAGGTTTCAACTTTTACAAACGCATCAACAATGAACTGTTGAGATAATTTTCCTAAATTAAGAAATGGATTAAATTCATTTCTAACACTAAATCTATAATTATAAAATTGCAAATTTTTAATATTAGATTTTCCAAATTTATTTTTCATATTTGACATCCATCCGGAACCACCATTAGGATGAATAAGCGAATATGTTATAGGATCTGTGTGTTTGCTAATTGTCAGTATACTAACTGGTTTATCAGACTTAGGGTAAATGACAATATCACGTTCAATAGGAGGCATATCGTCTTCTCCAGCGTATACTATTGCTACATCATTACAGGTAGGTGGATTATATCTATTTTCTATCGAAATTATTATTGCGGACAATAGGCATAGTAACAGTTTTCAGAAGACAATTGATTTTTGCACATCGTTGTAGTTCTTCTTCTCCTGCTTCATGCATCATTTTATAGGCTTTAGCATGAGGGTTAATATCTCTTATTAAGTTATCTGAATGTTTTAATAATTTTAAGTTTGTATTAAACTTATGTCGTTCAATCGTTGCCATTTCATTATCTAAAATATATAATTGTCCATATTTACGTGCTTCATCTTTATTAGGTTGTAACGCATATACATTATGGTAAATTTGTCCACATATTCTAATAACTTGTGGTCCTTTACCCGGCAATGTATTAAAATTAGCATCAAAACTTGCGAATGCTAAAGCATTATTGTACAACCTAACATTTCGTCGAAAATAAATACTTTCTTCCGTAAATTCAGTTGCTCAAAACATTAATCGTTCTGGGTAAGGTGGATTTTCTAACGATTCTACTTTACCTTTATGACAACAATTAAAGAAATCGTTACTTTTGGTATATTAAAAAGCAAAATGTTGCGCATCACAATAAACACATGTATTTGTCATGGAACCAATGTAATTTTCAGATATGAGATTTTCATCGTAATATATATTTGCCATACAACCAATCAGTTTCAAATAAATTTTTTCAGTTAATATTTTTTCATTTAATTTCTTTAATTTTTTTTCTACTTTGCCCTTTATTGCTTTATCAATAACTTCGCTTAATACAATATTATGATTGTTATTATGATTATTATTATTCTAATTTTCATTATAATTATTGTCTTCAATTTTTAATCGTTTACACTTAACATTTTCTAATTTTTCTTCATATTTTCTTGGTCGTTTTTCTTTAATTTTTATATAAGCTTCTTTTATACGTAAAGCCTTATTCGCACGTATTTGTTCCAATTTATCAGTACTCATTGTTTCCTTGAATTGCCATTTTGTTATCTTAGTATTTTCTAATTTCTGTTTATATTTATTTGGTTGTCCTTTTTTCATTTTCATATAAGCTTTTTTCTTACGTAAAGTTTCTTGAACACGTCTTAGTTCTAATTTATCATTACTTTTTTGTTTCTCGCATTTCCATAATAATATCTTTTTCTGAAATTTTTTTATATTTATGTGATTCTTCTGTTACCATTTTCCTATTAACGGAATGTCGGAGCTGCATCACTTGAGTTTTGCTTTTTTTATTATATCAGTATTTTTTTAAATTAATAAATTAAACAAATATAATGACTTTTTCGTACTAAAGCTATATTAATACAATAATTTCTGTCAAAATAAAAAATCATTTGGACTTGTTATTTTTTTATAAGCTTGGATTGGAAATTAGATATCAAACTTGATGGACCTAACTTTAAAATACGATACATCAAAAGTTTTTATTATAACTTTATATGTCTAATATTTTGGTGGATTTCTTGAGTTGTCCGCACTGGAGTATAATCTTACAAATTTTCACTTTGTAGCAAAAAAACTTGATTAAACGCATTGTTTATTCATAAGTTAGGATTGGATATATTATTAGAAGGGGGGCCGCTTCGTCAAGCTCTTAAGTTCTGTTACAAATAAAGTTTCTTTTTTATACATTTCTTTTGATTCTTTTTTTTCTTCATTTAATTTAATCTCAACTGCCCCAATTTTATTATCGTTATAATTCAAGTGGATGTCATCGATTCCCATTATATCATTATCTGGTTTTTAAAAGTTTCCATCTGAAATGTCATTGTCAATTTCCATCAAAATTGTTTCATGATTCAAATTCTTCTGTTTACGATACATTTCCATGATTTTTTTTTATTCTGGCAATAAATGCATTCGTGAGTTTTTTTTATAATATTTCAAGCTCGGCGAAATCTAAATTAAATAGTATTTGATTAAGACCTTACTCATGACAAAAACTTCTTTTTATCATATCCGGTGGATTATCGTAATTAATTTTTGCATTATTATAATTTTGTAAAACTGGAAACATTTTTATTTTTTGCGTTTTGAAAATTCTTTATAAACATAATCGCATTTGAGAAACATTATATCTTAAACAACATGGACCTAAATTATAAAGTACTGCAACAGCAAAAACCATTGCAAAAACGCTACAATCATAATTATCGGTTTGTGATTGTACTGTTTCGAATACTGTGCTTAATTCTGATTTGTTTGGAAATAATCTGTCTATATTTAATTACCTTATTATTATAATACACACGAATCCGGTGACTCTTTTCTAAATTTCCGGTAAATAATAACTGTATAAATTCTCCATCAATCAGTACTGAATGAACATATTGTGGTCTCTGAATTAGTAAAGTTAATTGCATGTCGAATGAGGTGCACTGGTTTGAAATGTTATTAAATTCTAATATATGAATATCAGTTAACATGAAAGTAATTCCACCATACAATCCCTGTCTTTTAACAATCAATTTATCTTCCTCAGTCAAAACCATTATTGAAAATGAAAATTCTCTTAAGAATTTTCATTCATTTTTAATGAACTTTTTCCAAAGATATTCACAAAAGAATTGCTTTTATATTAACTGATTGAATTTACTGCCTTTTTACTTTAAAAGCTGAAAAATTAAAGAAATTATGAAAAATGCTATGAATTAATTGTTATGTAATAAATAAATAATAATGAAATTTGTAAAAATAATATAATGATAAAAAATGATTATTTTCGGCAATCATTTATATATACATATATATATATATATATATATATATATATATATATATATATATATATATATATATATACATACATACATATATATATATATATACTAGGGGGGGTTCCCCCCTGCTCGCTCCGCTCGCCAACCTCCCGAATACACACATTCCAAAGTAAATAGAAGAGTAGAACATAATGAGTTGAAATTTCATATTTGTGAATGTGAAAAAAGTTCAATAGAAAACATCGATACATAAAAATATAAGATATGAAGTTATAGAATTAGAATTAATAAAAAAAAGATGGTTTAACGCGATATTCAAAAGTTTACAATGAATCAAACTTATATATTTTTGAAATAAATTAAAAATAGAATAGTAAATAACATTAAAATTTCAAGTTATGATTGTATATAATAATATTTAATAATAATTATTAGCGAATAATAAAAAATAGAGTAATAGAATAATTGAAAATTATAATTATAAATAAATATTCTTATTTTCTTATGTCATAAATTTTATATATAAAATGCAAAGAAAACACTCCCTCTCTGCATTTTTTATTTTTGGGCTTGAGACCAACATATATAAATATATGGCTGCATTAAGAGTGTTTTTTGTAGCTAAAAGAAGCTAACATTTTTATTTTTTATTGTCGCTAAAAAAGCGTAAACTTTTCTTTCATTATCGCTAAATCAAATTTATATTAATTCAAAGTAAATAAAAGAGTAGGATATAATAAATTTAAATTTCATATTTGCGAATGTGAAAAAAGGTCAACAGAAAACATCGATATATAAAAATATAAGATATAAAGTTATAGAATTAGAATTAATAAAAAAAGATGGTTTAACGCAATATTTGAAAGTTCACAATGAATCAAACTTATATATTTTTGAAATAAATTAAAAATAGTATAGAAAATAATAATAAAATTTCAAGTTATGATTGTATATAATAATATTTAATAATAATTGAAGGCCCGGATGCAATAATGGCATTTACGCTCGGAGCGCGCAAAACTGAAGTCACTTGGTAGTAAAAATTTCATTTTCATCAAATAAATTTCAAAAAATTTGACGTTGTAAAACTCATCATGCCGCATCTTTTTTATATTAACAGTTTTTTTATAAAATTTTTATTTTTCAAGAAAAAAATTAAAAACAAGAAAATTTTTTACATTAAATTTCAATACTTTTTTAAACTTAAATCGTTGTAATTCGAGTAAATATTAACCGATTACGCTGAAATTTGAAATATATTTTCTAAATATCATAGCGAACTTTATGATGATTATAAAAAATGTTAATTCTCAAATTGTTAGTCGCAATTGTTTATTAATTAATACAAATTACAAATTGTGCGTTTATAATGTACTCGAGAAAAAAGTATCGAGGGAACTTTCAAGTACAAGAAACTTGTAGCGAGAAAGTTTTTGATTTTTGTATAAAGAAGATTTGTGGAAAGTTTCAAATCGATTGATAAATAATTAAAAAAGATATAACGACATTTACAAGTAGAGCGCATGCGGTCGAGCGCTGCAGTTTTCTTATATGTTAGATTCTCAGTGAATATTACGTCAACTGAATGACTCTTGGTAATATTATTTGGAAAAAGCAATAATACAAATATAACAATATGATATTTATTAAAAGTAAATAAACATAAAAATAAACAAATGAATACATAAACAAAAATCTGTAATGTAACTATTTAATAAAATAATTACATTACAGATTTTTGTTTAATACTGATTTTTTGATTGTTTCAAAGGATTTCTTTTTTATTTTGTCTGTTAAACCTTTATTTCTTTCGCATTAGTAATATGAGTTTTCTAAAATACAAAATGTCATATTTTTAAACAATATAATGTTGGGATTTATATATATAAAAGTAAACATATATGCGTATGTACGTTCACTTTTAGGAATATTTGGCTACCAGTCCTCTTTTGTATAACGACTAGACTTGTAAAATTGTTCATTACGAGGAATGAAAATTATTTTATACTTATAATGGAATCAAAAAACGGTCGGAAAAGAACGATGTATCATTTCTTGTTCTTTTTTGATCGTTGTTTGATTCCATTATTCCCCATGGTGTACAATTTCACAAGTCTAAACGTTAAACAAAAGAAGACTGGTAGCAAAATATTCCTATATGTTAAGACCACAGCACTTGCCTAAATCGTGTGTGTATGTATATATATATATATACGAACAAAATTCATAATAATGTTCATATAGAAGAAGAGTGAACGTACACACGCATATATGTTTACTTTTATAAATATAAATCCCAACATTATATTGTTTAAAAATATGACATTTTGTATTATTATTTTATTAAATAATTACATTACAGATTTATTAATATTTATTTGTTTATTTATATGTTTATTTACTTTTAATAAATATCATATTGTTATATTTGTATTATTGCTTTCTCCAAATAATATTACCAAGAGTCATTCAGTTGACGTAATATTCACTGAAAATCTAACTTATAAGAAAACTGCAGCGCTCGACCGCATGCGCTCTACTTGTAAATGTCGTTATATCTTTTTTAATTATTTATCAATCGATTTGAAACTTTCCACAAATCTTCTTTATACAAAAATCAAAAACTTTCTCGCTACAAGTTTCTTGTACTTAAAAGTTCCCTCGATACTTTTTTCTCGAGTACATTAAAAACGCACAATTTGTAATTTGTATTAATTAATAAACAATTGCGACTAACAATTTGAGAATTAACATTTTTTATAATCATCATAAGTTTCGCTATGATATTTAGAAAATATATTTCAAATTTCAGCGTAATCGGTTAATATTTACTCGAATTACAACGATTTAAGTTTAAAAAAGTATTGAAATTTAATGTAAAAAATTTTCTTGTTTTTAATTTTTTTCTTGAAAAATAAAAATTTTATAAAAAAACTGTTAATATAAAAAAGATGCGGCATGATGAGTTTTACAACGTCAATTTTTTTGAAATTTATTTGAAGAAAATGAAATTTTTACTACCAAGTGACTCCGGTTTTGCGCGCTCCGAGCGTAAATGCCCTTATTGCATCCGGGCCTTCAATTATAAGCTAATAATAAAAAATAGAATAATAGAATGATTGAAAATTATGATTATAAATAAATATTTTTATCTTTTTATGTTATAAATTTTATACATAAGATGCAAAAAAAACGCTCCCTCTCTGCATTTTTTATTTTTGGGTCTGAGACCAACATATATAAATATATGGCTGCATTAAGAGTGTTTTTTTTTGTAGCTTAAAGAAGCTTACATTTTTATTTTTTACTGTCGCTAAAGAAGCGTACACTTTTTTTTCATTGTCGCTAAAAAAGCTTACAAATTAATTTATCATTGTCGCTGAAGCATATAGATCTATTGTTTGTTGTCGCTAAAAAAATCTCATATAATCATACAAATTTATTGTTTGTTGTCGCTAAAAGGAGCTTACAAATTAATTTGTTATTATTACTGAAATAATTTTATATACTTATTTTTTATTGTTGCTAATAGAAGTTTACAAATTTAAATTTCATTGTAGTTATAAAAAGCTTACATATTTATTTTTTATTGTCGTTGAAGCAGCTTGTACAGTTGTTTTGTATTTATACTAAAAAAAAGTTTAAATTATTTCAAATATTTATTTAATATGTCGTTGAATTTCACGCTAAAGAAGCGTACACTTTTTTTTCATTGTCGCTAAAAAAGCTTACAAATTTATTTATTATTGTCGCTGAAGCATGCAGATCTATTCTTTATTGTAGCTCAAAAATTTTCATATAAGCATACAAATTTATTGTCGCTAAAAGGAGCTTACAGATTAATTTGTTATTATTATTGAAATAATTTTATAGACTTATTTTCTATTCTCGCTAATAGAAGCTTACAAATTTAAATTTTGTTGTAGTTATAAAAAGCTTACATATTTATTTTTCATTGTCGCTAAAAAAGCTTGTACATTTTTTGAAATAATTTTAAATATTTATTTAATATGTCGTTAAACTTCATTGTCGCTGAAAGAAGCTTACAAATTTATATTTTATACAAGCTTACATATATATTTTTTATTGTTGTTAAAAAAAACTTATAAATTTATTTTTTTTGTAGTAAATCAATATTATTTTATGATCAATATTATTTTAATTATCATCAATTTGTTTTTCTGTAACCTTGAAAAATAATCATTTTATAATGTGAATATTGTATTAATTAATGTAAGGAAATAAAAATATTTAATTTACCTTATTTAAAATTATTTCATTTGCTAATATAAGGTGCTCTAACTCTATGTTTTCATCATTTAATACTTTAATGAATTCCAATCTTTTTACTTTTAATATGTATGAAATATCTATAAAATTTTTTAAATATATAAATATACATCTATATATAAATATACATGAATATTCTCATTAGTGTATATGCATATAATATATTATTATAATTGTTTTTACTATTTTCTTCTATTTCACCGATAATTTCTAGTTTTGTTCCTCTTTCCCAATTCACATATTCATTTTCTAATTTATTTAATAAAACGTCCAATTTCTATTCTGCATCCGTTATCGTTCCGATGTATTCTAATTCATTTTTTTTATGTTTTTGTACAAAAGAATTTTCTAAGTACCCTTGTATTTCTAAAAAATAAAAAATTATTTATTCAAATTATTATATTTTTTCCCAATAATATTTAATTACTTATTAATCCAGGTCTTAATTTTATTTCTTGGAAATTTATTTTAATTGGTTTTTTTTTCAATATGTTGTATTAGCCTAAATGAGTAATATTCGAATAATATTTTAATGTTAAGTCATATATTTGATTTCCTTTATTGTATCCTCTTGCTTTTGATACATTATCATTCTCTAATAATATTTTCTGAAATATTAAAAAATGTTTAATATTAAGTTGTAATTAATAATATTGTATATTATAAAAATTTACTTCGTTTAATTTTAGATTTTTAATTTAAAATAAATAAAATACTAAAATTTTTAAAATAATATAAATCTGTATGCTTTTTTCAACGACAATAAAAATAAATTTGTAAACTTTTTTTAAAAAAAGTAAAAACAGATACACATATATTTTAACGACACTAAACAATAAATTTGTACGCTTTTTCAGCGACAATAAAATATAAATTTATAAGTTTCTTTTAGCAATTATGAAGAATAAATATATAACCTTTTCTTATCGACAATGAAAATGATTTTGTAAGCTTCTTTTAGCGACAACAAATAATAAATTTGTACGCTTTTATAATTTTTTTTTAGCGACAATAAACAATAAATTTGTACGCTTTCTTTAGCGACAGTAAAAATAAATTTGTAAGCTTCTTTTAACGCCAACTAATAAATTTGTATGCATATATTAAATTTTTTTAGTGACAACAAACAATAGATCTGTACGCTCCAACAACAATAATAAATGAATTTGTAATCTTTTTTAACAAAAGTAAACAATAAATTTGTACGCTTTTTTCAACAACAATGAGATATAAATTTATAAGTTTGTTTTAGCGATTATGAAAAATAAATTTGTAAGCTTTTTTTAGCGACAATAAACAATAAATTTATATGACTGTATAAAGTTTTTTTAGCGACAACAAACAATCGCTTCAGCGACAATAATAAATTTATAAGTTTTTTTTAGCGACAATAAAGATGAATTTGTAAGCTTATTTTAGCGACAACAAACAATAAATTTGTATGCTTATATGAGGTTTTTTTAGTAACAACAAACAATAGATCTGTACGCTTTAGCGACAATAATGAATGAATTTTTAATCTTTTTTAACGACAGTAAACAATAAATTTGCACGCTTTTTTCAACGACAATGAGATATCAATTTATAAGTTTCTTTTAATTATTATAAAAAATAAATTTGTAAGCTTTTTTTAGCGACGATAAACAATAAATTTATATACTTGTATAAAATTTATTTAGCGATAACAAACAATCGCTTTAGCGACAATAATAAATTTGTAAGCTTTTTTAGCGACAGTAAAGATGAATTTGTAAGCTTCTTTTAGCGACAACAAACAATAAATTTGTATGCTGATATGAGATTTTTTTGGTGACAACAAACAATAAATCTGTACACTTCAGCAACAATAATAAAAGAATTTGTATTTTTTTTTAGCGACAGTAAACAATAAATCCATACGCTTTTTTCAACAACAATGAGATATGAATTTGTAAGATTCTTTTAGCGATTATGACAAATAAATTTGTAAGCTTTTTTAGCGACATTAAACAATAAATTTATATGCCTGTTTAAATTTTTTTTAGCGACAACAAACAATCGCCTCAGCGACAATAATAAATGAATTTGTAATCATTTTTAATGACAGTAAACAATAGATTTGTACGCTTTTTTCAACGACAATGAGATATAAATTTATAAGTTTCTTTTAATCATTATAAAAAATAAATTTGTAAGCTTTTTTTAGCGACAGTAAACAATAAATTTATATACCTGTATAAAATTTATTTAGCGATAACAAACAATCGCTTCAGAGACAGTAATAAATTTGTAAGCTTTTTTAGCGACAATAAAGATGAATTTGTAAGCTTCTTTTAGCGACAACAACCAATAAATTTGTATGCTTATATTAGATTTTTTTTGTGACAATAAACAATAAATCTGTACGCTTCAGCAACAATAATAAATGAATTTGTTATCTTTTTTAGCAGAAGGAAACAATAAATTTGTACCTGCCTAAGTTACGTTAATTTTGGAATAGCCATTTATAAGAGGAATTACAACGTAATTTGAGGGGGGGGGGCTATGCCGACAGACATTTAAGAGGGGGCTGATGGGGGGGTCGGTTGAATCTTGTCTTAAGACTATATATATATATATATATATATATATATATATATATATATATATAGGGACGTTTCATGTCAACTCGACTGACAAAAAAATAGAATTAGCTGAAAATCCGTGAAGAGGTTCCATTTGATACCCAAAATATTCAAAAAAATTTTTAGAGGCATAGGTCAAAGGGATTACGAGTAATAAGTACACGGAAATGACAGATAACAGCTAGGCTACATTTGTCACATTAGTGATCAATGTGTGTCGAAAATTTTGAGTTTCCACATAGACGGGCGATGTGTGCACGCCGAATTTCTATGTTTGCGCATTGTCTAACTACACTCAACTCATAGGAGGTTGTCACACTGATCATCTTTTATTTTCGCACTGCTTGTCAATGTGTAAACATAGAAATTTTAAATCTGACATGTATGGAAAAAAAAATAAATTAAAATAAAACTAAGGTTATGATCCTTGGTATCAATGAATATCTGAATTGGGAGATAATTCTAACTTTAATATATTAATTAGTGCTATTTTAATGATAAAATTTTAAATTTAATCAAAAACATTATCATTAATAATTTTAACATGAGAAATTATTGTTGTTAGCAATTCAATGTTGAAATCATTAAAAATAATGTGGGTGCTGTTCGATATTTCGAAAATCTGTTATTTTTTCGAGCTTAAAAATTTTCAATAGCACATTCTTAATATTTATATAAATTGAATAGAAATTTCGTTTTTAATTTATGTTTATAATCGAAATGCATTCATTCAAATAAATTATAATTTATATTTAGGACTGTAATAAGTATTCAGACAATAATATAATGATGAGGTACTTTGAAACTTCTAATATAGTATTTCAATGAATTTTTTTTAATACTTGTTGAAAATTTCATTAAAAAACCCGAAAAGTATTTCATCATTTTACGGTATTCTGTATACTTGTTACAATCCTAAAGCGATTATAATTTATCCGAATAAATGCATGTCGATAACAAACATGAAATAAAAATTGACTTTCTGTACAATTTAAATAAATATTATGAAAAAGCCATTTGAAATTTCAAAATTCTAAAAAAAGATAATGGACTTTCGAAACAATGAACCCTACGTACATTATTTTCAATGATTGTATTGCTAACAGTAATAATTTCTCATGTTAAAATTATTAATAATAATGTTTTTGATTAAATTAAAAATTTTATCATTAAAATAGCACTAATTAATATATTAAAGTCAGAATTATCTTCCAATTCAGATATTCATTGATACCAAGGATCGTAACCTTAGTTTTATTTTAATTAATTTTTTTTCTATACATGTCAGATTTAAAATTTCTATGTTATACACATTGACAAGCAGTGCGAAAATAAAAGATGATCAGTGTGACAACCTCCTATGAGTTGAGTGTAGTTAGACAATGCGTAAATATAGAAATTCGGTGTGCACACATCGCCCATCTATGTGGAAACTCAAAATTTTCGACACACATTGATCACTAATGTGACAAATATAGCCTAGCTGTTATCTGTCATTTCCGTGTAATAGAATATGGTGATTTTTCAAATTTTTTTGTTAAATTACCAACTTAATTATTTTTTTCCTCAGAAACTAAGGATTTTAGAGATTCACTTATGAATATATTTATTGTCGCAAATGATGAGTAGAATCTACACAAATTTTTTTAAATCTCAGAATTGCTGTCTTCTGATTGGTTCATTTTGTACTTTCATGTAATTTTGAATTTCTGGTGTTCGACCAGGTTGATTTCACTCAGGTTGCACTATGTTATGTCTTTTTATAATATCTTGAAGTGAGCTTTGTCTCATCTTAGGCATAGACCTGAGAGAAGAGCTATAGAACTTTGAATATTAAAAATAAAATAGAATTTTCAATTTAAAACATATATACTGTAGATTTGGTTCTTCGATTATAGATAATGCAATATACGAACAAATGATTTTTAAATATTTTAAAAGAGATCTATTTCTTAATAATTTAAGTATTAATTTAGAATCTGAATTGAAATATCAACTATTCATTATTGAGACATCCTCAAAATACACTCACAACCAAAACATATTTATGTACTTCAATAAATTGTTATTATGATTTTAAATATTTAAAATAAGATGAGTTTATAAATATATAATACATATGTATTAAAAAATTATTTGAATACGTATTATACATTTAGGAATGGTTATTTATATAATAGTTTTATGTAATCCAATAAATTAAGATTTTTATAAATATTAGATATTAAAATATTCAGATCCTTTTTCTTATTTGATTTCGATAACTATAAATTCCAATAATTGATTAAAATAATATTACAGAATTATAGTACCGTTAAATTGAAAATTAGAAACGTGTTATAAGTAGAAAATGATTTTAATACTTACATGTTATGTCCCATTATATCTGTAATATTACATAAAATGAAAGTTTATGTGTACATATGTTATATACAAATTTCTTAACTTTAAACATTGACATAAAATATTTACCCATGGGGCTGGCAAGTAATTTTGTAAATATTTAATAAAATTTAAAAAATTTCGGAACATTTTTAAATAAATGATAAAAAAAAAGATAGCAAGAAATAATACAATTTTGTTACTGAAATTCAACGTTAATTTATAAAGAAAAAAAATTGAAAAATCCTTTGTTAAAAATTATGATAAGATCTCATAGTTTTATTACCATTATTATATACTTGACATTTATTTCAAGTATATAATAAAGGTAATAAAATTTGAAAAAAAATTTTTTCAACACATTTAAAATCATTATAATAACAATTTATTGAAACACATAAATATGTTTTGGTTACGAGTGTATTTTGAGGATGTCTAAATAATGAATAGTTGATACTTCAATTCAGATTCTAAATTGATAATTAAATTATTAAGAAATAGATCTCTCTTAAGATATTTAAAAATCAATTGTTCGTATATTGCATTATCTATAAGCGAAGAACCAAATCCACAGTATATATGTTTTGAATTAAAAATTCTATTTTATTTTTTAATATTCAAAGTTCTATAGCTCTTCTCTCAGTTCTATGCCTAAGATGAGACAAAGCTCACTCCAAGATATTATAAAAAGACATAACATAGTGCAACCTGAGTGAAATCAACCTGGTCGAACACCAGAAATTCAAAATTACATGAAAGTACAAAATGAACCAATCAGAAGACATCAATTCTGAGATTTGAAAAAATTTGTGTAGATTCTACTCATCATTTGCAACAATAAATATATTCATAAGTGAATCTCTAAAATCCTTAGTTTCTGAGGAAAAAAATAATTAAGTTGGTAATTTAACAAAAAAATTTGAAAAATCACAATATTCTATTACTTATTACTCGTAATCCCTTTGACCTATGCCTCTAAAATTTTTTTTTGTATATTTTGGGTATCAAATGAAACCTCTTCACGGATTTTCAGCAAATTCTATTTCTTTGTCAGTCGAGTTGACATGAAACGTCCCATATATATATATATGGGACGTTTCATGTCAACTCGACTGACAAAATATAGAATTTGCTGAAAATCCGTGATATATATATATATATATATATATATATATGAGTCAATCCACGTCAAACGGATAATGGCTCTGTCCAAAATTGTAGATCACCAAAAAAATCGTATATAAGCTCAAAATTTTCGTCTTACACTCTACTTTCTTTTGCAATGTGGCGATTTAAAAAAATACAAAATGGCGGCTCCAATATGGCGGCTTAAACCTAGAAATATCATAAAAAATTTTCAAAAATAGATGTTAATTTATTCAAATTAGATCCTACATATTTTTTTACATCAGAAATCAATTCAGCGTTTAATTTTACGTAGGAATATAGTATTGCGCTCGAGGTAAAAAAAATTTACAATGTCATCGGAAGGTCATATCGGGAAATAATAGTTATTTCTCAAATTACTCATTGATCAATGTTGATTAGTGAGGAAATGAAGATACTGATAGATAACTCGAGTTACTGAATTTAAATCTGATGTCTGCTTAACCCTATAAGATCTGTATGAAAGTCATTTGAAGGTCAAATCGCGAATATCTTTTATTATTTGATAACATTAGGACACCTTCAAGTTTTACGTGTCGCTGAATCCGAAAACGGGGTCTGTTGGAGTGTCAAACGACGTAATTACGTAAAAATTAATCAAATATTGACTGAGAGAAAATTTTTGTTCTCCAAGAAACCACAGTTCGAAACGAATTTTTCTGTAATTACGTCGTTTGACACTCCAACAGGTCTCGGATTCGGATCCAGCATCACGTAAAACTTATAGGTGTCTTAATCTTATCAAATAATAGAAGATATTCGCGATTTGACCTTCAAATGACCTTGATGGAGACTGGTAGGGTTAAGCGGATATCAGATTTGGATTCAGTGACTCGAGTTACCTATCAGTATCTTTATTTCCTTACTAATCAACGTTCATCAATGATTAATTCGAGAAATAACTATTGTATCGCGATATGACCTTCAGATGATATTGTAAAATTTTTTTACCTTGAGTGCAATACTATATTCTCATGTAAAATCGAACGCTCAATTGATTTCTGATATAAAAGATATGTAGAATCGGATTTGAATGAATTAAAATTAATTTTTAAAAATTTTTTATGAAATTTCTAGGTTTGAGTCGCCATATTAAGGCCACCATTTTAGTAGAGTGTAAGACGAAAATTTTGAGCCCATGCGCGACTTTTTTAGTGATCTAAAATTTTGGACAGAGCCATTATCCGTTTGACGCGGATTGACCCATAGATATGTGTATATATATATATATATATATATGTATATATACACATATATATATGGGACATTTTACACCAACTGGAAGAGCAAAAAATAAAAATCGCTGAAACTCTGAGAATATATTCTGTCTGTTACTCAAAATGTGTGAAAAAATATTCAAGGATTCAGATTTGAAGGATCAAAAGCCATAGATCCTTGAAATTTGGAAATTTTCAAAATTTTTGGAAAAGTACCAACTTTATGATTTTTTTCTGAAAATCTTGATGTTTTAGAGAGAAATTCATGAGAATTCTTCTTGTTCTAGATAAAGAGGAGAGTTAGCATTATTTTTTACAGAGCTAAATTTTGAAGTTTTCTATTGGTTCTTACATGTATTACATGGTAATTGAAATTACTCATTGTCTGCTACTTCAGAAATTGCTTTTCGAGGGTTTATTTTCTTCTATTATTTGTTAACTTAAAAATAAATATTTGACTGTGTGAGAAAGAGCCACCAATAAGGAGTTATAACAGTTTAAAATATATATTTTCATGTCTAGTTTATTTTCAATATAAAAATTAATCATACATGATAATATATATTTTAAACTGTTTTAACTCCTTATTGATGGTTCTGACTTACATGATCAAAAATTCATTTTAAAGTTCACGTGAAATAGAGGAAAATAAGCCCGCGAAAAGAAATTTCTAAAGTGGGGAGCAATGAGTGATTTCAATTACCATGTAATACATATAAGAACCAATAGAAAACTTCAAAATTCAGGTCTGTAAAGAATCATGCTAACTCTGCTTTTCATTAACAACAAGAAGTATTCTTATGAATTTCTCTTGTAAATATTAGGATTTTCAGGAAAAAAAATGATCAAGTTGGGACTTTTCCAAAAATTTTGAAAAATTTCCAAATTTCAAGAATCTATGGCTCTTGATCCTCCCAATCTAAATCCTTAAGAATTTTTTTACACATTTTGAGTAACAGGCAGGATATATTTCCAGAGTTTCAGAGATTTTTATTTTTCTGCTCTTCCAGTTGGTTTGAAATGTTCCATATATATATATATATATATATATATATATATATATATATATATATATATATATATATATATATGGGACATTTCACGCCAACTGATAGAGCAAAAAAATAAGAATCGTTGAAACTCTGAGAATTTATTTTTTTTGTTACCCAAAATATGTAAAAAAATTTTCAAGGATCTAGATTGAAAGGATCAAGAGTTACAGGACCTTAAAGTTTTAAAATTTTTCAAAATTTTTGGAAAAGTCCCAACTCTATCATTTTTTTCTGAAAATCCTAATGTTTTAGAGAAAAATGCATAATAACACTTCTTATTGTAAATGAAGGAGAGAGTTAGCAGGATTTTTTACAGACCTGAATCTCGCAGTTTTCCGATTGGCTCTTATATGCAAAACATGGTTATTGAAATTATTTAATGTTTGCCACTGCCAAAATTGACTTTCAAAGGCTTATTTTTTTCTATTTTTTATTAACTTTAAAATAAATTTTGGTTCCTGTAAGCAAAAGTCACCAATAAGGAGTTATCACAGTTTTAAATATACATTTCTATGTAAAATTTATTTTTTTATTGAAAATAGCCTGTCACATACTAAACATGATCATCTGGTTTCAATACTCAAAAACTATTGAAATAAGTTTAAAAATCACTTAGTAAAATGTCATTTATCAATCATAAGCCTAATTATTAATTAAACAATACTCGTTCTTATTATAATTACAATTAATTTTAAAGGAAAATTAGACTCTGAATTATTCCAAAATCAAATAATTATTTTTCAATAAAAATTTACTTATTTCAAAGAATTGATTCATCAATAAAAAAGTATAATTAAATAATCACTATTTTCCTTACCTTAACTTTTTAGAAAAAGTATTTGTTCAATAGAAAATGATGATAGAATTTTGGAACACACACTAAATGAATTTTTTGGGGATGATTATAAACTAAAGCTTCTGACTACCCATCTTTATTTATTTATTTAAATATATATTTTTATTTTTATTCAACCGATAGAAGTATTCTTTAACTCAAAATACTATTGAATGTTAGTTTATAACTTTTTATGCATAGTATTTTAATGGGTCTTTTGAGTTATCCGCACTTAAGTTCAATCTCATAAATTTTTTTACTTAGCGAAAAACCAGATTAAACGCACCGTTCATTGATAGACTTGGATTGGAAATATTGTTAAAAGGAGGAGTTTTGGTATGCCCTTAAGACCGTTACATATGAAAAGTAAATAATATGTTAATTACCAGAAAATTCTCTTAGTTTTATAAATTGTTTTTTTTTATAGAATATTATGAAGAACAAATAATAGAATTATAGTTCAAATTATATTCATTGGGTGGAGAAAGAAAAATGGATTTTGATCCATGAACAGATGTAGATACAGCTGTTAAAATTGCTGAAACTGGATACACGCAAAGAAGAATGGTAAGAGTTTAGAAGATCTTAGTTTACATTATGATATGACAGTTGAAAATTCTTTTGTTGATATTGTTTAAATTCTTTATCGTGTAGATTCTATGGGTCCAACGTATATGGAAGGCAAAGACTGTCTTATTGATTATAAAAGAGTTCTTGATGATATATTAAATCTACATCAACGTACGAAATTGAAAATCCATTAGACAGCCCTAGATTATTAAAGTAACCCCTGAACTTTTGATGTTAGAGAAATATTCTTGTGTAAGTTAAGAATTTAAGCAAGAATCAGCTCAATTTTTGAAAACAGTTGCAATTATAATTGCTAGGATTAGACAACATATTAAACCAGATGTCCCAGTTTACAGGTATATTATACGTTTAACTGTGTCACAACTTTTTGAATTTATTCATACAAGCAAGAAAAAATATATGAAAGCAAAAACTGAACCAGTCACTGCAGTTGGTGCTTTAGCTGCACAAAGTATTAGAGGACCTGGTACTTTAATAACCTTGAAAACTTTTCATTTTGCTCGTGTAACACCTATGAACATTACTCAAGATGTATCTTGTATTAATGAAATTATTAATGCTAATCTAAAAATCAGTATTCTAATTATAACAGCTCATTTAATGTAATTCATTGTAATAATAGCCTCTATCATTTCTTTTAAGCGTATGTTCCAAAATGATATCATTAGTTTCCATTTTACTGATACCTTTTATAGAAAGTTAAGGCAAGGAAAATAGTGATTATTTAATTATTCTTTTTTATTGATGAACCAATTCTTTGAAATAAGTAAATTCTTATTGAAAAATAATTATTTAATTTTAGGATAATTCTTATTTTCCTTTGAAATTAATTGTAATTATAATAATAACGAGTATTGTTTAATTAATAATTAGGCTTATAATTGATAAATGACATTTTACTAACTAGGAGAGTGTCACACCTCCGGATGACGGATTATGTTCAAACTTCGGGATAAGTTTTCAGATGATAAAATATGGAAAAAGCTAAAGTTATAGTCATAAATACTCAATATTTCCCTAGTTACAGACAATAAAAGAAAATCACTAAAAAAGTTACTAGATTTTTAAACGCATATAGTTCTTTAGCATTGATAGCTACAAGCTTGAAACTTTTTTTAAATTAAAGCTGAGCTCAAATCCTTTCAAATTAGTGGTTATAGCATGTAAAAATACTATTTTTTCCCAAAGTTAGAGCGTAATAAGGATTGGACCTGACTTTTCTTTTAGAAACATTAATTAATAATAAAAGCTGAAATTAGGTCCAATCCTTATTACGCTCTAACTTTTGGGAAAAAATAATATTTTTACATGCTATAACTACTAATTCGAAAGGATTTGAGCTCAGCTTTAATTTAAAAAAAGTTTCAAGGTTGTAGCTATCAATGCTAAAGAACTATATGCGTTTAAAAATCTAGTAACTTTTTTAGTGATTTTCTTTAATTGACTGTAACTAGGAAAATATTAAGTATTTATGACTATAATTTTAGTTTTTTCCATATTTTATGATCTGAAAACTTATCCCGAAGTTTGAGCAAAATTTGTGATCCGGAGGTGTGACACTCTCCTAGTAAGTGATTTTTAAACTTATTTTAATAGTTTCTGAGTATTAAAACCAGATGATCATGTTTAGTATGTGACAGGCTATTTTCAATAAGAAAAATTAATTTTACATAGAAATGTATATTTGAAACTGTGATAACTCCTTATTGGTGACTTTTGCTTACAGGAACCAAAATTTATTTTAAAGATAATAAAAAATAGAAAAAAATAAGCCTTTGAAAGTCAATTTTGGCAGTGGCAAACATTAAATAATTTCAATAACCATGTTTTGCATATAAGAGCCAATCGGAAAACTGCGAGATTCAGGTCTGTAAAAAATCCTGCTAACTCTCTCCTTCATTTACAATAAGAAGTGTTATTATGCATTTTTCTCTAAAACATCAGGATTTTCAGAAAAAAATGATAAAGTTGGGACTTTTCCAAAAATTTTGAAAAATTTTAAAACTTTAAGGTCCTGTAACACTTGATCCTTTCAATCTAGATCCTTGAAAATTTTTTTACATATTTTGGGTAATAAAAAAAATAAATTCTCAGAGTTTGAACGATTTTTATTTTTTTGCTCTATCAGTTGGCGTGAAATGTCCCATATATATATATATATATATATATATATATATATATATATATATATATATATATATATATATATATATATATATATTTATTCATTAAAAAAAGTTTGTTGTAAAAAAAACTAAAATCAAAATTATTTTGAATTAATTTTAATAATTGTATTCTTCAATTAATTTACAGTTATTTATGGTTATTTGCAGTATCTACATTTAAATAATGTATAAATGATAATAAACAACCCACAGAGCATGAAATATTTATGGGAGCTTCCTGGAACATTGGCAGCGAAGATTTGAAATATTTTAGGAATCTTCCATGGAATATTTCTGTAATATTCGTATGTCCTTGATTCTTCCTACATTGGAATATTCCATGGAATATTGCTGGAAGATTCTAAGAATATTTCATTGGATGATCTAGGACATCTCAGAGCTTTTATTGAAATATTTCAGGAAGCTTGCAGGAATATTTCATAAAATATTCCGTTAAAACATTCATTAAAAATTTCCGGAATATAGGAACGGTAGATTTAAAACATTTTATAAACCTTTCATGGAATTTAAACGAAAGATCTAAAGAATCTTTCATGGAATATACACGAAAGATTTAAAGAATTTTTCATGAAATATTCCATGAAATATTTCTGGAAGATTTTAGAAATCTATCGTTAAATATTCCGTGGAATATTTATGGAAGATTCACAGAATATTGGCACGGAAGATTTGGAATATTTTAGGAATCTTCCGTGAAATATTCCTGTTATATTCGTATGTCCTTGATTCTTCCTACATTGGAATAATCCATGGAATACTCTTAAGAGATTTCAAGAATATTCCAATGGAAGGTTTGGGTAATCTCTCATCTTTCATGAAATGTTCCTGGAAGATTTTTGGAAAATGTGAAATGCTGTGAGGGGATGGTATATATATTATACACATTACACTTATACATCAATACATATACGCATACATAAACATTTAGTTATAAAATCGCATTTAAATATTCGCTTCGACTGTGCACATCAAAGTGCTGATACCCTTTCGCTTTTATAGTAAGTGAGGTATCTTTCAACCACTTGGGGATAAAACTCCCATTTAACAAACATCCCCTTATTGGCGTCACTGGGAACCTCCTGTAACGTTCCGCGCAATCTTCCAACGAAAACTTCATGGAATCATTCTAGAATCTTTCAAGCAATATTCTACTGGAAGATTACTGTAATCTTTGCGTAAAATATTTTGTGAAATATTTACGGAAGATTTATGTAATATTTCGCTGTATGATTTAAAAGTTTTAGGAATCTTCCAGTGAAATGTTTCTGGAATCTTTCTGAAATCTTTAATGAAATATTCCACTGGAAGAGTACTTAAATCTTTTTGGCGAATATTCCGTTTACTATTTATGGAAGATTTATGTTATATTCCACTGTACGATTTGAAAGTTTTTTGGAATCTTCCAGTGAAATGTTTATGGAATCTTTCTGAAATATTTCATAAAATATTCCACTGGAAGGTTACTTAAATATTTCTGTGGAACATTTCGTGGAATATTTATGGAAGATTTATGTAATATTCCGCTGTACGATTTTAATGTTTATCGAAATCTTCCTGAAATCTTTCATGAAATATTTCATCGGAAGATTACTTTAATCTTCCTGTGAAATGTTTCGTGGAATAGTTATAGAAGATTTATCTAATATTTCTAGACATAATCAGAAACATTTATTCATATTTTATGTATTGTCCTATCTTTATAATTGACTATTAAAAAAATTTAATATCTAATAAATAATTTTTTAAATTGTATTTTATAAAATTTATGTTCAGACGATATTAAAAAAAATGTTTTTATATCAGGCTGATTCCATTTCAAATCGAACAGTCAGTATACACTCAAGTCACCAATTACTGCGCTAATGGAGTATGTTATTCTACCCTAAAAATAAGGGTATACGTATTTTTTTATTTTGCTGAAATATCAAAATTGCATCAGATATGCACTTTTGAAAATTGCATACAAAAACTAAATGTTAAAACTGAAAATGTTGAGAATAACTTTAGAGAGCTATCGTTTTACCAATTTCCAATGAATTTTGATAAACCTTTTTTTATTTCATTTCGTTTTGAGCCCTCTTCAACTCCGTGCAAGAAATTTAAAAAAAAACTAAAAAATGACTGAGATATATGCATTTTACCAAAAAATGCACTTTTTATGCACATGCATTTTTCTCGAAAAGGCCATTTTTTTTTGCTGAAATTTTTTTTGCTGATAGAGGACCAAAATACCTATCTAATAGTACTTGTTTGATCCCGGCTTTTTTGGTTTGGAGCGAGAAAAAAATTCACAAATTTTGTTGGTGAAAAATGCTTGTATAACAAGTAACTTTTTAAATAATATATTTTCATGAAAACTAATTTAAATATTTCATTCTCTGAATGATAACTGAATACAATTTTAATTTAATAAATTTAGTTATACAATTATAAATATATAATATTTATATAACTGTTCATCAAATAAAATTATAATTTTTTTAATATACATATATATATATATATATATATATATATATATATATATATATATATATATATATATATATTAAAAAAATAATTATTACAATAGATTGTAGTTAAATAAAAATGTTTATTTTAATAATTATAGCGTTGAAATTTATTTTGATGAAAATGTTATTTGATTGACATTTACAGTATTATTTTAACTATTTGTGAAAAGTTACTTGTCATCAATAAAAAAATATTCAATTTTCCAAATTAATAGTCTATTAATATCAAGAATTTTCTAAAAATTATAATATTTATGATATGCAAACCTTACTTGTGATATATACACTTTGTAATATTTGTATCTCATTAAATTTTTATATTAGATGCAAAAAGGATTGTTAAGTAATTGCAAATAGTTATTTTTTTATTCCGAAATATTCGAATTTAAAATTAACTAAAATGTTGTATTTTAATCTTATGATTTTTTCTATTTACATTTCGTATTTCATATATATTAAATACATTTGTGAAGATATTTTTATAAGAAATCAACACGAATTTCTTTTAAGCATGTTTCACTTCTAAATTAATTTCATAATTCAAATTCATGGTCATATATTGAGGTCTGTAAATTATAGTTGTAACTCAGTACCCAGTTCTCAGTTTATTTACATCAAATATCGTACTATCTTTGTTTTTCTAATGGCAGTAGAGTGAGAAATAGTCACTTGAAATAAATTATACGCTTTTTCACTTTAAGCACATGTGTACATATATTTTTATATTATGTTTCATCAAATTATTTTCAATTTTATTCAGTACTCAAAATTCAATGAATTAATTCTTATTTACTTAAAATTAGTCATTTATACATAATAATATACTAAAAGAAAATTCAACTAAGCGATGTTAGGAGCGAAAAACTTCAATATAATTAATACCTGTTAACGTAAAACCCAATAAATTGTGTAACGATTTTCAACAGTTGATAAATATAATGTAAATCATATAATATATATATATCAATTTTAAATTTCTAATCATTAATTTAAAACTCAAAAGTAACTATTTTAAAACGGAATATGGAAGATAAACATGTATCGTTTTAATCCTTGAATATCACGAATTTAAATATTAATTATTAGTAATTTTAAAGAGTTATATATTATATAAATAATTCTATATTTAATAGTTTTCAATTTTAGTAACAGGAAAAGCCGCACGAAAAGAGGTTAATAATTGCATTTTCTGCGAAATATTGCCCTTAAGTCGAGTAGGTGAAAGATCAGTCTTAATACCAAAAAAAAGGCAGTAAGCATCGCAAATTTATGCTCTTACTCCATAATATAATAGTACCAACATTGATCCCTAAAATTCAAGCTATAGTACTAATTGAAATTATATCGTCACTTTTTTTTTAAGTACCTTAATACATAAATTTCCGTGCAGTTGTTAGTTCTAGTAAACATCAAATACTGTTTTCGATTATTTCATGGTTCGTGATTGAAACACGTGATTAAAAAGAAAAAATTTCTATTATATTTTTTCATTGATTCAAATGCAATTTAGTAGAACAAATTCATAATTCATCATGATATAATTTGTATTGAAACAATTTTTATGCACATTGTAACTTTAATTATTCTTTTTTATAAAAATAGAAAAATTTAATTTAGTACAAAACTACAATATCACAATTTATAAGTTCGTCGATTCTTTTTTATTTTAAAATTGGCTAATTTATACATAATAATATAATATATGAAAATTCAACCAAGCGACGTTAGGAGCGAGGTATTTTTTGCTAGTTTTATATTAATAAAGTATAACTTATTCTTTTTATATTTCTTTTTAATCTTCATCACTATCTTCATTAATTATAGGGATTGTATTTAACATATGAAATAAATCATTTAATGAAGAGCCACGGTGGCTCAGGGGCTAGAACATCCGACTCTCGCCCAGAGGGCCGAGGTTCGAGTCCGGATTTTTTCCATTTTTAATTAAAAGTGGAGAATTTTTCGGACTCATTGACACCGTGGTGGACCACCCCCGAATGATTTTCCGTGGTTTTAACAAAAACCGCAGATAATTATTCGAGGGTCGGTAAGGCAGAATGCGACTGCTTCACTACTATAGTTGAGCCGGAACGTTCTGCCGGGTTGGTGTGAGCTCTCGATGCGCTTAAAAGAATGGGTAGAGCGAGTCTCCCCGCCTGAGTAGGCCTGCACGGGTACACGAACACCTTCCGGGGTAAAAAGGTATGGTTTCGAACGCGTAAACACCGGAACATACAGGTGGTCGAGGTGTCCCGTAAACAGATGTAAAAAATCTATACGGGGTAAGGAAAGCTATAGAACATACTAAATCATTTAATGCTGCTGCAGAGATAGTGTAGATGGAACACTCAATCATAGAACGGTACAGATACGGCACGAATACGGCACAGCACTACCCCTTGAAAAGTTCCGTCATCTGGATTCTCCCTAAGACGGGCAGGACAGGAGTGTCTTGAAAGAGCCACCGAAATTATTATTATATAATTATTTTTAAAATTAAAAACTGAATTTAACTGAATTACAAAGGGAAATAATGAATAACAAATAGAAAGCGAATAAAAAATTAGTAATTTAAAAATAAACAATTTTTTTAATAATTAAATCATGTTTCAAGTTTAATAAAGATAATATTTTTTTCGTTATCAACTAAAATAACAGACTAATTTATTTTCAGTTTCAGGTTGCCTAAATGTGCATATTTTTGTAAATTATTGTTACGTTCTTGTGTTATGTAATTATTGTCTTTATTTTTTAATTCGGACAGTTAATACCGTAAAGAACGGGATTTTTATCAGGGCATGATTTCTTTTATATAATCAGAATCTACATCTTCTACGGTAACACTAACAAATATAAACTAGAGAACTGTCCCGCACAGCATGAAATGTTTTGAAATATTTTGAAAAAATTTCAAACGTTTTATACTGTGTGGGGCTCACCTGCTTGCTTGTACTCCAACACAAGCTCAGCTCGCTAATGTATCTTTAAAATAGTAAAATATTTAAGAAATATTACATTTCTATTTTGATGTTAATTACTTTTAAATCATGCTGTAGCACAACATGAAATATTTTTGCTGGCTAGGCGCATTATTTGGCGATATTTTGGTGGTGCTCGACAAAACATCGCACTGCACAATATGAACAATTTCAGTAAGAAGCTCTTAGAATTCGTCGATATGTTTTTGAAGATATTTCAAAGAAATCATGCAAAGAATTATCTCGAATACGTCAGAAAAATGATAGTTGAGGTCATTTTTAGTCACTATATGCATTTTTGAGGTTAATTTCATATCTTTTGGCCAAAAATTGTACTAAATAAGATTACAAATCAGTACCAAGAAAGCTATTGGTCAGTAAATAAATTTTTAAGGTTACTTTGAAGATGACTTGGTGAAATTATAGTTTAAGATGGTAATAAAAAGATTACAGGACTCTTTTTGGTCAAAAAACGATTTTTTTAAAGCTTATTCTCGTATTTTATGGATACATATGATATAAATCTGACTGAGTATCGATATTAATGAGATTTTATTGGCTGCTGAACGTGTATTTGGTGTTATTTTCATGATCAGAATGCAATAAAGCCTCTAAAATGTTATAAATCTATGAAATTTTCAGTTTTTTGATATTTTAGGTACTTTTCACCATTCCTACAAAAATCTGCAGAAGATATGAATGATAGATTTTATGAAAAGTAAAATTTCTAAAAGTCAAAAATAAGTATGCATTTATACCGATAATGTACAGGTCATTTTGAAATTTTCAAATTTATTTTTAGGTTATGTTTAAGATTTGTAAGGTTTTATATAGTCACTGAATATATGCGTCTTATTGTCTTCTTTTACCTTGATTTCAAATTTGAAAATCCATTAAGAATTCACCTAATTATAGCAAAAAAACCGAAAAACACGTTTTTTGAGGTTATGAAGCCAATTTTGACCATAGGGATCTTGTACTTTTAGGATTTCAGTTCTTAAAGAAGACAAAAAAATAAGCAAAGTTTCAGAGAAATCCGAGTTAAGGCCATTTTTACATGCTTATTCGGCTATACTCTTTGTACTGACAAAAATTATTAATAAAATTAATATTAATTATATATTTTTGGTTAGACGGATTTCCACATCACCCTAAGAGGTATTGTCAATAATACCTGACAATCAATAATTTATAAGATAAATCAAATAATAAAAAATGTATGGTATTACGGCGCGTTGTTTTTTTTTTTTTTTTGTTTTATTTTGAATAATTATATAGAATAAATATAATAATTTTAAGTTTTTTTAAGACATGTTAAAATTAATTAAAATTATTCCATTTTTTTCATACAATTATTTGAAATAAAACCATGATTCCCTTTGCTTGTAGCCCTACACAACCATGAGAGTCTATATTCCTTTCTCCTTATACCATAGACTCTATTTACAAAGTGTCTCTGGACCACGTGGTCTATGTAACATATATTTTAACATAAATAAATCTTTCTAGACGTTAATTAAATTTAATATTGTGGGTTGGCAAGCGGAGCAAGCAGTGGGGTACCCCCCTAGTACATATATCTCTCTATATCATATAATTGTAAGAAATTTTTACGACCAAGCTCCTCCTTTTCTCTTCCCTTTGCCGTATTTCGATCCCCATTTTTTTTTTATTCTTTACGTTATTTTACGTTATTATTGTCTATTTTTTTTCTCTTCCTTTTCTCTTCATTTTCTCCTCCTCGCCCCTCCATTTTCTCCTCCCTCACTCCCCCTTAAAAAATCCTTAACTTTTTTCCGTTATTTTTACGTTATTTTATGTACTCCTCTCCAGGTAATCCATCAGAAATCCTTAAATCTTTCACTGTTTTGTTAACATTATTTTACATTATTTTACGTTGTTTAAGCTCTTCCTTGGCTCACCTTTCGTATTCCTCAAATCATATGTAGAGACCTTTAATTAAGTAACAAGCTACTAAAGCTTACACAAAATGTTCAATAAGGTATTGATTTGAAATAGGATTTATAATTAATTTTTATATTCAATTTAAAAAAAATAATAATAATCTAGACATATCATTAAAAAGAGTTATTGTAAATAAAAACTCGGAGAGACATAGATTGAGGGACGGAAACGGAGAGGAAGAGACAGAAAGACAGAGATGGAGAGGCAGAGACAGAGAGGCATAGACATAGGTACGGAGATAGAGAGACAGAAAGATAGAGACAAAAAGATGGAGATAGAGGAACGGAGACTTAGAGACAAAGACAAAGAAATAGAGATAGAGTGACATAGATGAAGTGACGGAGATAGAGAGACGAGGAGAAGGAAACAAAAAGACAGAAATGGACAGGCAACTGTTGTGTATGTGTATGTGTATATGTGTATGTGTCTTCATCTGTGTGTATGTGTTTATGCGCATGGGTGTATGTGTATGTGGGTATGTGTTTATGTGTATGATTGTATGTGTACTTGTGTATGTGATATATATATGTGGAAATGTACATAGAAATATATCTACGTACATACATATGTGTATGTGTGTGTGTGTGTGTGTGTGTGTGTGTGTGTGTGTGTATGATGGTGTGTACATGTATAGGCGTAAGTGTGTGTGTGTGTGCATGTGAATGTGCGTATATGTATGTGTATGTATGTATATGTGTAGGTGCATGTGTGTGTGTGTATATATATATATATATATATATATATATATATATATATATGTGACAATTATACAAAAGATATGTTTGGAAGAAAAAAGTTTTGATTCTTTACTTTTATATAATTGTAATAGCGGAGAGACGGAGTCGGAGAAACGGAGACAGAGAGTCCAAGAGAAAGAGACGGAGACGGAGAGACGGATATTGTGTATTTGTGTATGTGTGAATATGTGTATGTATATGTTAAAGGTGCACGTGTGTATGTGTATATATGTGACAATGATGCGAAAGATATTCACGTATGAAAAAAATTAGTCTTCACTTTAATATAATAAATAGAATAACATTTATATATATATATATATATATATATATATATAAGTAGTAACGTAATTACAGAGAGACGAAAACGGGAAAACGAAAACAGAGAAACGGAGACAAAGAAACGGAGCCGAAGCTGGGGTGATGGATACTGTGTATGTGTGTATGTATATAAGACCAAGTGTTTGTGTATGAATATTTGTATATGGGTGTATGTGTATTGTGACAGCTTTGGGGATCAGGAGGTTGCACTAATTTATAAAAATATATAAGCTGTAATTTATTAAGTAACAAGAAAAAAGAGAAACTTTATTTAAGAAATTTGTACAGTAATCGTACGCTCGCTCAAAATGGACGCCAGCCGCGTATAGCGTACACGACGCCGTTTGCTCTAATTAAATAACTATTGGCACGACGAAAATCAAATATTACAAAAACGTAAGCTAAAAGGGACACGAGCAATAAACACACAACAAAAGAAAGAATTAGAAAAGCACGAAGGGAATATATGCAATAGAACCCGCACGCGATCGCCCGGCACACACGTCGTAAAAGACAGAAATAAATTATTTAATTTTAATTAGCAATCGTAATATTATTTTAATTCACAATAAAAGAAATAGAATAGTAAATTTATCTATTTTGGCTCACTCAAGCTCACGATATTCGCACACACAAAAAATACTAATACGCAATATCGCAAGTCGCTCACGAGTCGTAATGACTCTATATCGGACGCCGGCGACAGAAGGAATAATAATGGTATTCCTTCTTGCCTCTGCTCGGCTTCATTTCTCTTGCTGTACGCTGCGTGCGCCGCAAGAGAGAGACAAACGATCCTTAACGGACCCGAGCTCAGCTACTCGAGTCAAGCTGCTCGCTAGCTATATCAGTGCACATTATACGTGCTTTATAAATTCGCACGTATGTGCCAACGATTTTGGGTTATAGTTTTAACTATTTGACTCGCGTGGTCTGCTTTCCGTCTTGCCCGTAATTAGATGCTCCCTTCTGTTGGCTATATGCGCCACAAATATACATAAAAGTAATGTGGCCAATCTGCCATGTTACATATGGATATGTGTATATGTGTGTATGTGCATGTGCGTATGCGTATAATTATGTGTGTATGTGTATGTATGTATATGTGTGTTTGTGTATGTATGTATGTGACAATAATCAAAAAGATATTCACGTAAGAGAAAAAAAGTTTCAATTCTTCATTTCGATATAATGAAATAATAATAATATATATATGGGACGTTTCACGTTAACTCACCTAACAAAAAAATAGAATTTGTCGAAAATCTGTGAAAATGTTCTATTTGATACCCAAAATATACAAAAAAAATTTTAGAAATCCAGGTCAAAGGGGTCAGAATTTAAACATGATGGAATTTCTCGAATTTTCCAAATTTTTTGCTAAATAAATATTTTAATGAATTTTTTCCTCAAAAACTATCAATTTTTCGTTAAAACTTAATAGAATACTTTTTCTTGGAAATTAGATGTAAAATTCACCTGAATTTTTGCAAATTAATATACTGATTTTTATGCTTACTTGATCGATTTAAACATACTATTTAGTATATCTAAAAATCGAGCAGGTTAAATTGGCTTTTTAAAGTCTGATTTTTTTCGTTTTTTTATGAGGAAAAAATATACGAAGCCTCTAGTTGGGCAGCCTTCTCAAAGTTACTTAATTGTGCAAAAATATCTGAAAAAATCGTTATTTTGGATCAATGATGAGATTCGTGATTTTTTTTCTGAAAAAGTATTGATTTTTGGGACATATGTATGATAATGTTTTTTATTGGAAATCATGTGTAGAATATGAAAATATTTTTACAAATTGTAATTTAAGACATTATGAATCATATATACTAAAAATTTAACAAAAAATAAATTTTAAAATTTCAAAATTTTATTTATAATTTGTGATGTTCAGCAAATAATGGTTTACAAAAATTTACATTTTACATACTATTTCCAATAAAAAACATTTCTATACATTTTTCCCAAAAATCAATACTTTTTCAGAAAAAAAATCACGAATCTCATCATTGATCCAAAATAAAGATTTATTCAGACTTTTTTGCACAATTAAGTAACTTTGAGAAGGCTGCCCAACTAGAGGCTTCGTATATTTTTTCCTCATAAAAAAACGAAAAAGATAAGACTTTAAAAAGCCAATTCAACCTGCTCGATTTTTAGATATACTAAATAGTATGTTTAAATCGATCAAGTAAGCATAAAAATCAGTATATTATAATTTTCAAAAATTCAGGTGAATTCTACATCTAATTTCCAAGAGAAAGTATTCTATTAAGTTTTAACGAAAAATTGATAGTTTTTGAGGAAAAAATTCATTAAAATATTTATTTAGCAAAAAATTTGGAAAATTCGAAAAATTCCATCACGTTTAAATCCTGACCCCTTTGACCTGGACCTCTAAAATTTTGTTTGTATATTTTGGGTATCAAATAGAACATTTTCACAGATTTTCGACGAATTCTATTTTTTTGTTAGGTGAGTTGACGTGAAATGTCCCATATATATATATATATATATATATATTTTTTCATAAGATTTTTGCTATATTTATTGTTTTTATATTTACAAATTGTATTACACGTTTTTGTACTCTTATACAAAATAAAATAATATCTATCTATCTATATCTATCTATTTCAGAAAAAGAAAATAAAAATACCGTTTTCGTCGACGGAATTAATATAGGTTATAAATATTTATAATATTTATTTTATGGAATTATTATAGGTTATAATATAGGTTATAAATATTTTTTATTACATATAATAGATCTCTGGTTGCATATATTGAAGTAATTGCCGAAGAACAAACTTTTGTTAACAAACAAAAACAAACTAATTTCAGGATTTGAAATTCATAATAAATAATTCCAAAGGATTCAGAATTCAATGCAATATTTATGATAAAAATATTGAAAAATTCAAAAAAAATCTAAAATTAAACGAAGTAAATTTTTATAATATACAATATTATTAATTACAGCATAATATTAAACATTTTTTAATATTTCAGAAAATATTATTAGAGAATGTTAATGTATCAAAAGCAAAAGGATACAATAAAGGAAATAATATATATGACTTAACATTAAAATATTATTCGAATATTATTCATTTAAGCGAATACAATACATTGAAAAATAACAAACCAATTAAAATAAATTTTGAAGAAATAAAATTAAGACCTGGATTAATAAGTAATTAAATAGTATTGAAAAAAAATATATTAATATAAATAATTTTTTTTTCAGAAATACAAGGATATTTAAAAAATTCTTTTGCACAGAAACATAAAAAAAATGAATCAGAATACATCGGAACGATAGCGGATGGACAATATTAATTAGATATTTATTAAATAAGTTAGAAAATGAATATGTGAATTGGGTAAGAGGAACAAAACTAGAAATCATTGGAAAAATAGAATAAAATAGTAAAAACAATTATAATAATATATTATATGCATACACATTTATGAAAATATTCATGTATATATATATATATATATATATATATATATATATATATATATATATATATATATATATATACTTAAAATTTCATAGATATTACATATATATTAAAAGTAAAAAGATTGGAATTTATTAAAGTATTAAATAATGAAAACATTGAGCTAGAAGAACTTATATTAGCAAATGAAATAATATTAAATAAGGTAAATTAAATAATTTAATATTATTATTTCATTACATTAATAAATACAATATTCTCAATATAAAATGATTATTTTTCAAGGTTACAGAAAAATAAATTGATGATGGTTAAAATACAAAATATAAAATAACATTGATTTACTACAAAAAAATTAATGTATAAATTTTTTTTAACAATAATAAAAAATAAATATGTAAGCTTGTAATAAAACATAAATTTGTAAGCTACTTTTAGCGACAATGAAATTTAATGACATATTAAATAAATATTTAAAATTATTTAAACTTTTTTTTAGTAAAAATACAAAGCAACTGGACAAGCTTCTTTAGCGACAATGAAGAATAAATATGTAAGCTTCTTATAACTACGATGAAATTTAAATTTGTAAGCTTCTATTAGAGACAATAAAAAATACGTCTATAATATTATTTCAGTAATAATAACAAATTAATCTGTAAGCTTTTTTTAGCGACATTAAACAATAAATTTGTATGCTTATATGAGATTTTTTTAGCGACAACAGACAATAGATCTGTATGCTTCAGCGACAATAATAAATAAATTTGTAAGCTTTTTTAGCGACAATGAAAAAAAAGTGTACGCTTCTTTAGCGACAATAAAAAATAAAAATGTTAGCTTCTTTTAGCTACAATAAAAAAAACATTCTTAATGCAGCCATATATTTATATATGTTGGTCTCAAGCCCAAAAATAAAAAATGCAGAAGGGCAGCGTTTTCTTTGCATCTTCTCGATATGTATAAAATTTAGGACATAAGAAGATAAAAATATTTATTTATAATCATGATTTTCTATTATTCTATTATTCTATTTCTTATTATTTGCTCATAATTATTATTAAATATTATTATATACAATCATAACTTGAAATTTTATTGTTATTTACTACTCTATTTTTAATTTATTTCAAAAATATATAAGTTTGATTTATTGTGAACTTTTGAATGTCGCGTTAAACCATCTTTTTTTTATTAATTCTAATTATATAACTTCATATCTTATATTTTTATGTATTGATGTTTTCTATTGAACTTTTTTCACATTCGCAAATATAAAATTTAGCTTCATCATGTCCTACTCTTCTATTTACTTTAAAATGTGTTTATTCGGGGGGTTGGCGAGCGGAGCGAGCAGGGGGGAACCCCCCCTAGTATATATATATATATATATATATATATATATATATATATATGATTTACATCATATTTAACAACTGTTAAAAATTGTTATACAAGTTAATGGGTTTTACGTTATTAGGTATTAATTATATTGAAGTTTTTCGCTCAGTTAAATTTTTTTTTTATTATAATATCATGTATAAATGACTAATTAAGTATATAAGAATTAATGAATTGAAGATAATTTTGAGAGCTGAATAAAATTAAAAATAATTCGATTAAACATAATATAAAAATATATGTATACATGTGCTTAAAGTAAAAAAGCGTATAAGTTATTCCATAAAATGACTATTTCTTACTCTACTTCCATAAGAAAAACAAAGATAGTACGATATTTGATATAAATAAACTGAAAACTAGAAACTAAGTAACAAGTATAATTTCCAGACCTTAACATATGACCATGAATTTAAATCATGAAATTTATATTTACGTGAAACATGCTTAGAAAAAATTTCGTGTTCATTTCTAATAAAAATATCTTCACAAATGTTTTAAAATATATGTGAAATACGAAAATTAAAAAAACCATAAGATTATAATACACATTTTTGGTTAATTTTAAATTCGAATATTTCAGAATAATAATCCCCCATTAATATTATAAATTAAAAATATAGTCTGTCTTTGTTAAATTAATGTATAAAGATATTGTTTTTAATATAAAAAAATAATATCAGATTATTAATGAATATATTATATGAATACGAATGAAACAGATTACAAAGTAAATGATCAAAAGTTTTTATATTCTTTTAATATTAATCAAAGTTAGTAAATAAACACACAAAACATTTTGTTGCTTTTTTAAAGAAAAGTCTTTAATTGAATAAAGTTTTAAGAAAGAGTATTGTATCATTTATTTAAGTTTTTTCAAATAAATTTATTTTAGAATCTATATGAAATGAATTTTCCAACTTCATATAGCATGAAAATGTTTGTGTGTGAATAATACGTAAGTACATGTACATATACATTCATCTTTATACATAAAAAATATTTAAATTGAACAAAATAGTGAAATATATGCATGTGCAACATAATTTATTGGAAAAAAAAAAATATTTGTTTTGTCGAAAATTGAACGACCGACATATCTTACAAGTCTGTCACCTTCGATTTGCAGTTATGCCTACAGGGGGATACGCGTTGATTGGGCATTTTGTACCTAAGTGGTGAAATAATACCACATTTACTATATAAGTCGAACGTCGGCGGTTTTGAGTATGTACCCACAGCGCCTGCCTTAAAAATGTAAATGCGTCTTTATAATTATACGTGAATCCTAATATACATATATATATATATATATATATATATATATATATATATATATATATATATACATATATATATATATATATGTATTGACGTATAAATATGATATAATAGTATATAAAATAGTATGTTGTAAGTAAATATGTGTTTTTTACAGCAAATATTTGTAAAATATGGAATAAAAAATAGAATGTTGAACAGAATCAAAACAAAATACCTTTCGAACGGTGAAAAAGAATAAAATTAACCAATTGATATTTGAATTATTGATTTCCCTAAAGCCTCCGGGAACCTTACACTGGAATCTTCCTGGAAGCTTCTAGCATTTTTTATGAAAGCTTCCATTAAGTATTTTTGGAACCTTGCGGCAATCTTCCTTGAAAACTTTTTGTAAGATTGAAAAGGCCTTTATGCTAGCTTTCATGGAAGCTTACTGATTTCTTCCACGGAAGCTTCCCGGAATCTTTTATTGAATCTTTCTGAAAGAAAAGTGCGTGGGACATTTTACGCTTCCAGAAAGCTTTAATTGAAGCTTTTACGGAAGCTTGCATGTAAGCTTCTTGCATTATTCCGTGAAAGCTTTCATGAAGTACTTTTGGAACCTTACGGCAATCTTCCCCGAAAGCTTCTTGTAAGATTCAAAAGGTATTTATGCTAGTTTTCATGTAAGCTTACTGATTTCTTCCACGGAAACTTCCTGAAATCTTCCATTGAATCTTTCCGAAAGAAAAGTGCACGGGATATTTTACGCTTCCAGGAAGCTTACATGGAAGCTTCAGGAAGTTTCCAAACCTTTTATGGAAGCTTCCTGAAAGCTTCCCAGCAGCTTAGGTGCTATGTGATCTACAATCTATTGTAATAATTATTTTTTTAATATATATAAATTATATCTTTAAAAAATAATAATTTCATTTAATGAACAGTTATATAAATATTATATATTTATAATCGTATAACTTAATTTATTAAATTAAAATTTTATTCAGTTATCATTTAGAAAATAAAGTATTTTAATTATTTTTTATAGAAATATGTTATTTAAAAAGTTACTTGTTAACAATTTCTCATAAATAACATACATTTAACCTTAATTACATTTTCATTTGTACACGTATTTGTATTTAAATAAATTGTCATTTATATAAAAATTGTTAACAATTAAATATATTAAAATGTATTCTATTAAAGCAATAATATTTTTATTAAGAAAAACCCATATGGAAAAAATTTTTGGATATAATTGTAAATAACTGTTCCCTGGTAGAAATTTTCAGCATCTTTTGGCCAAGCATAGGCCATTTTTTATCAATTTGGCCAAAAAATGCTAAAAATCATGGCCAAATACCCTGCTATCTAGCGACCTTTCATGGTGAAAAGTTGACAAAATAATGGTGAATATATTTAATTTTATTATAATATTTTATTTGAAAAGTTAGAACTTATCAATTTTAAAATAATAAATTATTTATAAATTATAAATTATTAAACAATAATATTTTAATATATTATATATTTTAGAATAATTCTTAAAAAGTAAAATATTATTGTTCCCATCTTTTCACATTACAATTTAAATACATTTTTGTAAACTTGGGCAGAACAGCAATTAGATTTAATATTTTCAAAAGATCATCAACATGCTTATGAGCAATATTGTTTACTGCAATCCACTTGTAATTGTTTGATTTCTTTAATATAAGATTCATCAAAATTCATAGTTTCATTTTCTTGATCACTAATTTCGTTGTCACACATTGAGTCTTCATAGTTTTCGTTAAAAAAATCATTTTTAACTTTTTCAGTGTATATTTCAAGACATTCATCTAATTCTTGCAAATTATTGTCAAATTCTTCTTTAAACGATCTTTCTGGTATAATTCTTTATAATTTAAAGTTAATTGATCAATATATTTAACATTCTTCTTTTCTGTATATTTTCTTTTCTTATTTCAATATTTACTAAGCAAAATAGGTTATGATCGCGCTTTTCTGTTAACATCTGCTGTCGCTATATAGATATATAACCTAATAGCTATACTCCACGCAAAATGTTTGCAGCACAATACTATCTGCTCACGCGTGATAAATCAAATAACTTATTTATGAAACAATTAATAATATATATATAGTTACATTAAAAGAAAATCGAACATTAGTTAAAATAAGATATATATATATATAATAATAAATATATGTAAATTTTAATAATTAAGTTCCAATTTTTTCAACTTTAAAATTAAATCATTCACCATTTTTTCGACAACTTTTTACCAGTGACTGGCTAAAAATTGACCAAGAAAGTTGGCCAATCGTTAATTTTTTCACCATTTGAGATGGTGAATTTTCTACCAGGGTTAATAACTGTAAATAAATGTAAATAAATGTAAATAACTGTAAATAACTGTAGAAAAGTGTTAAAAAATGTGGGAATTGAGACATAAATAACAGTTATTTACAATTATTTAGAATTATTTACTGTTATTTACACTTATTTACAGTTATTAATTGTTATTTACACTTATTAACTGTTATTTACACTTATTTGCAGTTATTTATATTTATTTACAGTTATTTACATTTATTCACTTTTTTCACAATTATTTACAGTTATTTACGATTATTTATAATTTTTTACAATTATTTGCAGTTATTTACATTTTCGAAGATTATCACGAATTTATTCAATAATTTTATATATAGGCGAAAATTTTTAAAAATGTGAATAACTGTAAATAATTGTAAAAAACTATGGAAAATTGTAAATAGTTGTAAATAATTATAAATAACTGTAAATAACTGTAAAAAACTGTAAATAACTGTAAATAACTATAAATAATTGTAAATAATTATTAATAACATTAAATTATCCACTAATTCAAAAATTTTTGAAAATGTAAATAACTGTAAATAATTATGAATAACTGTAAATAATTATGAATAATTGTAAATAATTATAAAAAACTTTAAATAATTGTAAATAATTGTAAATAACTGTAAATAATAGTAATTAATAATAAATAATAGTAAATAACTGTAAATAACTATTATTTATGTCTCAATTCCTACATTTTTTAACAGTTATTTACAATTATTTAATATTATTTACAGTTTTTCACATAAATTATTTCCATATGGGAACATATTAATTTTTAAAATATATTAAATTACCTCATTTAAAAAATTATCGTTACATGATATAAAAATATTTTTACTAATATCGTTTCAACATAAATTTTATAAAAAATTATTTATTTAATATTAAATTTTTTTAGTAGTCAATTATAAAGATAGGAAAATATTTGAAATGTAAATAAATTTTTTGATTAGGTCTATAATTATGAATTTATATTTTTGAACTGTCTAGATAGAAGTAAAATTTCCCCTAAAAAGTAAACATTTAAGAAGAAAATTTACTTATTATTTGCAAAACACTTATTATAAATGCGGAAAAAAATAATGTTCTATAATATCACTCTAAAATTTGTATTAAATATGAAAATTGAAAGTAGAATTATTTCATTATGTTGAATTTGCTGTCGAAGTTTAATTATATTTCACTATAAGGAGATATAAAATGGACACTGAATACAACTGTCTTTCCATTCAACTGTCATATTAATTGTCTTTTAATTCCATTGCTCAATTTCCATGAAAGGAATGTATTAACTTGTAGTATGTACCATGATGATTATATATTTGAATTTTCAAACTAATCCAATCATTAGTTTTCAAGATATTTAGATTTCTGATCCCAAATAGAAAAATTTAACTGAATAATCTTCGTGATACATACTATATGATAATGCATCTCTTTATTCAAAATTTTGAAATACAATCGAAATAGTCAATACTTATGGGTGCAAGTGTAGTGTCGACTTTACATCTCCTTAAATAATTTATACTTATAGAATTTACATAATATTTTATAAAAACTATTAAAATGATAATCATATATTAAATATTATTGTAAACTATAAATAAGAAGTTTAAGAAATTATTATTGAGTAATAACTTATAAATAGTTAGATGGATAGATAGATAGATATTGATTTATTTTGTAAAAAGAGAACAAAAAAGCGTGTAATGCATGAAATGATAAGTAATAATTCTATATAAAGTATTGCACATAATAAGATAAAATATCACAGTCAATTATTAAAATTAATATATAATACTGTAACAGTAAGTCACCATGTAAAAGTGATCCATCAGTCATAGAATTAAAATACATAATTTAAAATTGGAATCACTGTCATGACATCAATAAAAATGAAATTAGACAATACTATAAAAATAAAATTGGACAATACAATAACAAAGTAATAGTAAAAAATTAAAAAATAAAATAATAACATTTAAAGAATAAAAACTTAATACCGAAGATGTCATGACTTCTAATAAAAACAGAACCACTCATTCTTTCCGCATACATTCATCCATCATTCACGCTAATAAATACATTTACACCTTAAATCTATATATAGGACAAAACAAAATGAATTAACATAAAAATTAAAATACTTAAAATTAATTTCACTCGAGGTCGAGTAAGAACCACCTCAAAGCCGACTTAAGCCTGCCGAGCGATGGAAGATTTTTTATATCAGCAGGCAGGGAGTTCCACAAATGCACACCTTGAACTTGAAAGGAATTTCTTCAAGTCTCAGTACGCATGAAGGGCACTGCGAAGTCCTTAATCTCTCCTCTAGTGGCTACCCTAGGTACATATCTAGTGAAGAGACTCACTAGATACTCGGGAGTATTCATGCGCACGATTTTGTACATAAGTACAGCCATAAAATACTGTCTCCTTGAATCAGTACGCAGCCAACCAAGCGCAGCTCTATGAGGAGAGATATGATCGCCCATTCCTTCACCTAATACGTATCTTACACATGAATTTCGTAGTCTTTGTAATTGTCTTCTCAACCCCTGCGAAGCATCAAAGAGAACTACTGAGCAGTAGTCGAGGTGCGGAAACAGCAAGGCTACTGTTGATTTATTTTTGATAAAATAGTTATATTATTTTATTAAATATATTCTCAACTTAAATAATTAATTTCATTTTAAAACTGTAATTAATTAGCATTCAATTCCAGGAGTTATTTAAAAAATTTAACATTATTCAAAGTTATTAAAAATTTATTTGTAAAAAGTATTCCCATATCAAAATTTCAAAATTCTATTAATTTAATATTTTATTCTATACATTAGAAAATTAGTTTTGATGTCGAAATTTTTCTGTGATATGCAACATGTATATATATTATCTTATAGTAAAATATTTTATCACCTTGTATGAAAATTATTTTGTAAAAGTAGAATAATACTGTGAATATATAAATAATTATAAGAAAATATTAAAAACTATAAATAACAATAAAAAAGCGTTAGGCTAGAGATAAATAATATTTATTTATTATCATTTATACATATTTTAAATGTAGGTACTGCAATATCCATAGCTAACTGTGAATAAATTGAAGAATACAATTAGAAATAACTCAAAATAATTTTTATTTTAGTTTTTTTTATAACAAACTTTTCTCAATGATTATATTTATATATATATATATATATATATATATATATATATATATATAAATATATAATTACCGAAAATAACCATTTTTTATCGTTATATTATTTTTACTAATTATATTATTATTTTTTCATCATATTACAATCAATTCATGGCATTTTTCATAATTTCTTTTATTTTTTAGCCTTAAAAAGGTAGTAAATTAAATTAGTTAATATAAAAGCAATTCTATTGTGAATATCTTTGAAAAAAGTTCATTATTTCAAGAATTTCAATTTTCGATAATAATTTTAACTGAGAAAGATAAATTGATTGTTAAAGGGCAGGGATTGTATAGTGGAATAGCTTCCATGTTAACTGATATTCATATATTAGAATTTAATAATAATTTAAATCAGTGCACCTTATTTAACATGCAATGAACTTAACTAATTCAAAGACCACAATATATTAATTCAGTACCGATTGATGGAGAATTTATACAGTTATTATTTTTCGGAAATTCAGAAAAAGGTCACTAGATTTGTATGTATTATAAAAATAAAATAGTTCATATATATGACAGTTTAAATCTTAAATATCTACAAGATGAGCATAAGATTTATACAAACAGATTATTTCTAAACAAATCAGAATTGAGCATAGTATTCGAAACAGTACAATCACAAACAAATAATTATGATTGTGGCGTTTTCGCAATTGCTTTTGCTGTTACAATACTTTATAATTTATGTCCATGTTGTTTAAGATATGATGTTTCTTAAATGCGATTACATTTATCAAGAATTTTTGAAACGCAACAAATAAGAATGTTTCCAGTCTTACAAAATTATAATAATGCAAATATGAATTACGATAATCCACCGGACATGATAAGGAGGAGCTTTCGTCATGAGCAAAGTCTAATTCAAATATCATTAAATTTAGATTTCGCCGAGCTTGAACTATAAAAAAAAACTCACAAATGCATTCATTGGCAGAACAAATAAAAATCATGGAAATGTATCGTAAATAATAGAATTTAAATCATGAAACAATTTTGATGGAAATTGACAATGACATTTCAGATACAAATTTTTTAAAACCAATAATTTAATGGAAATCGATGATATCCACTTAAATTATAACAATGATAAAATTAGGACTGTTGAGATTAAATTAAATGAAGAAAAAAAAGAATTTAAAGAAATAGATGAAAAAAAAGCTTTATTTGTAACAGGACTTAATAGGAAAATGGTAACAGAACAATCAAATTAATATAAAGAAAAAAAAGTAATGATAAATTAGAACTAACAAGGAAAGTATTTCACCTTCGGGTTACCGTTTTTGCTCAAATTTCGGAAATGTTTTCTAGATGCAGAAATATGAAGAAAGCCAAAATTTTAGAGGTCATCGCTCAATATTTCCCTAGTTACAGGCCATTAAAGAAAATCACTAAAAAAAGTTACTAAATTTTCAAACGCTTATAGTTCCTCAGAATTATTAGCTAGAAGCTTAAACCTTTTTTTAAATGAAAGCTGAGCTCGAATCCTTTCGAAATAGCACCTATACCATCTAAAAATATTATTTTTTCCCAAAGTTAGAGCGTAATAAAGATTGGACCTGAATTTTTTGTTTAAAACATTAATTAATAATAAAAGCTAAAATTGGGTCCAATCTTTATTACGCTCTAACTTTAAGAAAAAATAATATTTTTAGATGGTATAGGTGCTATTTCGAAAGGATTTGAGCTCAGCTTTCATTTAAAAAAAAGGTTTAAGCTTCTAGCTAATAATTCTGAGAAACTATAAGCGTTTGAAAATCTAGTAACTTTTTTAGTGATTTTCTTCAATGGCCTGGAACTAGGGAAATATTGAGCGTTGGCCTCTAAAATTTTGGCTTTCTTCATATTTCTGCATTCAGAAAACATTCCCAAAATTTGAGCAAAAACGGTGACCCGAAGGTGAAACACTCTCCTTGTAAGACGTGTTCAAGAAGCTTTACGAAAGAGAAAAGCTCATAAAAAAATGAAAAAAGGACAACCAAATAAATATAAACAGAAATTAAAAAATACTAAAATAACTAAATTGCAATTCAAGGGAAAAATAAGTTCTGATAAATTGGAACAAATACGTGCAAATAAGGCTTTACGTAAGAAAGAAGCTCATATAAAAATTAAAGAAAAACAACCGAAAAAAGAAAATTAGAAAATACTAAGATAACAAAATTGAAATTCAAGGAAAAAATAAGTACTGATAAATTGGAACAATCACGTAAAAATGAAGCTTCACGTAAGAAAAAAGCGTACATCAAAATAAAAGAAGAAAAACCAAATAAATTTAAAAAAAAATTGAAAATACTAAGATATCAAAAATAAAATCAATTGAAAATAGAGATACTGATAAATTAAAAAAATTGCATGAAAAAGAAAAATTACTCAAAATAGGAACTTATATAAAACTTATTAATGAACAATATATGAGAGAATAGTACAAATTGAAAATCAAAAATTGGAAAATAACGATATTATTAACAAAACACAAGTGAAAAATGATTGTTATAAAGAATCTTGCACAAGGTGTAAACAAATAGAAATTGATGACAATGAACATGTTAACAATGATACTGCAATAAAGAAACCAATAGATGGAAAAAAGCAAAAATTTAAATATGATTCTTATTAATTAGACATTATTTATAAACTGTAAAGAATCAAAAATTGAAGATAATAATTATAACGAAAATTACAATAATAATAATTATAATAACAATCATAATTTTGTGTTGAATAAAGTTATTGATAAAACAATAAAGGGCATAGCAGAAAAAAAAAATAATGAAATTATATGGAAAAATATTAACTGAAAAAATTAATTCGAAACTGATTGGTTGTATAGCAAATATATATTCCGATGAAAATCTCATATCTGAAAATTACATTGGTTTTATGACAAATACATGTGTTTATTGTGATGCAAAACATTTTGCTTTTGAATGTACTAAAAGTGATTTCTCCAATTGTTGTCATATAGGTAAAGTAGAATTGTTAGAGAATCCTTCTTATTCAGAACAATTAAAGTTTTTAGCAACTAAATTAAGAGGAGGTCACGTATCTCTGTCCTTTTCTAATCAAAGAAATGATTTTTTCAAAAAAACTAATAACTTTATCAAAAAATGAAGAGAAAGCCGCATCTTGTATTAAAAAAAGCAATATTTTCTTTGATAAGAAAAAATTAATTTTATTGCTTCGTTCTCAAGAAAACCTTGAAAAACTTAAATCATAGAGGTTAGGGTGAACAATTTGGTTTTTCAAGGTTTTCTTGAGAACGAAGCAATAAAATTAATTTTTTCTTATCAAAGAAAATATTGCTTTTTTTAATACAAGATGCGGCTTTCTCTTCATTTTTTGATAAAGTTATTAGTTTCTGTAAAGAACTCAATTCTTTAATTAGAAAAAGACAGAGATACGTGACCTCCTCTTAACGAAAGAAAGTATTGATTTCCGACGAAATGTTAGGTTGTACAATAATGCTTTAGCATTCGCAAGTTTTGGTGCCAATTTTGATACATTGCCGTGTAAAGAACCCCAAGTTAATCGAATATGTGGACAAATTTACCATAATGTATATGCGTTACATCCTAATAATGATGAAGCACGTAAATATGTACAATTATATATTTTAGATAATAAAATGGCAACGATTGAACGGAATAAATTTAATACAAATTTAACATTATTAAAACATTTAGATATCTTGATAAGAGACATTAACCTTCATGCTAAAACCTATCAATGATGCATGAAGTAGAAGAAGAAGTACAACGATTTGCAAAAATCTATTATTCTCCTAGGACTGTTACTATGTCTATTGTCGGCAATAATAATTTGGATAAAAATAGATATAATCTATCTACCTGTAATGAAGTTGCAATAGTACATGTTGAAGAAGATCTTCCTCCTATCGAATGTGATATTGTCATTTACTCTAAGTATGATGAACCTATTCTTTTTCTGACATAGATTGTAAATTCAGTAGACATCGGACAACAAAATTGTAAAACATGTCACGAGTAACGTGTAACGTGTAACATCATTGAAGAATGGCCGTAACCGGGTGCTGCTTTATTATTTGACTTGTTTATTATGTAATTTTTTCCATCTCCACATGAGGTTTAGGCATAAAATCTCGCGTATTCTCTCAAATTATTTGAGTAATCATTTGTGGTGATCCATTAACACTGATGAAGGCTATGCTTGGTGACTGGACCTTCGTAACGTGGCGCAGTCTCATAACTGCCTTGAGTCAAAATGTATTACATATATTTTATGCCTGAACCTCATGTGGGGATGGAAAAAATTACATAATAAACAAGTCAAATAATAAAGCAGCACCCTGTTACGGCCGTTCTTCAATGATGTTACACGTTACACGTTACTCGTGACATGTTTTACAATTTTGTTGTCCGATGTCTACTGAATTTACGATCTAAGTCAGAAAAAGAGATACGCTTATTTAAGCCATAGATCATGATTTCAATAGAAATCGGACAACAAAATTTTAAAACGTGTGACGAGTAACATGTAACGTGTAACGTGTAATGCCATTGAAGAACGGCCGTTAAAATATTAAGACTTTTCTATATGGAGCTGGATTAAAGTGGATTCCAGATTTTTGAATGGATATCTTTGCCTGAAAATTCAGGTGGATTCGAGGTCTTCCAAGAATATCACAGTAAAATATTGATTGTAATATAATGAATATATGGAGGGAGAGTTAAAGGGGGTTCACTCATGCGGAGAAGGTTAAAGCAATATATGAGGATGCGCAGTCGGTTTGTAGGAGCTATGGAGCTGTACATTCAGTTCTTCCTACAGGGGTTGTAATTACGTGCAGTAATTCTCTACTGGTTATAGGCTGCGCATATGGTCTGCAGGGCTTGTAAGTATGCGCAGTACGACTCTATAGGCTATAAACGTACGCAGTCAGTTCCTAGGGATAGTAGGCATCTGCAGTCGAATCGTAGATATTATGAATGAGCAGTGTTATTAACGTTAAACAATTTATGATACACGGTCTTTGTGGTATGCAAAATAAATATTGTCCGTGTATGGATAAAAATACGAAACAATGTACTAAAAATTTTCCAACAAAATTTAATAATACAACAACATTTAAATCAAACGAATATCCACTATACAAAGGTAAAATTGATGGCGTCTAAATAATTTTCAAAAATGAATTTATAAAAAGATTTACAGATAATGGATTTGTTGTTTCTTATAATTCTTACTTATGATTGAAATTTAATGTACACATGACCGTAGAAGTACGTTCCATTTTTATTATATGCAACATAATACTTTTTGATTATTAAAATTTATATAAAATCATAAAATATTAATTTAAAAGATTTTAATTTGCAACTAAATACTTTTAATTATTAAAATAATAAAAATTTTATATTGAATCGTGAAATATATAATTTGCAATATTACTGTGTGTATGAAGGTTAAGGGAATCGGTAATGAACGAGGAAAATGAAATACTCACGTTTTAAAGTTTAACAACATCTATTATTAATAATAAAACATTACAACGTAGAATTCATACAATTAACTAGTGTGTACATATGATAAATAATAAATTCGTGTATGATTATAAACAAATCTTCTTTTCCTAAAACTAGATTATTCTGTTCTAATAACTCGATGAGATTATTTACAGAATTATCATTAAAACTAGACATTGTGATTTGTATATCGCTAGAAGTATAGTATACATATTGAGATTCCTGACTATTTTCTAATACATTTTTCATATTTGCAACCATTTCTCGTAATATATAATCTACAGATTTTGCAACAGTATTTAAATATCTAATTCTATAATCTATACATTTTAATAAATCTTTTAAACGTTCAAACGTGACACGTTTAAATACTAGTAACCGATTAAATCGACCATATTTTTTCGGTGGTCCACCACACTCCTCTCCTTCATGTTGTGCGTCATTAAGTACCAATTTAAAAGCTCTCTCGTGAAAACTAATCATAAAACGGATAGTGTATCTAGGAATAGATAGCCACTGATCCAGCATAGATTGCTCTTCATAGCAAGTGAAAAAATCTTCAATTCCATCAAATTTCTGCTTCAACGCTTCCCAACAGTCTAGTGACAGAGGTAGACCTGAAAAATTGGCTCCACAGAAGCGTACTACGGGTGCAAACTCCTTTTTGCCTTCGCTGCTTATATTCTCCAGGCCTACCTGGACAATTTTTCCAAAAGAGCTGTTAAGCCCGTAGACCATTGGCAGAACCTGCTGCCAATAATTTTTCTTGCTGTTTTGTTTTATTAAATATGCAAAGCCATTACCAAATGTCTGCTCCAGGCTTCTCTTTTGACCAACCATCTTGCTTGAACTTTGTTGTTACTGCTGCTGCTGCTGTCACTGTCGTCAAACTGTGGCTAGACCGAATAGATGCCGCTTCTTTTATACTGTAAAAAATTGCTGGGGACGCCACGAAAAGCTGGTTTGCGACCAATCAGAGACAACCAAATATCATATTACTCGTGCGAGATTATTCCCACAAAATTCTTGACTATAGTATCATTTTTTTGCAAGTTCTGTGAGAAATTTTCCAAAAATTTCTTGAAACCCAATCCACTAGACATAATACAGAAACATGATACAATAATGACCACAAACGTTGGAATATTCGCTTTGTAAGCGTTTATTATTCCATCTGAATTTTTTACAATTTTGCTGAATACGTCGTAAATGTTGTTGAATTTGTGGTGTCTTACCAAGACTATCGAAGAACACACCTGTGCTATATTTATCAACGTATATGGCAACCCAGTGCGCACCACTCTGGTTATAATTTTACGTATTAAGCACAAACGCACAAGGTTTCACCCACATCAGAGGAATCCGATTCGCTGAATAAACGCCTACTGCGTGAAACTTGATCCTTATCAGATATCGAACAATTTCTTTTAAATTCATTGCGGAGAATTTCTAAAAATTCTTCCGAAATCAGCGATTTTACGCTGGGGTTAAGTTTTAGTAGCTAATGTTTCAGATTAGCAACGTTATTTAGTGTACACACGTAATTTGAATAAGGTGATTTTAAGTAATGATGCATTCACTGTACACTGCTGAAATTTAAATTTCCAAAAGCTGGACAATCTTGTTCTTTTTCTAAACTTTCAATCTTACAGGTGGTGAGCTTGGAAAGTAGTTTTACCTTTTCTTGACCTTGCACGAAAATTGTACGACAATTCATGCAAATATCTTCCAAATTTTTGTATAATCTTTTCATCGATATATCACCTTCGTACCACTCCAGACCATGATGATTCAGTGTCACCCAATTGTTCTGTCTCAAAGCATTTTTAGGTAAGCGTCTTAAATTCCAAGGAGGCGCCACAATCCAATGAGCGATAAAGTTTTTATGAATAGCAAGTACAGCCACCTCCTTTGGAATCAAACGATTTTTGTTGTCCTTTAAAAACTGCACGTCAGTTACCACGTCCATACTGTTTGCAATGAAAGTTGCTCGCCAACTGAGATGGATAATGAAGCTGGCTTTGCTTTACTTGAATAGTGAGAAATGTACCCCCCACCACCACTACTTAACCGCTATAATCTACGACAACCTGTCTCGACGAGTCAATTTCGAGCAAATTGTCGTATTCAGCATAAATTATACAATTTACAGCGCTCTTTAGCGGGTCGTCGAATCTAACATCGATTCGTACATTACCATTTTTTATCAAATTCCAATGACTACCATCACTCGCCGATAAATCAGGTGTCAAATCATAAGCGAATAGGCAGTAATCGTTTGGAGTTGCCTGAATTCATGAAGTGAATACCTGTGCCGGAAAAAAGTGTATGATAAGCATCAACGTACATTTTCCTTTTTTTGAAATCTGGCTGTAAGGGCATCGATGGCACTTGCATCCCATCAACGTACAGACACAAAAAACTTATATTGAAATTCTTGAAATTGAATGGGTTAAGACTTTTATCTCCGTTTCAAGCTTTATTTTCAACAAAACCGAGTATAATTTTTTTCGGCAGTTGACCTAATGACATTGTCGATTGTTTCCCCATGCACACCATTATGTAACGTAACAGCCTTAACTTCTACACGTGTCAGTAAGTATTTTGCAGTAGTCTGTGACAATATTTTTTCGTGTGCTAGCACAAGTAAAGGATTTAATCTTACCCGACGCACAAAAAGCGTAGCCTCGGTAATATTTACCGTGAAAGCACCAGCAGGATCCATGAGACAGAATCCATCACGAGAACGCACAAGCATTACTCTAACTTCAACACCACTTAGTAATAATTTGTCTTGATTAAAAACATCACAATGTAAATGGCCGAGTGAATCAATCTTTCTACCAATCATGATTGCCTTACGTTTGTTGAGACCTACATTACCACCTGTGGTATCGTCCATATTCCCTGTTGTATCATCGTACCAAAAACCACTCGTTAAATGAGACTTTCTAGCTGTTGGACCATAATTTAATAAAGTTTCAATGTAAGCTCTGTATGCATAAGCATTGTTTGGCGGTGAAACAGGATTCTGATTGAATAGCACGTCGACTCGATTAAACAACGAATGCAAAAGATTATTTATTGGTCTAACGTTCAGATCCTTAGGTGGTTCAGCACTAGTGTATGTTTCACTTACACTCACACTTAACATTGTGTGAGCCAAGTCTAGATATTCAGTGCTGCTAGGGATTGTAAATTCAATTGGTGATTGGTCGTTGAGTGAAGATATAGGTTTGTACTGTTCCCAATAAGAGCCTCTGATTGCAGTCTGTGTCGAGGGCGATTCAAAGAGTGATAATTTCGACTTGATCGACTGACAAGATTCTGTATGCAACAACGCCATCTTGAAATTTTAATTTTCGAAAATATCTCTAGCTATACGTGTTTTCTTATTCTGCTTCTTCTTCTTCTTTTTCGCAACCTTATTATTTTCCGAGCGTTCAGCCGGTGAGGTGTTTGTAGTACCAGGTGCACTCGACGACTGGACTGACGATGTCTTGTTCTTCTTTCTATATTTAGATTCCTCCCCCTCTTTTGCACTCGACTAACCCAAGAGCAATTTGTCCAGATTAACGTCAGCTTTTCTTTTTAGATTTTTACCACTCTCGCGAATGCGCTCTTTGGTCGCTTCTTTGACAGGTCTGCCACCTAGAGTGACATCATCTAGGATATTTTTATTCGCTCAAAGGGCCTCTTTACCGACTTTGCACCTTGCTTGATCTTCGGTATAGCTGCTTGGAAGAGACCTTTCAAAAAACTACCTACTTCTGCACCCGGATGGTGATGAACAAAATAAGGTTTACCAACTCTAACGCACTTACTCCCACCAATAACCATTTGGTTATTGAAAAAATCTTCAAACTCAGACATTTTATCGGATGCGCTTAAAGTGAAGCGTTACTGTCAACGTACCGTAGTCAAATGGAATGGGAAATCCGTGTTCGTCTCTTATATCTATTCCGATCGAGTGAAACGCTGAAGACAGTGGTAGGTACATGGGTGGTGAAAATTTTTTAATTTCAACGCCTCCGTAAACGTAATCGCGCAAATAAAGCGAGACTTTACGTAGTAAGCTCGTGCGCATGTCACCTGTTACGTAAGGCTGGCAAATGTTGCTGTAAACCATGAGCACGGTTGGCAACCCGTTTACAAGATTTGCAGGACGATTACCGATAATGTAGTGTTCTTTATTACCTTTGCAAGAGAAAATTGGTACATTTTCCAGACCTAAAATTCGAAGTAATTTTTCCGATAGTGTAAACGTGTGCTCATAAGTTGTACAATCTTCTCCACATCGACATCTAACCCGTACACAGCCACCAGCTTGGATTTAAAAATATAAATGATTTTTCACATTCTCGAGATTATTTATTTCTTCTGAGAGACTTTCAATATCACGATAAACACCAGGTTTGCCTCTGGCAAACCCTCGGCCCTCTGTTAAGTCTCCTCTGTTTCTCGCAAAACATTCGCTATTTATATATGCTCCCTCCCGCTTAACTATTGATATATGCTGAAGTGTGAGAGGTATTTGAATTTCCGTGAGTCCTACATACCAGTCGCCATAAAGATAAAAATTTTGTGATAATTGCGTTGTATAATGTGTCGCTACATTGTGTGGAAAGACAAGCTTGCTGCTGTTGCTCGGTAAAACCATGTAAAATTCATCGTTCATTGTAAATTTTTCAAATCTTTAGCCGCTATCCAAAAATTAAATTTTTCTGGATACCCCCTTCAACTGATCAAATATTGTTTTTTCGACCCCCTACCTTTACTCTTCAAGACCTTGTCAACCTCAAACGCTTCGCTACCTAAATCCTTGCGCACTCTGCTCAACTGTTCTTCGTAAAAACATCCGTCAATGTTTTCTCCACCAAGATCTACCAAAGTATAAACGGGTGGTTGTTGTCTTGTGTCGACTCTTATAATTTTAAACAGCTCTAGAGTCCAGCCACCCTCGTATGCTTTCCTGAAGGCTATCTTGGCACGACTGATACGAACCAGATCACCAATGCTGTATTTAGCTACTTTAAACGGCTTTTTTCGCTGTAACGCAACGTCAAATTTCGATGTACCACGTGATCATTATATAAGTTGACCTTGGAAGGGTGCATTTTTATGGCACTGTGCCACAACTCGTTGTAACACATCACAATATTTTGCAAAACATCTATATAACGTCTTGTGCACGAGTGAGTAGAGTATCGCCAGATTCGACCTTTAAGAGTTCGAATAAAGCGTTCGGCAATGGCTGCCTTTATATCAGGGTCTCTGACGACGCCGTAGATAATATGTTTTTTTTAGGACCTCTTGTACCTCTCGACCGATAAATTCCTTACCTTTATCAGTCTGTAGGTAAATAGGATGTCTATCATTACATCGTGATGAAATTTTGTCCAATGCTACAGCTACTCTTCGGCTCGTTTTGTCGAGAAGAGGCTCAACCTAGGCAAACTTTAAAAGTGCATCAATGACAATGAGAATATAACTGTACCCATCATTGTAGGTTTTAAGTGATTTAAAATCTGCCAAGTCAGCTTCATATACCTCAAAAGGCTGAAAACATTGTAATGTCGACGAGAAAAACGATGTCTCACGAGTTTGTGTAAGGTATGTGCATCCTGACTCTCCAGCCATTTGGCGATGGTATTGTTATCAAATTTTTTTATTTTCGCTTGTTTTAGTAGATGAGCACCAGCGTACGCTGATGGTGCAGAAAGATTATAGTAATAATGGTCAAGACCGTCAGGCTTTGTCGCCTCCTTCTTCCTTTTCTTTTTCTTTCTCATTGCTCCTCCTCCTCTCCCTCTTACAAACTAGCTTTTTCTCTCTCTGTTGCTGTCTTTTAAATGTATTTTTAATGCGTTTTAAAAATTTATTAAACGCAAATTTGCTGATCATGCACAAAACAGTAATACCAGCTGCAGTCTTTTCATTACCATCCGCAGTCTCTAAGAGCATGCGTGAAAATGTTCGTTCAGCCAGCAGTCTGTCGACTTTTATATTTCGTTATTTTTTTATTTGAATATAAAATATCGTGCTCTAGACAAGCATTGTCGAAAAGGTTTTTCCTCTCTGACCACGTCTGAGACGCTCTTCGAGATGTGTGCCGAACCGAGAAACTGGTAGCCTGGCAGATGCATTTCAAAGGGTACAACTGAAATCAATTGGTCTATAAAAGTACCAGTTTCCTCCCCCTCCTCCTTCTCCCCCTTTATCACTTCCTTCCATGCTTTCACATACGGTTCCATTTAAGCTGTTCAAGACGACTCTTTTTTGCAGGGATTAATGGCATAGCTGCCCACTCGCTACCAACTTTTTTACGCTTTTTCGCACTCTCGGCTTCTTTCTCCTTTACGCTCGTCTGACTAGTAGCTGTTGAAGTATAATAACCTTCGTTTTCTGACGACGATGACGGCGATGAGTCAGCGCTATGAGATGCAATCTTACGCCACAGTTGATCGTTACCAATAAATTCTTGAGGTATATTGTCTTGTCGCAAGACGCGTGCAATCTGTTTGTATCCGCGTGGTGGTGGTCTTTTCCTACTTCTCATAGCCTCGTTCACTAAATCGACAATATTAGTACCCTCGACAACAGCGCCATCTAGTTTGATTATACCACGACTATCTTACTCAATATTACCAGCACGCTGCAAGTATCTAATGAGATGTCTAGCATTGCTTCGAAATTTCTGCGGTACCAACTCGAAAATCTGTTTGTCGTCGATTTCGTCATTATTGCCTCTATCCATTGTCGTTCTCGTTTCTAATAATGTTATCTCGTGTGGACGTATCATACCCCTACTCTCATCCTTCTCCTCTTCTTTCAGATGCAAGTAACGCTGTAAGATTTGCTGATATTGCAAAGATTTTTGGCGCCCATCACCCGCAGAATGTAAAATTTTACTCATTTCCTCGTTGAGGCGTACGTGGCTGTACCAGGTGTCTGGACACTGGATGCTAGTGTTGTATGATTAGTAGTTGCTACGTCATGCTGTTGCTGCTGATGCTGTTGCTTCAAGCACTCTTGCGGTACTAAAATCATTTTTCTTGCGTACTCCATGCCGATAAAACAGGTTTCACAATTAGCCGGAGTGAATATGCTGATTTTACCATCAATTTCCCTTTTACCTCCAAACTATTCGGTTTAGCGAGTTTTCGCAACAGAGGTGCGAATTTTCGCAATTGTCTCTTATAATACTTGCAGAGTGGAATATTTCCACGTAAAATGTTCAAAGCACACTCGCAAATGTACGTCATAAGTTTAGAATTCGCTTCGCGTACTATAGCCTTAACTTTATAAAGTTCAATTTTACACAAGAAATGTAGCTGAGTCCCGTACTTTTCTAGAATCGGCCTGCTACGACTACGTCTTACCGGCTCCATTACAATCGCACCACTGGTACATTATTCGAGCGAGCACCAGCTTTTATGGGTGTGCAACGAGGCACATAAACGTACTGATATTTGTCAAACGGAAATATACAAGTACGAAATCTCACATTTTCAGGCGTACTTTGTTTCAGATCTATGAACAAATAGCCGTGTGGCTCTGCTGTGACATCTAGATATGCCTTTTACCAAAAACGAGGCTCCTTGGGGCAAACTTGATGCGCCAGATGATTTATTTGCGCTCGTTTGCGCGGATTTTTAAATACCACGATGTAATTAGAGTTTAGAGAGATTTCTCGCTGACCTTGATCAAAGAGATTTTGCGAGATGAAAATGACGCTCAAGTTTTTGTGATGACTGCCTTTGGTAAAGAGATTGACTACAGCTCTGCTGGACGATTCTCTCATCAGATCGTCGAGAATCAAGAGTTTTGCTCGTGAATCATTGGCATAATCTTCGCTCTTTGGTAAACCCTCGTGAAATTTGATTCCCTCAGCCAACTCCTTGTAAATTGGCTGCCACTCAATATAGTACAAGAGTATGCGCTCGAATTTAATATCACTCATGCGATCAATGTAATGCAAAAAATTCTTTACAAATACTGTTTTACCACACGAGCTGGGTCCACAAATTATTGAAGTCCACGGATGCACTTACCTGCGAACGTCCATGTTACCGCCGCTGCTAACCTTCTACCACTAACCTCATCACATACTCGAACCACTCTACGTATACGATCATTAGTAGTGATGAGCAAGAGTAGGGGGCGGCGGTGGCGGCGGCGACGCGCGCGTGTGAGAGCAGTATCGTGCTGGCGCTAGCCAATCGTTTAGCGGATTAGCCATATAGCTGGCTGACGCCAGCATTATTCCGCTTTTCAGCTATATAGCTGGAAAAGCTTAACAAGTATTAACCTGTTATTTGCTCAAAAGTGCTCGCCACCATTACTACTTGTACCTTCTATCACCACCACCACCACTCTGCTCGTCACCTTGCATTTACAGTATAAAAGTAAAAGCAGCAGCATCTATAGGTTAGTATTGTACAAGTTTTGGTATCGTAAAAATAAATAAGTTATAGTCAAGAAATTTGAGCAAAAGATAATCAAATTTTATCAAAAAATTCATTAAAGACTCAAATGTTTAAATTTTGATAAAATTTTATGGAGACTTGTAGTGAGAAAGTGTGGTGATTATTCGTATCTCACAAAAAAATAATAGTGAATCAAACAAAAAAGGTGCATCCCAAGAAATGTAGACCGGATATTCACGTGATACGTGTGTAGGATTATGCGAGTCGTGCAGCGTGACGTGGAGAGTGGGAGCAAGCGGTTTGTGACAGAGAGAGATTTAAAATAAGTGTGGAAAGATTGAAGATTATTCTGGAACCTACAATTATGAAAAAAATTAACGACTATTTAATTAACAGAAAATAAATTTATTATTTTGTTATATTATTTTTCAATTTCAATAAATTATAAAATTTATTACAAATTGTTTCTGTTTTAATTCTATAACCTATGTATATACATATACGTACATAATATTTTTACTTTGGTTATAATATATCAACATTTATTTATTATTTAATTAAATTTATACCCGTATGGAAGACTAAGCTCGATATTTACAAATCGTCTCTTCAAATATACGGGTTCACATATTTTACATTCAGGTCGTGTTACAACATCATGAAATTGTATACGGCTTATAGCATCGTAATTAGCAAGAAGTGGTGGTATTTCACCGGTAACAAGTTTCCGTATGGAATCAAAGTTTATTTTTTGACTTACCGACGAATTAAGTCTGATGCCTTTGATTTTGCAAACGCATCCTTCGACGCCATCTGGCGTCAAATATTTGTACCCGTAAAATATTGGTCCTCCAGAGACGAATGATGTAATACTCGTACCAAGACCATAAAAGGCCAATTCGTCGGTCAAGTCACCCAAGAACGGTCCTGTTTCCGCATCGTACTCACCCACGTGACTTACATATATAATAGAATCAGTATCATAATACAACACGTGTTCACCCAACAATTGCAATTCTTCGTAAAGTTTTAAATGAGCTAGAGCTGTGGTGTAGGCGGCTACTACAACGTTACATAATGCTGATGGCTCGACAGCCGCTTCTATGTTGTGCCAGCTTACGTAAATTATCGTATCGTCGATCGGTAAAATTGAGTCAACCTCGGTCTCAGCACTACAGAGTAATTCAAACAACCTCTATAGATCATCCACCACTTCGGTCTTTGGCATATTTTCTCGTTGACCTAACTTACCCCACAATGAATTCAGACACAGTTTTGCTACAGATCTCAGACCAGCATTATATTTTATTTGATTTTTGTCTAACTTCATACCCTCTTGTCGCTTGAATTTTTCAATGTATCGAGCAATCGCGTTTTCATCGCCGTCAGCACATTCCGATGGGTAACCCGACGCGTACGTTTTCTCAGCGAAAAATTTTATAAGACCATATTTCAAATATTTTTCTGATTACATAGCCCATTCGAACGGCTTTTTTTTAACTCGTCAGCCACCCACTTACTGGTAAAAACTCGATCATCAACATTTTCATGATCACAATCTGTGCTATACAACGATTCAACACATGTTCGACATAGTGGAAATAAAAGCTTATTATGCATTTTAATGGGGAGTACAGCATGATATAAATTTCGCGGTGGCAATACTTCACATTTAATAAGACCTTCAACGTGACTTTGTGACGTTGTAAAAATACCCGAAACGTACAAATCCGAAAATTTATAATTTTACTCTGTCTATTCTCTTGCCTAGACTCTCTCATGGGAGATTCGACCGAAAATCAGCTCGTGCTCGGGGCGCACCAGCTCTCGTTGACCGCATTCAATAAAAACAATTATTATTGATATGCGTCGATATCTGTATATATATATATATATATATATATATATATATATATATATATATGTATAAAGTTATTTGCTTTATTTCCTTCTTATATTATATATTTAATAAAGAAAATTATTTTTATAAAACGTAATATTTTATTTTAAAATAGAATACATATACTTAAACTCTCAGTCTCCAATGACTCTACGATCGACGCTACTTATAACAACGCGCGTATTTGCCTTCCTCCCTTTGTTAATCTGCTTTGTCTTCACTATTCTAGATGTCACCACTTCACTAGACTTAACTCTTTCTTTCTCTTCACGATTAAAAATGAACTTTAAGTTAACTTATATATTTTTCGGTCAGGCTTCACGTAAGGGCGCCATTAAATTTGTGACGTTGTAAAAATACCCGAAACGTACAAATTCAAGAATTTATAATTTTATTCTGTCTATTCTCTTGCCTAGACTCTCTCAGAGAAGATTCAACCGAAAATCAGCTCGTGCTCGGGGCGCACCAGCTCTCGTTAACCGCATTCAATAAAAACAATTATTATTTAGAATTTTATAACTAAGCCATACACGGCAAACACACAAGGGATTCATCAAAATGTTTTCTACATAAATAATTTAACACACTCTTTTATAGATTTAAAATAGTTTTATTCTTATCCCATTTTTTTCCTAATTACAATGAAATTTTTACTTGAATAACTTCTTTTTCAGCACACGAAAAAAAAACTCGTCTTTCGCTATAACTCACACACACATATAATACTCGCGCTCTCCTTCTCTCTCTCTCTTTCTCCCACGTCTCTCCCGACTAACGCACGCCACTAATTTTTCTGTCTCACTCAAAATTTTCTCTGACCAGGGCCGAATTTAAACTATTATTACATACAACCTAATGCACATACGTATATTATATTAACGCATAAACTCTCTGTATTAAATAATTACTTCTTTATCTCTCACGCACACGAATGCTAGATTTTCTATCACTTTCTTTATAACAATAATTTTATTTTTGCTTCAAGTACGTAAAGCAAATTACACACGCTTAAATGAAACTCGAAATTCTCTCTCTTGAACTCAAACAAAAAGAGTTTATATGATAAAAAAAAGTAAAAGAAAAGTCACTACAAAAAAACATTTTGCAAAAATCACTCTCCCTCTTTTCCTAGAATTCTCTCTCTCTCTCTCTCTCTCTCTTTCTCACGACCAGCAGAAACGACGCTTCGATGGCGCAACCGTTTTCTTTCTTTCCGTGCTATTCTAATTTTTTTTTCTCTTTCTCTTTTTTTCTATTCAACCGTTTCTAATAATTTATAAATTTTATTTTTCTCTTTCACACTATGCACGCGTTTTAGATAAACGTACTTTATTGAGATATAAATTTTTCTTTTTTTTCGCGAAGAAGCTAACTTTGCAAGTACGCGCGCGTGGCTTATTTTTGACGAGGTTACCTTAGATTCGAGAGAAGCAAATTCCTAGTGGATTCTGTCAAGGCGAAGGTGATTTGTCGCTGTGGCTTCCTCTCGTTCTCCCTTTCGCTTCTCTCTCGTAGATACTTAGGACGCACGGTGACTTGTACAAAGAAAAATCCTATAGACGCTACTAACACTTTTTCTACACGACACTTCCACGACGCTCCACACAATCTCGAAATAATAAAAAAAAAACTAATCACACTCAAAAATAATAAAAAGAAAACTTGGTAATTAAAATATCTATTAAATTTTCCCTTAATCACGCACCCAAACTCTTCATAATTTTAATCACGAAATAAAACTCTGAACGCTCACGCCACGCTATTTCCACGGATTCGCACACAAAAAATCCTTCTCAAAACTCTACTATTCTCATGACACGTCTATTCTTTGCTGCGGCCCGATGTACACTGACGCTGGGCCTGGCGAATTTCGACCCATAACGTCTTTCTCGATTTCATCAGCCAATCGCCACGCTTAGATTTGGCGGGCCAACAATATTTCCTAGCGCGAATAAACTGTCATTTACTCATATACACAATAATTTAACATTCCCTTTTAGCAATCAACTTTAAAATAAAATCTGATATTATTACAACTTAATTTTCTCTTTCTTTTTATGATTTTAAAGACAAATTTGCATATATGAAAAAAATGTTCGTTAAATCTCTCTCTCCGTCCGGCATGTACAAGAACGGCGCGCGCAATTCGTACATCACTCGGCCATACTCTCTTTCCCTCCTTCTGTTTCACACTCACACACATATCTACGCACTCTCTCTCTTTTACTTAATCTCGCCTTTATAATAATTTTATATATTTTAACATAACGCACGCTTTCAAAATTCTAATTCTCGCTCTTACAACTATAATTTAATACAACACATTAAGGGGGTGTAAAACGGACACTACACCTGTACTCATAAATTTGGCCTATATTTTCATTACATTGCAAAACTTGAGGAAAAGAAATGCTTTAGCTTGTAGTATTTATCATGAAGATTATTCAGTTAAATTTTCAAATAAATTAATTCATTAGTTTTTTAGAATTTTGGGTTTCAATATTATGTATTAAAATTTTTCGATTTTGTACAATAAATCTAAAATTTTGAAAAACTATTGAATAAATTTGTTTGAAAATTTAACTGAATAATCTTCGTGGTAAATACTACAAGCTAAAGCATTTCTTTTCCTCAAGTTTTGCAATAAAATGAAAAGATAGGCCAAATTCATGAGTACAGGTGTAGTGTTTGTTTCACATCCCCTTAATATAATAACTCTTCTTTCTTTATTTTCTGTTTTCTTTCTTTCGGCGGCAGTTGGTTCTTCTCGGCGTTAGTTTCTTTCAGTATGGGAGCGGGACTATTTGAAATGTTGAAATTCCCTCAAACATAAAAAAAAAACAAAACAATCTTTTAACAAATTGCATATATATTTTATTAATCATCCAAACAACAGCAGAATTATTTAACTTCTTTTAAATTAAATTTAACATCAATTACCCTTCTTTTTCTCACAATAAAAAAATTAAAAAGCCTAAAAATGTAAAAATTTTTTTGTGACGCGAAAACCCGCGTTGCAACTTATGTCATTCGTTTGACCCACGAGAGTGCGACACTCATCCTCGCCCACGTAGAGAGTTGGATGACCTATAGGATATCGCCCATATTTACAAATATACGGATACAACGAACACACGTCCACGTATTTTATTTTTTCGCCCTCTTTTGCATCGTATATCTTGACTGTATTGCCCGTTCGTCCGCCAAAAAATGCTTCTCGAGAATTCAACGGCGCGTGCCATTTTCGTGTCTTATCTTCAATGTACGCACTCATATTCTTGTTTTCCGAGTACTCTTGATCGAAATCACCCTCCCAGTTTTCGATAAGTTCATAACCATGGGCTCGTATTTTTTTCGATATTCGCGCAGTTCTTTCGAAACGTTCGTCCATATTTTCACCGTTAATGAGCCTCGAGTCTCGGTTTATTATGTAACACCAGACACAGCCATGCCAATAACACCCGTGAAATTGTAAAACAATTTTCTTTCCATTTTCAAGTACGCAATATCGGTCCATTAGAGGGCCTTCGGGAAGTATCTTTTCTCGTGCACGAACGGTATACTGAATTTGTCGATTCAGCACATTTTCCATCCAGCACAACCATCGCATTGCCTTCATAGACTGTTTATTTGCTTGTCTATGACCACCTTGAGGTATAATACCTATTGTATTTTTTTGTAAAAATTTTCTATACACACGCATGCAAGAAGATGCGATGGTGGCGCACTCTATAAATGAATCTGTATTACCGCATTCGATGAAGGTCTTGCGAAAAGCCAGACATGCTAAACGTAAAATTTTTACATCTTGCTTACAGTAATTTATAATTTTATTTCTAAAATTAAATATATAATTTTCAGCTTTTTTTTCGTTATACCACTCCATGAATTCGCGTCGCTCTTCGATCTTCATCGAATCTGGCGAAAAAGTGCATATCGGTGGCATTTCTCCCACGTAATTCTGATTTTCCGGTGTATTGAAAAGATGAGAGAACATATCTTTCTCGATATTAACAAGACAATAAGCTTTTGGTAGTGTGGCTGAACCCATATGTAGAAAATTCAAACTATCTATGAATTTCACCGATAAAATTTTCATTATGATTGTTTTTGACCCGTTTAAAATTACATTTGACTTATTTCTGAGATCTTTAAGTTCTGTTAAATGTTTAAGAATAAATTGTGCATCAAAACCCTGCGCATTGTGTGCTATACAAATGATTTGTTTGAAATTTTTTCTTGGTGCCAAGGCCAAATCGACTAGCTGTTTCACGGGGTCAATTTCAAACACATACTCGCGCATCCCATATACTTCGCAAGAATTTGATACATTTTCATCGTTCAAACAGTAACTACACACTCGCTGGACAACACATAAATTTGGTACATGCAGCCTTACTTTTTCAGCCTCACAGCTTAAAATGCTCTCTGATTGCTGAGTCTCAAAATCATGAAATAAATAAAGAATTGTTTTTTATTCATTATGAATCCTTTTTTATCGACAATAGGTTGCATGTAACAAAGATGTTCTATTGGTCTTTTACCATTACATATTTTACAAAATATCGTATTACAATCATGTGGTTCTTTATCGTTGATGCACACTGTTCTGCTACATACACGACAAATTTTTATACTCTCGCATACCGACCGAGAACTATCAAAAGATTTTGAATTTTTATGATTTTCAAAACAAACGGTACCGTAAAAATCTCGGCTACATTGAAAGCATTTTATTTTTTTCTGATTTATATCACAAGGAGGCTTCTGTAAACATTTATAGCATTTTTGTTCACATTTATGATTTTTCGTATGGCTAAATTTTTTATTGCAAGGTATACAGTAGCCTCCACTCCCAGCCGGTGCGAGTAAATTTAAAATTGGGTGGTTATGTCTGGAATTTTCATAATCCATGATATTTAGAGTATGTCTAATAAAATTACCAACGTCGTGTACAAAATGTGTACCATCGTAAAGCGGCCTATATCCACGAGCAAAATTTTGAAATGAATAAACAGCGATTGCGACTCCAAAGAGTGCATAATATTCTTGAAATAATTTAATCTCCTCTATACCACAGCCCATCTCAGGTACCGTAACTCTCGCAGCCCTTACAAGTTTCAATGCTTACACTTTCTGATATTGTGCTGTATGATGTCTTATTTTATTCCATCTGCCATGGAAAATTTCACTACGCGTTTGACCACGTATAATTACCACTAGCGAGCTTGGAAGACAAAGACCGTCGTTATTTTCAATATTAAAAATGGATTTCTTAAAAACTGATTTGCTAGTCAGAGTCACAGGACCCCAGCCCTCTGGTTTAGTCACAGTACTGATTTTAACATTCAAAACATCGTCAATTTCGAAACCATCATTTGAGCAGAAGTACCAACTCCCTATTGAAGACACTCGTCTTCAATAACGTGCAGTAATATATAAGAATTAATACAATTATAAAATTACATACATCTCAATAGTCGAGATCTTCTGTACCTGATGTCGATATTGCAGATAATGTAGTTTCAGGTGAAACTATTTTATTCGACGTTTGTAGATCCTGTTCATCCCAGTAAGAGCAGCCAGGCAACGATTCATTAGGTTGTGATGGCACTGCAGTGTCAACAATTACCCCCTCCAACATTGTGTTTGGAGTACTATGATCATAAATCACGTGATCATTTAACGAATTTATAACGTTTCGTACTTCTTCGGTGGGCAGCAGTAGTGCACGACCTCTCGAACTAAGCAGCTGTTCTTCTGCTGACAGAAGATTCATCAGTAATTAGTCCCCACCACTGTCCTCTATCATGTTTTGCAGGTCTGAAAATTTTTTAATATCATATCTATCAAAGTTATACTATTTTAAACAAAAAAGTCTTATCCCGCGAAATTTTTCGACCATAAATAAAAAATCTATAGATTATTGATCCGATATTGGAAATCGATATTTTTTTGTAAAACATATTTTTGGATTTATCATTGTACTTACAACATAAAAGTATTAGCTTGCAAAATTTTTTGACCGTAAATAAGTAAGTTATCGAGTATTGACCCGATATTAGAAATCAATTTTTTGTAAAACATATTTTTGGATTCATTATTTTATTTTCAACGAAAAAGTCTTATCCCGCGAAATTCTCCGACCATAAATAAAAAATCTATAGATTATTGATCCGATATTAGAAATCGATATTTTTTTGTAAAACATATTTTGATTTTATCATTGCATTTACAACATAAAAGTATTAGCTTGTGAAATTTTGACCGTAAATAAGTAAGTTATCGAGTATTGGTTCGATATTGGAAATCAATATTTTTTAGTAAAAAATATTTTTGGATATATTCTTTTATTTACAACATAAAAGTCTCATGCCGCGAAATTCTCCGGTGGTGAATAAAAAAGATATAGATTATTAAACAATTAGAGGCTACGGTTCCGTGATTTTAAAGTACATTTCTAGATTTGTTATTGGATTCATGATAGGAAATATGCATAACTTACCTGTAGTGACACGATGATGTAACATGAGATGTCTGATTTGAGGTGCATCTTGCATTCCTTTGCTCTTAATACAACGACCAACTATATCAAGTATCTGATTATCGGTAAAAATATTTCGCTTATACATATAGGCTAAAGTACGTAGCCCGCAAAGTCCTATGATGAATTTAATCTTTTTTAACAGCTTATTTATAGAGCAAGTTTTCAAATTTTTGCGCCATGCGTAGTTACAAAATAGTTTTATTTGTGGTTCACAAAGGAGAGCCACATTTAAAATAGTCCTTAAGATATTATATAAGTCTTTTTTATTCATTCTCTTTTTTTGTTATTCTTGTTTTAATGTTTAAACTCAGAATGCTATCAGAACCGTAAATCGTTGTCTATTTATACCGAAAATAAATCATAAATTTAAGGGTGAGCATGCGCGTGTATATATATATATATATATATATATATATATATATATATATATATATATATATATATATATAATATTCAACTTGTCGAAACCTGTAAAAATAATTTGATATTTAAACCGCCAACGTAGCAAAAAATACATCAGTTTTGTGGTAACCACTAAGTTGTGAGTAAGAAATTTAATATTCTTAATAATCTTTTAATAATTATTAACAATTTATTAAAAATTTGTTATAAAATATTAAGTTAGCATGTACATAATTAAAACTCGGGTTGCCATTATTTCGCTTATAAGAAGGTGGGACTTTTTTCTTTAAGGCGTGCGATATGCAATCTCATTCGTCTCTCGTATCGCGCTTATCAAACTTGGGCTGATTCTGTTACAACGAATGACTTGAGTGCATATCTTAAGAACACCCATTCCACATTGTCGTAGTAATGGTTATCATACTTCTTAAATGTTAGTACTATACATACCTTATACATACACTTGATTTGCATATGCACCTAATTTGCATACGTTCTAAACTATTAATTAATATCGATATTAGGTAATATCCGTAATATATAAATTGTGAATTATTTTATTACATACACATCTACTGTCAAAATAATGGATGGTATACCTCTTTCTTTTTTATAAGAGCCTGATACTTTTTCTGATTTTTTATCATAAATTATCGATATTCATTGCATAATGATTGATAACACAGGCCTACAAATATTGGGGTCATGGAAGTTGTTGGAAAATGGAGGGTCATTTCCGAAGTAATTTTTTCCGTAGAATCCGAATCCGGGGTCCGAATTGCTCTATCACGTCAGGATTTTGAGATATTTGAGGTTATTTACCCAAAAAATGGCGTTTCTGGCTACTTTTGAGGTTATGTACAGAAGAGACAAAATTTTTTGGGAGTTTTTTTTTAGTTGCATCTTATAGCACTACTCTTCCTCTTTAATTTAAGAGTCGCAGAGTTCAATTACGATTTTTCCACACCAAGTTACGCCAATTTGAAATTACGAGATATGTCCTATTAATTGCATGACCATTTGCATTGAATACGTTGAGGCAGACATTTGTCTACTGGGTATTTTTTCTTCAAAATTTTTACTTGGGGATTTTTGGGGTTACTGATTACGAATATGAAGTTGAGATATTAAAATTTTCAAATTCAAGATGGCGGATTCAAAATGGCGTATAAAAATTTTCAAAAAACATTGCAAATATGAAACATATTTTCATTTTCTGCTATCTAATAACTTCTGTTGTTACGATAAACATAATACATTATAGTAATTTATATTTACACAGGTATCGTGACATTGAATTTGACCTTCAGCTTGATCTTCAAGTGCATTTCAAGTTAAACTTTTTTTTACATTTAGCATTACCCAGAAACAACGACGTGGACGTAGTAAAATCTGTTCCCTTTGGGGTGCTGGATTTACGTGAGTCCCCTCGCCTCTCACGATCGGGGTGCTTAATTTACGTGAGTCCCCTCGCCTCTCACGATCGGGGTGCTTAATTTACGTGAGTCCCCTCGCCTCTCACGATCGGGGTACTTAATTTACGTGAGTCCCCTCGCCTCTCACGATCGGGGTGCTTAATTTACGTGAGTCCCCTCGCCTCTCATGATGGGGGGTACTTAATTTACGTGAGTCCGCTCGCCTCTCACGATTAGAAACTATTTCAGTTTAACTTATGAAATCTCATTTTTTGATCTAGTAAAGATCTTGACCCAGACCGTCTTTTATGACGAACATTTAGCTCATCTCGTTGAAGACACCAGCAATAGTCCGCTAACATTGTTGGAGACCATTTACCCTGATAACGTCTTTCCATTTCTTTGAGGTCCTGATGAGATCGCTCACCTTGCTCTTCGCTTACGGCACCTAGATTTTCTGGAAACCATTCTAAATGAGAGTGTAAATAATGCAATTTTACGCTCATATTGCAACCTAAATTCTGAAATTTTTCAATCATATCGTCAACTATTTCTTTGTAATCACTAACTTTATTATTACCCAAAAATCCATTAACAACTTTTTTAAAAGCTAATCCAGGCTTCTTTTTCTACATTTGTCATAACCTGTTCAACCTCTGTTGTTTTCATGCATTCTCTTATTTGTGGTCCAACAAATATTCCTTCTTTTATCTTCGCCTCACTTAAATAAGGGAATTTATCTCTAAGATATTGAAATAATGCACCATCGGTATCAAGAGCCTTTACAAATTGCTTCATTAATCCTAATTTTATATGAAGCGGAGGCAACAAAACTTTTTTAGAGTCAATTAACGGTTGTTGAATAATGTTGGGATCTCCAGGTTTTAAAGTTTTACGAAGAGGCCAATCCTTTGTAACGTAATGCTTAACTCTATCTCTGCTATCCCACAAACATATAAAGCACGGATATTTTGTATAACCCAATTGTTGTCCAAGCAGCATTGAAACCATTTTTAAGTCTCCGCATACTTCCCATTTATGCTGTTCATATTTTATTGCTTTAAGAATAGTTTCTACATTTTCATATGATTCCTTTAGGTGTACAGAATGAGCAATAGGTATTGACGCATATTTATTTGAGTTATGCAATAAAACTGCTTTCAAACTTGTTTTTGAGGAATCAATAAACAATCTCCATTGATCAGTATCATAAGGAAGTTCTAATTTTTCAATTAAGCCTTTAACATCATTACAAAAAACATATTCATCACATGCAGAATAATACTCAACTAATTCCTTCTCTCGATTACGATACCAACTAAAAGTAGTTCCTGGAGCAAGAAGGTGTTTCTCTTGAAGTCTTGATCCTAACAACTCAGATTTTTCTTTCGACAAGCCTAAATCTCTGACTAAATCATTTAAAGAAGCCTGATCAAATAAAATAGGAGCATCAGAGGTTGATTCGATGTCTTCAAAATCCTGATTTTCAATATCGTCACAGACTGTATGGTCTTCAACATTTATTCTTACAAATGGAGGGCTTGGAGGAACATCACCAGATGCAAAAGGAATAGGCTTCGTTACGCTTGCTACATTCGGATATTTTATATTACAAGCATTTTTAATATTATATCCAAATGTTTTGGTTAAACAGAAATAACATTCATTGTGGCTAACAGGTTCACACCAAATTGCAGGAGTTTTGAAAGGCATTGGTGTTACTTCTTTATGGGCATTATACCCACGTCTTAATGTTTCAACACATGATTTACAAGCCGTATGTGGAACCCAAGACTTATCCTGATTAGTTATCGAAATATTGAAGTAATTAAGATAAAATATTTTTATCGTTTCATTGATTTTCATCGCATTTTTTGCGAACACGAAGCGACTACAAATGTAGCAAAAGCTGTCAGGATTATTTAAACACTTACGCGAGGTCATTATTGAAATGATCAACAGTTAGAATATTTAATTTAATACTTTATACCTCCAGCGAGTTGTTAACCAACAGATCAAATACAAATATTCACAAAATTTTTTCCAAAAAATAAGGCACCCTGAACGAACAATTAAGAGCTATCTAGTAAATTGTTGCTTAAAATGTTATTAAAAAAATGATTTATTTGCGATTACAATAAATACAGAATCAATACAAATGGTCTTTTTTGTACGAATAATAAAAAATTGTATATCAATGAGACGGGGCAAAATTATACTAAATGATTCACACTAAAGAAATGTATGCTTAAAGGAATTCCAAAGTGAGACGGGGCAAAATTAAAAAGAAAACATGTTTTAATATTGGCGAAGGGACTCCCGCTCGTAATTTCAAATTGGCGTAACTTGGTGTAGAAAAATCGTAATTGAACTCTGCGACTCTTAAATTAAAGAGGAAGAGTAGTGCTATAAGATGCAACTAAAAAAAAACTCCCAAAAAATTTTGTCTCTTCTGTACATAACCTCAAAAGTAGCCAAAAACGCCATTTTTTGGGTCAAAAACCTCAAATATCTCAAAATCCTGACGTGATAGAGCAATTTGGACCCCAGATTCGGATTCTACGTAAAAAATTACTTCGGAAATGACCCTCCACTTTTTGACAACAAAACCATGTTGGCCTGTGTAATTTATAAATAATAATTTCTAAATAATGAATATCTTTCAATATAATATATTCAATTTTAATAAATACATATTTACATGTCATTTGCATATGTATATATACAACAGTTATATATACGCAACTTGGGCGTATTCACAATGAATGTCAAAACACCTTATCGCAAGAGGTGGAATAGTTATACTTCCTTTTATGTTTTGGACTCCTGATACTCTTTATCGTTTTTGTGTCACTAATTCTCTATATTTATTGAATCGATATCTTGGTAATAAATATTTACTTTATATTTAAAATTTAATAACCAATTCTAATGCATAGTTTATTAGTCCATTTTTTGCATATGATTTGCATATGATTTGTGTATATATATATATATATATATATATATATATATATATATATATATATATAAATAATAAATTTTTTGTGTTTCAGTGGTTTTATAAATTGTATGTGTGTGATAATTTTGAGTATTTTAAATTAATTAAATTCATTTCTGTAAAACTTTTTTAAATTATACGTATGTGTGTGTGATATACATATATATATAAATTTGTTTTATAAATATATATATATATATATTTATAAAAAATAAATTTTTTGTGTTCCAGTGGTTTTATATAAATTGTGTGTATAAGATAATTTTGAGTATTTTAAATTCATTTCTGTAAAACTTTTTTAAATTATGTGTATGTGTGTGTGCGTGATATATATATATATATATATATATATATATATATATATATATATAAATAATAAATTTTTTTATTTAAAAATAGTGTTTTATTTGTTTATTTGTTTACATTTTTTATTTATTTCCGGGGTATCATTACCAATGGTTCGACATGGAAGCCGTATCAACATTATTGAAAATTTAGTTAAATTTAGTTTACTATGGAAAAATTTTAAGCAAATGAAGTTAAATGAAAATCTGCGAGTTTCGGATAATGATAATAATTCTAAACAATGGTTACTAGATATGGAAGGAAAACGCTGCAATGTTTTTGAAAATGATAATAAACTAAGTGCTATACCAGATAATTTTATCATAAAAGAAAATCTTGTCGAAGAAATATTCGGAAAAGCAATAAAAATAAACAATACTAATCTAACGGTGAAAGTTATTTTGGCTCCTAAAAATAATGATGTTACTGAAATCAATAATAATGTTTTAAATTTATTATTGGAAGGAAACCATGTTAAATACTTAAATATTGATACAGCTGAAGATGATAAAAAAGAAAATTTAGATATTATGTAACCTACGGAATTTTTAAATAAGTTAACTCCTAATGGACTTTCACCATATGAATTAAATTTAGAATTAGGGGCTATCATAATACTTTTGAGAAATTTAAATGTCAATGAGGGACTTTGTAATGGAACAAGGTTGATAGCAACAAAATTGCTTGAATATTTTATTCAAGCAGAATCAGCAACTGGACAAAACAAAGGTAAATTGGCTTTCATTCCAAGAATAAGTTTATCTCCATCTACGGAAGAAATTCTTTTTAATATGCAGCGAAACCGGTTTTCTATTAAATTTAGTTTTGCGAGGACTATTATTAAATCTCAAGAAAGAAGTTGGTGTTTATTTGCCGTCACCAGTTTTCAGTCATGGACAATAATATGTCGCTTTTTTAAGGACGAAATATAAAAATAATTTAAAATTATTTTTAGATGACAACGCTATTGTCAACAGCAAAAATGAAAATGAAGAAAACACAATTTAAAAAAAACATTGTTTATAAAGAGATATTGTAAAGAATATGTCAAAAGATATTGTATATATTTATGTTTTAGATTTCGTAATAGTTGAACTCGAACATATAATAAAAAATATAATGTTTACTTAAATATAAAATATTTACTGAAATATATATCAAATAACGCTATCGAAATCAATAGTTTGATATGATATTGAATTAGCTGCATAAGAGGATGCGCTGTTTAATCGGCGGCATATGGAGATGCGCTGTTAAATCGGCTGCATATGGGGATGCGCTGTTAAATCGGCTGCATATTGGTATGCGCTGTTTAATCGGCTACATATAGGGATGCGCTATTTAATCGGTTGCATATTGGAATGATCTGTTAAATCAGCTGCATATGGGGATACACTATTAGATTCGCAATATCTAATGCCAAGGTGAGACTCACTATCATATTGCATTCAAAAAAAAAAAATCAAAGCATCTGGAGCGGAGCTTGTATAAAACATTATGAGAAATACGCACTACAGAAGAACCCAATGTAAAAGTATACAGGCTTAGATAGAACGCTACGTTGAGAGATATAGGACACAGAATAATGTAAGACGAAAAAAAATCTGAAGCTCGAAAATATAGAAATCAAAAAAATATTGGGCCCAAAAAAATTTAGAGCCCAAGAAAATATAGAAATCAAAAAAATGTTGGCCCCAAGAAAATATAAGTATTGAAAAAATATAAAGACAAGAAGATATAAGAATCAAAAAAATATTGGGCCTAAAAAAATATAGAGCCCAAGAAAATATAAGAATCAAAAAAATATTAGGCTCAAAAAAATATAGTTTCCAAGAAAATATAAAAATAAAAAAATATGCGGCTCAAAAAAATATAGAGCCTAAGAAAACATAGAAATCAAAAAAATATTGGGCCCAAAAAAATATAAAGCCCAAGAAAATATAAGAATCAAAAAAATGTTGGGCACAAAAAAACATAAGAATCGAAAAGTATTGGGCCCAAAAAATTATAGAGCCCAAAAAAATATGAGATTAAAAAAATATTGGGCCCAAAAAATATAAGAGTCAAAAAAGTATTGGGCCAAAAGAATATAGAGCCCAAGAAAATGTAGAAATCAAAAAAATGTTGGTCCCAAGAAAATATAAGAAACAATATAAGAATAATATAAGTATTGAAAAAATATAGGGCAAAAAAAATATAGGGCCCAAGAAAATATAGAAATCAAAAAAATGTTGCCCCCAAGAAAATATAAGTATTTAAAAAATATTGGGCCCGAAAAAATAGAGACAAGAAGATATAAGAATCAAAAAAATATTGGGCCTAAAAAAATCTAGAGCCCAAAAAAATATAAGAATCAAAAAAATATTGGGCTAAAAAAAATATAGTTTCCAAGAAAATATAAAAATAAAAAAATATACGGCTCAAAAAAATATAGAGCCCAAGAAAATAGAGAAATCAAAAAAATTTTGGGCTCAAAAAAATGTAAAGTTCAAGAAAATATAAGAATCAAATAAATATTGGGCCCAAAAAAATATAGAGCCCAAGAAAATATAGAAATCAAAAAAATGTTGGTCCCAAGAAAATATAAGTATTAAAAAAATATTGGGCCCAAAGAAATATAGTTCCCAAGAAAATAGAAGAATCAAAAATATATTAGTCCCAAAAAAATATAAGGCCTAATGAAAATAGGACTCAAAAAAAAGTAGGGTCGAAAAAATATAGAGACCGGAATAATATTAGACCCAAAAAAATTAAGGCCCAAAAAAATAACGCTTAAAAAAATAAATAGTCCAAAAAAATATAAGGATGAAAAAAAGAAGGGCCCAAAAAATGGGCATTGAATCAAAATATAGGGCCCAAAATAATATAAGGCCCAAAAAATATGACCCAAAAAGAAGCTTATAACTAATGAATACTAATCATATAGGACCCAATAAAAATTGCTAATTTTATTACCAAAATATTGGACACAGTTAAGAAATATAGAGAAACGGAAAAAAGTGGTTTGACTTTAATATAATATAGGATCAGATAGGATTTTAGCTAGCTAAAATTTAGCTAATTTTTAGCTAACTTATAGCGTAATTTCAGCTAGATTCTAGCTCAATTTTAGCCAATCAAGGACAAATCGAATTCTTATACACAGCGGAGGCGAAATCTTTTCATAATATAAATATATATATATATATATATATATATATATATATATATATATATATATATATAGGGCATTCTTTGTGAATCGGTACCCCCCTTCTCCAAAATTGTAGTGGACTGAAAAAATTGTATGATGGCTTAAAATCTTCGTTTTATAATCTAGTTTTAGATGTACAGTAGCGATTTTGAAAATTAAATATGGTAACTCCAATGTGGTGGCCAACACTTGGGAAGTACGTAAAAATTTTTCGAAATTTCATGATAACTCGCTCAGTTTGGAATTTCTTGTTTTTTTCTTACTGAAAATGAATAGAGCACAAAATTTTACATAGAAATATGGTATTATAGTCAAGGTAAAATCACATTTTGAAGGTTATTTTTTGCAATCCTTATTTCGAATCGCTTGGCTATTATTTCGGCTGAAAACGGATCTTGAAACAGTAAGCTCTTACATTCTTGAGATCGCCGCTTACGATCCTCATGCCCATACGATATCAGCATGTTTCGGTTAAGGTTAAACGGAGGTCAAACACCTTAATTGAAATAATATAATTTTTTTTATTACTGATTCTGAATGAACAAAAAATTCCACGTCGAGATAAGTTTGGATCTCATAATTTGCGAACTTATATTCTAATGTTGATAGTGTAACCTTAATGAAATGAATATTTTAAGAAAGTAGCCTGCAGTAGTGGTGTTATTTCTAAGACACCACTTAAAAGGTGAGTAATCTATAAAAATAATTGACCGTATGAGTATTTGTGAATTTCATTATAAAAAATAATATGCTTAAAATAAATATTTTATTGAAACAAATAAATGAAAAATATTTTTCCACACGACGTGCGCAAAGTTCGATTTCCCGCACGATTTTCCGTACGGGAAGTGTCCTATTCTCGCACGAAAAAAAGCGTGCAGAAATAGTACATTATGTAACGGGTATGGAAAGGCTTCATCTACGAAATGAGAAATTTACGGCCTGAGCTGAAGATAAGGGTCGTAACGAGATTCGTAAAAAAACCTTTCCATACCAGTTGCGTAGTGTATTTTTCGCCATGAGAGCAAAAAAAAAACTAACGAAGTTGAGATTTTTGGATTAGAATGGAGAAAAAAAATTCTCACACGGAAAAAAGCGTGTGGGAAAAAAAATTCCCGCACACTGTGTAAAATATAATATTACGACGAATAGAATAAATTTGTAAAATGTTTAATTTTATAAAAGCGAGGATCTAAAGCTTTCACGTAAGCATTCTAAGTAAGAAAATTATTTAAACAAAGAAAAAAATATAAAAGAGCGGGGTTAAAATTTTAACAAAGGGCTGATTCCATTTCAAATCGAACAGTCAGTATACACTCAAGTCACCAATTACTGCGCTAATGGAGTATGTTATTCTACCCTAAAAATAAGGGTATACGTATTTTTTTATTTTGCTGAAATATCAAAATTGCATCAGATATGCACTTTTGAAAATTGCATACAAAAACTAAATTTTAAAACTGAAAATGTTGAGAATAACTTTAGAGAGCTATCGTTTTACCAATTTCCAATGAATTTTGATAAACCTTTTTTTATTTTATTTCGTTTTGAGCCCTCTTCAACTCCGTGCAAGAAATTTAAAAAAAAACTAAAAAATGACTGAGATATATGCATTTTACCAAAAAATGCACTTTTTATGCACATGCATTTTTCTCGAAAAGGCCATTTTTTTTTTGCTGAAATTTTTTTTGCTGATAGAGGACCAAAATACCTATCTAATAGTACTTGTTTGATCCCGGCTTTTTTGGTTTGGAGCGAGAAAAAAATTCACAAATTTTGTTGGTGAAAAATGCTTGTATATACGTTCGGAAGTCTTAAGCAGTCGACATTTAAATATTATCCTTCGTTTAGCATTATCCAGGAACAACGACGTGGACGTAGAAGGATTTTGTAACCTTCGGGGTGCTTTTTTAGAGTGAGTTCCCCTTGCCTCTCACTGTTGGGATGCGTCAAAAAAATAATTATAGATAATTATTTTTTTTTATTTTTGCGCTTATTATTTTTAATTTTAAATGTAGTCTCACGACGCTTGGCTTTTTTTTTCTTGTTTTTCACTTCATTTAGTGCATGTATAGCTGTCCTGCCAATAAATATATGTGATTTCAATTCCCCAAGTTTTTTTAACCACATATGACTTTTTTGAATTCCATTATATTTAGAAACCCATCCATTCAATATTTTTCTTTTTTCTAAATCTTTCAATCTCATTTATTGGTAGTAAAATGATTTTTATTGCATTGGTGTAACTTTGAACCCAATTTATAAAATCGTCAGCATTTTGTATCGATTCTTCATGAACTCTTTTCAAGTTATGTGAAGTAGCATAATGCTTTAGAAGCCCACCTATTCCATCAACGGCTCCTTTCCCATGACCAGTCGCAGAAAATAACCATTTCATTTCATAAAACCAATGTTTGAATTCATGTAGTTGAAAACGATTTTTAAATTGGCTTGGAGCTCCATCTGATATGATAGTGACTTTAGTAACTAAATAATTCTTTTTCATAAGATCGATAATTTTATTTATTATGTCAAGTTGACTAGTTTGACTTTAAGTCGCTAGGTGGCGTTTTTCTAAGTTTTGTCATCCCTTACACAAATTTGGGAGACGCAGATATAAGAGGCCGGACAGTAGAAGCTCTTCGGAAAGCTATAAAACAATATGTGAAAAATACACCTGAAAAATACACGTGAAAAAAACACGTGAAAAATATGCGTGAAAAAACACGCAAATTTTACATGTAAAAAACACGTGTAAAAAATACGTGTATTTTACACGTGTTTTTTTCACGTGCAACAAACACGTGTTTTTTTTTAATAGGGGTGGATGTGTGAATGTGTGTGATTTAGATTTGGGGTTCGCGGGTGTGATTTGAATAGGTTTAAAGGATCCACCAGCTTATGGTTTGAGGGCTGTTAAATACGATGCGGTGTGTCGGTGTGAGTTTCGCGAGTGTGTGGGTTCGGGTCTTATAAGAATGGGATGTATCGGTGAGTGAGTCAAGGGTTCGTAGGGTTCGTAGTATTCAGTGTCTGAGTGTGTATTGGTTTGGGGTTTGTGGGTTCGGGGTGTTTGAGTTTAGGGTTTATGGGTGTAGTGAGTATGGGGAGTGTGGGTATGTGGAGTACATAGTTTGGAGGTGTTAGAGAATACGTTTCTAAGTTTAAAGTGTAAAAAAGGTGTGTTTATGAGTTTAAGGTTGATTTCATTGAAAAAAAATTTAAAAAAAACAAGCTTTTTTCATAAAAATGTACAAAAATTATGTGTCAAAATTTCTTTTTACGATTGTATTCAGAATTAAAAAATATGCAGGAAAAAGTTAATCTAGTCAAAAGTACACTCTCTTTTCTGAGATCTGATGTTATTGTAGGCTTATAATATTTCTCGGTTTTAAATATGCGTGAAAAATGTATTTTTTTTCTATGTGTCACATTATGATAAGTCAAAAAAAATTTCTGTTGAACATAACAACGTAATAGGTTTTCCGATCAGAATTCTAGTTATAAGTATCTACTTTACGATGTATCTCCCGATTATATCAATTTTTGGTTAATCTTATTGTTACTTTAATAAAGATAATCACCAGAATTTAGATGTAAAATAAATCATTTCCATACTGAAAGTTATTATTATTAGAATCCACCTATAGCCCACATGAAATACGTAAGTAAACGATCGGCATCTTATTATACAACAAAAAAAGCTAAAAGTTGTTTATACTTCAATTTTTTTTACGTTATTCTACCTACTAATAATGCTTTCCATAATTCGCTCTGTTGTTTTGAAGCTTGATTATGATTTATTGCAGTTTATAAAGTAATATCCTATTTTCCGTCACAAAAATCACGATTATACAACTTTAATCAATTTTTCCGAGAAAAAAATAAGTTGTGACTTTTTTATATTATTGGATTTTGAATTCGTACATTGAAATCTTGACTATCTACAAGCACTATCGATTTCATAAAAAAATTGAGAACGGTTGTGACTGTGTAATTATATTTCTCTCAAAAATCAGAAAACGCTCGAATTTGCCTTCATGTTCCAGCACTTAAAGTCGGTTATAGGTTATCTTAATAATCTTCCCTTATTCTACACTACTTCAAGTCTACTCAGTGTAATTTTATTTAAAGTGGTCGACGCGATCGTGAGATATTAGGTTTTTACACAAGAAAAAATATTTTTTGACACTATCGTATAAGACTCCGCAAGATGACTTACCGTTAACCTTTATTACTAGCGCAGAGGTCGGAAGTTTCCGTACATGCTCTGTCCAGTTGGAAGCCTGTTAGCGCCTCCTTGATAGTTATCGGAAATATCATTCAGGCCACGACCACAGCTCATCCATACATGCATACATTCGTACTGTATTGTTTCTTGGTACTCGTAAAGACAATTGAAAAATTTCTAGAAACTAGCGTTTTTGTGAAGCGGTCCTGCCTACGCGAATATCCATGTACCCTTGACTATCACCTTAAGATTGTCAGCGATATGTGGATCCTACTTAAGCCTTTACCCCACCACCACATCGTTGGTGGACACTTACAAGGACAACAGCATGCTGAAGATAATACTAATGATAATAATAATAATAATAAAAATAATAATAACAACAGCAACAATTACAATAATCATAATAATAATAGTATTAATAGGAGCCGGCTTAGGGAGACCCCCTAGGTCAATGTCATCTTCCAGGTTCCAAGTACCGCTCCTGGGTATCATTGTCAAATCAATGCTCTTTGTAGCAATGCTATAACGCTGACAGCAAATAGGAAGCTCTGATCCGAGAAAAAAAAACCTTGCAAAAAACCAGGTATTATCTAGCCCGGGTGATAGTACCCTTGTAGGGGTCGCGCTTGGGGTACAAGATAGGGGTGGTTTCCTGATTTAATTAACTACTTTCGTGAGAGGTGTGTGATTCAAATAGAGGATTACCCTAGGTGAGCACCCCTTCACAGGGAAATCTCACCTTCGTTTCTGATCGAGTAAAAGCCTTGGGAGGCGGAACTGGCTTCAAATATACTAGAGGAGGCCAATTGTACGTTGACCGAATTGTTGCTGTGCTCGGAAACATACAGCTTTCAGCACCTTGTGCTTCTGGATTGTTCCTGCAAGTACTAGTGAGAAGAAGAGGCAGCCTTAGCAGCAATGCTAGTATGGAGAGTGCACTGAGTAATTTTAGTGCTGCTACGCAGTACGGAATTCCAAGTGGCTGTATGAATGATTTTTAACAGGCCATAAAGAATCAGGGACAGTGCCTGCATAAGATGCAGCAGGGAATACGTACAATAAAAAAGTTCATCAAGAAAAACACCGTACTAGAAAATCCAAAATGGCATCAAGCAGATTGAAAAGCTTATTTAGTAGTCTCTCAAACTTCACTTTAAGCTCACCTGGACGGAATGCGACCAAAGATAAGAGTCAAGAAGGATAAGGAAAATCATCGGGTCTGGGACAGGTTTCTAAGGATGCTACATGCAGAAAACCTAAGGGACATGGTGCTAGCCTGTACCGGTTTCAAGAAGGACCATGGTTTAGAAAATAGTCTAGAACAGAATAAGGTCGAGAGGAGGAAAGGAAAAAAGAACAAGCCGATCGTAACCGTGGTGTTGGAATATCCTAATGCGTCAGTATAAGCCGTGGGAAGTCTACAGAGAGGCAGGCCAGTAGCAGGTATAAGTAGTAGAAAAGAGGTGATGGTACGAGTTTCTGAAGGCCGCACCTATGCAGATGTTCTTGAAAAGCTACAGAAGGAGGTAGATGTTAATGTCGCAAGGATGCAGGTCCTTGGGGTAAGAAAGACAAAAAAGAGTGACCTCGTTTTCCGAATCTCAGATGATTCGAAAAGACAAGCGTTTACCTAGGAAGTACAAAAGACTCTTGGGAAAATGGGGAAAGTTAGTATGGAAGAGCGAAAGAAGACTATCGAGATCTGGGACTTGAACCAGCTAACAAAGGAAGAAGAAGTGCAGCAGGCACTTAACGATGCTCTTAGTATGCAGTTTTAGGCCCAATAAAGTGGACCCAAAGCTATCAGTGATAATGCTGAGCAGAAGCGAGGCAGACGCTTTTCTGAACAGAGGACGCATCTGCATTGGTCTTACCAGCTGCAGGGTCGTTCAGAGAATAATAGTTAAAAGATGCTACAGCCATCTGGGATTCCGCCAAAGAAAAGATGCTTGTCAGGGGCCAGATAGGTCAACGACCTGCTATAAATGCAGCAAGGCTGGCCACAGCCGAAGCACATGCAAAAGTGGAACATTTTACTTTTTATGCGAGGCAGAAGGTATAAAAATAGAAAAGTGTTTTAGCGGTCTTTGATGGAATACAAGAAGAGATTCTCGGAGACTCGGATTAAAACCCGGATAAAAGTTTCCTAGAAAGAAACATAACAATCAGCTGATGAAAGTGGCGGTGGAATTAAGGGAACGTACGAATAAAACAGAGACAAACGATGACCGATGATAATGATATTGATAATCATAATAATAATAATAATAATAATAATAATAATAATAATAATAATGAAAATGTTAAGTCCTGGCTTGCACCAGGACTAAATAAAAGTGTGTAAATAAATGTGTATATGTTATTTAATTATTTAATTAATTGCATTAAATATATATATAAATTATGTATGTTTAAAATATAAAGATAGAGATGTATGAATCTAGTGGTGGAAAACTCCACCAATATTTAATTGAACGAAATCGCTCTCACGATTGAATATTATTAAAGGATAAACTTAATTCTTGAAATAAAGAGTTTATTAAATAATTATATATTCTTACCTTGTAGTATTTCTCAGTAGATTGGTGCTAGGTATGGGCAGACAAATGAGTAGGCACAATATGTAATAGATCCTCGAGGTTTATTGATATTTTTTAACACTTTTAATATAATTGATTTTATGCGCGTATATATTTTAATAATTGATACATGTATATTTAATAATAGCAATTGCTTTGAAATATAAACTTGACGGGCAGTGTAAACGTATTACCAATAGGACACCCGGGGTAATATTCCGAATATCATTTGTTTCATTTGGTTTTTATACTCATTTTGTTTATGAGATTTATTCGATTTTATTTATATATTTTCTTATATTTTAATAATATGTTTTCTTAAAGATTTTAGAATTCGCTTGGTAATTTCGTAATACTCGTTCTTGATTTGAACTACTTAATTTTGCTTGACAATGAAATAATGCGACTGTTCAATAACTGAGGAATTTGATTTACCAATGTTAATAAAAACGATACGTTTATGACGTAACACCTCGGTGCTCAGGAGATTGCATATCGGAAGGATAGGCAATCGAAAACAAAAAACAAATAAAAGATAGGTCAATTATTGAACATTTACAATATTACGATTAAAATCTAAAAAATAATCAGGAACTGTATATTCAATCGATGTCAATGGATGTCAATCGATGGAGCAATGCTTATTATGCATTTTGACTCTTATTGAATGGTGTGGTTAACATGATAAATCTGGTTCATGTGCCCTTTGTACCGTTCTTGTTTTGTTAATTTTGTAGACCGAATTACACTTTCTTCTGTTTCTTAAAAACAAAATGATTACAATATGCTTATTAAGTTAAATTATCTGATTGATCAATAACTGCATATTTTAGAATAAAAAACTTAAAATAAAAGATACATCGTGACGTAACACCTTGGGGCTCAAGATGTTGCTTATCGGTACGAGAAGTAACAAAAGAAAAATTTGAATGTAATAACAATTTTTTTAGTAATTGATCAATTTACATAAATATCTTAAAATCTATTTAAATAAAATATTTTATTTGAATGTCTCAATTATTTGATGTATCTTTCCATTTTATAATTGTTTAGTAATGTATGAGTATTGGTATGGGAAAAAAAAAGATGAAAAATTTGTAATATTTTAAACATGATATGGTTTTTTTTTCTAATTAGAGATCGCCTTAAATTATTCGTGATTTTGCTTATAAATATTTTTTTAATATGTTTATAAATCTTGTATTCTAGCTTATGAGATATTTCGTAACAAAAATAACAAATAACATGCAATGTAAAATAATTATAAAATAATATTAGATTTGTCAAAATAATAATAATTGTTCAAGTTCAAATATAAGAAATGTTTGTTTTTTTTTTCAAAAATAATAGTTGGATATAATTTATAGATTCTTATAATTGTTTGAATATAAGTGAATATTCATCCACTTCCCTCCCGGCTTAAGATAATTGCGCAGGTGCCAACTAAGCAATAAGAAGAAAAATTTTCTAAATTCTTAATTTCATATATTCACATAATACACTAAATGTGGCTATATATATTTATTTATTAAACCAAACGTTACGTAGTATAGGTTACAATGCAAATTCTTACAGAGGTTGAACTAGTTTATCTGAACGTAGGTCTGGTATAAAATTAAAATAGCTAGATACATAAAAAAAAACTTAAAATTAACTAAAAGTATATAGATTATAGTTATTAATAATATGTGATTATAATTAACATTAAATATGATCCAGTTATAATAATGATCTACTATGATTCGTATAGAATTGTGTGTTTTTTTTTTTTTAATAATTTTCGTGTATGTATAAATTATCGTAATTTATTTTGACATTTTTTTTAAAAGCTACAAATTTTAAGAATATAATAAGAGATCTAACATGAGTAAAAAGTAACTTTATTAGTTAAACCAAAATGTTACGGTCAAACTAATTCGCACGGAAAAATGTTAAGTTATTATTTCAATTTCTCAAAAATGTTCTGCTTTTGTCTGTAATTTGTGTAGTTCTTTAACATAAATCTGATTGAAACGTTAACTAATCAATTGTAATTTTTGTCTTTATTTTGACAAATATGTTCTCTAAATAATCTTAGAGTTTAGAATGAAAATTGAACTATGTTCTCTCATTCTATATAGATCTTATAATAAAGTTCATTGTTTCTTTTTTTCTTTACAAAAAATTTTTTTTTTTTTTTCAAGTCTCGATAAAGACTTTTTTAATGATAATTTTCTTTTTATTCTTGCAATACATTTTCTAAATAAGTTTAGAAGTTCAAATATTCATTTGAATATTGATTTATGTTGCATTTGGATGAAAGTATGTAACTTTCCCCCTCCTTTTTTTTTGTTTTTAAAGATTTTTGTGTGAAAAATGAAATCAGTTTTACGAATACATATCAGATAGTATATGTTTGTATACCGTAAATTCAGAGACAAAAGTAGTTGATTAATAAGTAAAAATATAAGATAAAATATACATTTATAAGTTTAATAATAGTTATAACTAAATGTTAGATTTCTTTTACAAGATGTTTCTTTTAAATGAAAAAGAAAACATGAAAATGAAAGTATAGATAAAAAGATTGATATAAATAAAATTTTAAAGTTTAAATCTTATAATACAATATACGTTTTATAAATAGATAATGTATATAATGATTTTACATTTTTTATTAAATTATTAACTAACCTATTGATTTAAATTAATTGATTTCAATTTCTTAATATAGATTCCATTCATTATTTATCAAATCAATTGATTTAAATGTAAATATTTCTTAAAATGATTGATTTAAGTTAATAGGCTCCTTAAATCAAAAATCTGTGAATTTTCAAGCCACATTTTGAAAACTTACAGATTCCTCGTATTTTATAAAAATTGTTTATCAATGAAAAATTAATAATATGTATAAATAGGTATATGTAACAATAGATAAATGAATTAGCACGTAACTAGAAAAAATTACAGAAATTGAAAAATCTTTAACATTTTTAAATATTCCTGAAAAAGAGAAAAAGAGATTAGATTTTTTCTAAAATATTTATAATTTTTGTTCATGTAAAATTAATTTATTTGCATGAACTAATTTTGAGCCACCCTTGAAATCTATAGAAATATTACTATTTTCATGAACTTTTAATACTTCAAAAGGTCCCAAGTTTTGATTTTTTTCTAATTTACCTGGTTTTGGCTCTTTTATAAGCCATACTTTATCTCCTATTTTAAATTCTACAGGATTTATAAATCTGTCGTGATAAGATTTAGATTTTTCCTTTGACAGTATTAAATTTTCACGGGCTATTTTCGCAATATCTTTCATATTTATTAATAATTTTTCTATATAATCATTAAAAGTTTGTAATTTTTCTGATGATTTTAAGGGTTCGCTAGATGGTAATCTAGCTGGGTAGGCGAAAACTAGTTCATGTGGTGTAAATTTATGACTTGAATGAACACTAGTATTATAGTTGAATTGTGCAAGTTCAAACCAATCATCCCATTCTAATTTTTTATTAGCAAAATTTTTTAAATATTCACATAAAGGATGATGAGCCCTTTCTAATGAACCATTAGATTGTGGATGAAAGGCAGTAGTTTCTATTTTTTTAAATTTAAATCTTTTTGAAATAGCTTTTATTAATTTGCCTGTAAAATTTGCACCTTTATCTGTAAGTACTAGTTTTGGTGAACTAAAAATGCAAATAAATTTTTTTATGAATGCGTCAGCTATAGTCTCTGCTGTTTGATCTTTCAGCGTGACAGCTATTAAAAATTTTGATAAATGATCTTGAATAGTAATATATATTTATTATTATTTTTAGTTATATTAAGAGGTCCTACTATATCTAGTGAAATTTTATCGAATGTTTTCTCTGGAGTATCTGTTATTATCATAGGTTGTTTTGTTTTATTTCTTTTTAATTGATTTCTCTGACACATTTCACAGTTTTTAATACGATTTTGTATATCAACTTTAAGATTTTCCCAGAAATATTTATTTTTAATTCGATTATATGTTCTATTTACTCCCGAATGACCTCCCAAACTTGAAGAATGATATAGTTCAAAAATTTCATTTCTTTTTTCCTTTTTAACATATTCTGTATTATTTAAGCAAACTATAACTTTTATACTTGTATTATTAAAAGTATTGTATAATATTTCTTCGATTTCATTCCAATTTATATTTAATATTTTTATATTTTTTGATATACTAAATATAGTACAATTATTTTCAATCAATAAATTTTTTAGCGTGTTTAAATTATTTATTAATTTTTATTTTATTAAAATTGATGATTCTTTTATATTTAAGCACATTATAAAAATTTTTCTCTTTTTATAATTTATTATTTTGATTTCATTATCTTTTAAATCGTTATTTATATTAATATTTTTATGTGTAAAATATTCATCTTGAATCTCATCCAAAGATATCTTTTCATTCGTAATTAAATGTAATATATTATCTTTCCTACTTTGTATAGGATTTTTAGAATATATAATAGTATCAGATTTATTTAAGTAAATTTCTTCTTGTTTTTCGACTTCGTTTTCGACACTTTTAATTTTCTCGTTGGTTATTTCTTTGATTACTTTTTTTGGTCTACCGCGTTTATTTTTAATACGTGTACGTTCCTCATTTAATTTTTGTATTTTTACTTCATTCGAAGGTATATTTGTTAATTTAATATTTACTTCATTTTCTTTTGCTTTTTGAGCTCGAGTTATCACATTGATTTCTACCGTATCTATAGGATTTCTAGATAACGCATCACTATTCACATTCATTTTTCCCTTCTTATATATTACATCAAAATCGTATTCTGATAGTTTAAGTCGACATCTTTGAACTCTGTTATTTTTATCTGCAGATCTAAAAGATAGTAATGGCTTGTGATCTGTTACTATTGTAAATTTATTTCCATATACATAATTTCTAAATGTTTCTATTCCAAACAATATACCTAATGCTTCTTTTTCGTAAGTGTGATATTTTAGTTCAGGACCTTTTAATACTCTAGAAGCGTATGCTATGGGTTTATCTTTCCCGATTTCACCTTGTGATAATATAGCGCCTAAAGCATATCCTGATGCATCTGTAGTGATTATAAATGGTTTATCTAACTGTGGAAATTGCAATAAAGGTGCAGAGCATAGTGTATCTTTTAGTTTATCAAAAGCCTTTTGTTTCTCTGAATCCCAAGTAAATTTTACGTCTTTTTGTAATAATAACGTTAAAGGTTTTGTTATATTAGCAAAATCGTTAATAAACTTTCTGTAATAACCTGCTAAACCCAAAAATTCTTTAATGTTTTTAACTGTTTTTGGTGTTGGAAATAATTTTACTGCATCAATTTTTTTTGGATCTGCTTTGATACCCTCTTTACTTATAATATGACCTAAAAATGTTACTTCATTTTTCATAAAATCGCATTTTCTTGGTTCTAGTTTTAATCCGGCTTCCCTTAATTTTGTAGCTACTAGATTAAATTTAATATTATGTTCTTCTTCTGATTTTGCAGCTATAATTATGTCATCTATATAAACATGACATATTTTTTTATTTATTAGCTCACCAAGAACCGTATTTGCTACCCTCATAAATGTTATAGGAGCGCGGTGGCGTAACGGATAGAGCTCTTGCCTTCAACGCGGTGGGCACGGGTTCGAATCCTGGCCAGGCACCTCTGACTTTTTTTCGAAAGAAAATTAGTGTATGTGCTACCCATATCGCGACTCTTAAGAAATCTGGCCTCATTGAGTATCGGTTGATTGTTGGTCACAAAAGTGGCTGACCATCCATCGGTAGTCAAAGTTTCCGGTATGGCGGTGTCTGACAGTCTAGCCTGATGTAATGTGTTAAACGGTTCCGGGCTGGGCTCCCTCGACATCTCCATAGAAAAAGGTTAATTATATAGAGGATAACAATATCCTTTATATATTAATCTTTTTTATAAACAAAAAAAAAAAAAAAAAAAAAAAAAAAAAAAAAACTCATAAATGTTCGTGGTGAGTTAGTTAAGCCAAAAGGTAATACTGTAAATTCAAATCTTCCTAAAGGATGTACACTAAAAGCTGTTTTATATATGTCTGATTCTTTCATTGGTACCCAATGAAAAGCTGAAACCATGTCTACAGTAGTAAAATATTTATTTCCGCCTAAATCATCAAAAATTTCAGTTATAGATGGTATTAAATAAGGATCTGGTATAGTTTTCTCGTTTAATTTTCTATAATCTATAACTAGTCGCCATTTTTCTTTTCCATCAGGACCTGGTTTCTTCTTAACTACAAATGCTGGAGCGTTATATGCGCTTTTAGATGGCCTTACTAAATTATTATCAATTAATTTTTGAGTTTCTGTAATAGCGATTTCTTTTGATTTATGTGGCAATGGAAATTGTTTAACATATACTGGTCTGTTATCTGTTAAATTTATCTCGTGTTGTTTTAAATTGCATTTTCCTATATTTTCTCCTTCTAACCAAAATATGTCATCATTTTTTAAAATTAAATTCTTTATATTTTGTTCTTTCTCTTCACTTAAATGATTTAAACTTATTTTACTTAATAATTCTTCTATACGATCATTTTTTTTTTCACTAATATAATTTACATTTTTATACATTAAATTTTCTTGTAATTTATGAAATTCTTCTTCATGATTATTTAATATAAAATTTGTTAAAATATCTTTTTCCATAAAATATGTTAGAAATTGTTTATCTTTATCATTAATGTTGAAATTTGTATTTTCTTCAAGTTTTAATAGAAATTGTTCATATTCTATATTCTTCTTATTTTTACATTCATCTTTTTCTAAAACACAGTTGATTTCTTTCATAAAATTTTTAATATTTTCATTCTTATTCTGTAGAAATTGTGTAATCGAAAATATGTGATTATTGTCTTGCATTAGCATGATATAATGAAAAACGTTATTAACTGCTGTGTCATTAATTTCGATGTTTTCTGTACATAAATTTATCAATGAATTTTTATCGTTTTTATAATCTGTTTGAATAAAGAATTTTTTACCATTTATTTCTAAATATCCCTTGTCTAATCTCAACTTATTTTTCCTCAATACATCTATTCCTAAAATATCATCGTAAGGTATTGAAAATTTTTCAGATGCTACGTGAAAATTTGTATACGAATTATTAATAGGAAAAGTGATTAAAGCACATGTTTTAACCGGAATATCAGTAATTCCTGACAAATATATTTTAATATTATTATTAATAGAATTTTGTGGTACTAATTTTTCTTTTATGATGTTAAGTTGAGCACCTGTATCTATTAATAATTTACATAAATCATTTGTATGCGGATTTCGTATCTCGATAAATTGTAATGTGTCACCTAGTTTAAATATATAAATTGGTATATTATTATTATCATTAATGTTTTCAGTTTTAAATTGTATAATTTTTTCGAATCCATTGTTCGCTATATTTCTTTCATTATGTAATTTTATTGTTGTTGAATCATTTCTTATTTCTGGTTTAAATTCCATTGCATTATGTAAAGTTTCTTTTCGTTCAATAATTTTAACGTACTCATTATTAGTTTCATTTTCGTTAAACTCATCACCTACTTCGAAGTCATAATCGATTTCGTGTGTTCTTGCAAAAAATTGAATGTCAATATAATTTTTGAGCGACTTTTGTTGCGAAACTCGTCTTGTACGCTCTTTCCAAGTCGAGTTTATGCGTTTCCCTGTATATGAGCTGATGTGTTTAATTTAGCTTGACATTCTTCCTCTGTGTGATTAATGCTTTTGCAAAATGTGCAAAATTTACTTAACTTGCTTTCTATATTCTTTAATGTAAAGCATGAATCGATTGAATATCCTAATTTTTTACAATATGGGCATTGTAAATTTTGATTTGCGTTTTGAGGTTTTTTGTATTGTATTCTTCTACATTCCTCTATATTATGCCCTCTATTTTTGCAATATTTACAAAATTTCATTTGAATTCGTTGTCCATATGAATTATTATTTCTGTTATTTCCGACAAACATCTTATTCTGATTAAAATTATTTTGACCGATGTTATTATTTCTGCATTCTTTACCTGAGTGACCCCATTTATCACATAATTGACATCGTATTTGATTGCTTGCCTTAGCTTGGTTTATAAATATTTTTATTTTTTCACAATCATTTGTTATATGATTTTTATCGTTACAAAGCTCGCATACTTGTGTAGACTTTTTTCAATAACATCAGTGCAAAAATTTGGGTTGTGTCCATTCTTATTACATTTCCAACATATCTCATATTTTCGTATTATTGGGCAATGATTAATTTTATGATTACTTTCTTGACAGTATTGACAATAATATTCATTGTCATTTAATAAATCACACGTGCTTCTTGAATGACCCAATTGATTACAAAATTTACATATCAATCTTATTTTATTTTTTGTATTGGAGCATTCAAATGATGAATGATTTGGTTCTTTACAGTATACGCAACCTGCTATATTGCAATATAATGCTTCGTGACCAGTATTTTTGCATATTTGACAACACTGTATTTGTTTGATTTCTTCTTGAAAAATATTACTAAACATAATTTTCTGTTTATTTGGATTCCCTCTTATAGCATTTTGTTTTTCTAACTGTTTTTCTATTTTAATTGCTTCTATAGTTGCATCAGAGAAATTGTCTGCTACTTTCATTTCATATCTTATTTCGTTAACTAACCCCTGTTTAAAATATTTTAATTCATCTTGATTTAATTGATTAATAAATCGTTCTAAGGTTGCTCTTTCTATTCCAGTCTCGTTTTTCTTTTTATCTCTGATTTTCTCCGTTAATTCTTTTATTCTTGTTATATATCCTTCTACTGCACTGCAAATTTAAGTGTGTTATTTTAACACACTTAGGTGTGTAATTCGGCTGTCGCCATTTTTACACACTTTTTTGTGTGTTAAATCTATAACACATTTTAGATGTTTAATTTAACACACGTAAACGCGTAAATTCAAACGTTTAAAGCGTGTAATAGATTGAAATACATTAAAAATTAAAAATTATTTTTATGGGCATTCCCATTTTTAGTGATGGAATTTTTTAATTTTAATATTCAATTACTTTAAGAATTAACTTATTAAAATTATATCGCCTATAAAAACGCTTAAAAAATTTTCGACCTGACTCGGGCGCGAACTCACGACCTACGGGATGCGAGGCATCGACGCTACCTATTACGCTACGGAACGCTTGTTATGAGTGATGATAATTTCTTATATTTATGGTTTATTAATATAAAAATTTCATTATTTTTAAACACTTCTAAATTTAAATGAAATAAATAATATTAATCATGAGTAATTAATACTAATTAAAAAAAAATAAAGATTAGTAGAATAATTTTTCTTGTATGATTAAAATAATTTTTTATCAAAAGAATATCTAATTCCTTATTTATTAAAAATTTAATTTTTCATCAAATAAACAATTATTTTTTTATAAAAAAATCAACGAGTATAAAAAATTTATTATTAAATAATTTATTTGATAAGGTTAATATTGATTACTGAATTTTATGTTATTGATTCAATAGATGCATTCGATTCAATAAAATTATTTTTTTTACTAATGTAAAATAAAAATGAATCACAGTAAATGTATTAATGTACAAATATAAATTTAAAACACTTAGATGTGTAGATTTACGCATTTATGTGTGTAAATTTTCACACTAAACTGATCATGTGTGTAAAATTACACATAAAATCTGTATACCGATACTTTTACGCACATAAGTGCGTTTTTTTACACACATAATAGAATTTACACACTAAAACGTGTAAAAGTACTCACTATCAGTGTGTGAATTAACACACATAAATTTGCAGTGTGGTTCATTAAGTCCTTGTTGAATTTGTTCTAATTTTCCATATAAAGTATATAAATTATCAATTTCAGGATATAATTTTTTTATAATTTTAATAAATTCATCAATTGTATTAATTGTAGTATGTTTCACTGCAGAAGTAATTGCCCCTGATAATTTAAATCTCTGATAGTTCATAAACGATTTTTGTTGATCATCATCTAGTAATTCTTTAGCAAATTCTAATTTTTCAATATATTTGTCTACAGATATGTTTTTACCATCAAAATCAGGAACCAATCTTGTAATTTCTTTTAATGAATATCCTGGTTGCGCCATGTTGATATTCTCAATAAAATTTACTAAGTCGTCTATCGTATTATTATTATTAATATTGCTGTTATTATTAGGATTATTTATAATGATCTTTTCTCCGTTTCTAATACTCTCAATTTCTTGGAAACTTTCCTGTTTAATAGAGGGATTTAAGTCGTCGTTTAATATTTCGTCGATAGTTGTATTATTTTCTGATGAAATTGTCACGTTTTTGTCTGTTGTATTAGTGTTATCAGCTAAAGTAATATTTTTTTCGTTTTCAATACCTTTTATTTCTTGATATCCTGTTTGTTTAAATGAAAATTCCTGAGTATCGTTAAGTGATGTATTATTTTCTGATAAAATCGTCACGTTCGTCGCTAAAGTATATTTTTGTGTAAAACTATCTTCTTTATTATGGCTTTGTTTCGTCTTAGTAATTTGTGGAAATGTTTTTGGAATTGTGCCTGTATATTTACTTAATAGCGTATTTTGTTCACTTGAATTATCTGTATTAAGATTTGATTGAACGTCCGTAATTATATTTGAGAGATTATTTTCCGATGTTTCTTCTAAGGTTGTATTTGACGTATTATCATCAACTGTTTCGTCTAAGGTTTTATTTAAATTATTACTTTCAATTGTTTGATCTAGATTTTTAGTCGGAGAGCGTGTAATTTTAGTGCTTTTGCGAAACGGATTAATATTTTCGTAGATATGTTCTCCTAAAACTGCTTCTCTAATATGATTTCTAATTCTTTCACGAATAACATTAATATTTTCGTCTTTTTTAGTAGGTATATTAAATTTTTGACAAATTTCAGATAATTGTAATTTAGAGTATGATATTACCCACTGTGTTTTTCCTTCTTTTATATATTTTGCTATCTGATCAAAATTTATTTTATTCATTTGAAATCTTCATTATTTACTTAACAATGAAAAATTTTATTTATTCAAAATATTAAATTTTGTTCATAAAATTGTAAGTTTTAAAAATTATAAATACTGCTGTGTTTCTCTGTTTTTTTTTTTTTAAATACCGTTTGTAAACATACGTTATTAACAATTCTTTGACACTGACCTACTATTCTTAGATAAAAGTAAAGAATTTTGCCGATCTATGTTTTGAAACTTGATATTAACTCACCGCTGTTATACCTATACAAGAGCGTACGGTAAAAAAAAAAAAAATTTTGCTGAGCTTGTATTTTCAAAGTTCAATACACTTGTAATGTTTTGATGACAACTGTTTATGCCGTTTGTTTACTTTATTTTGATATCTTTAAATTTACTTTATATTCTTTTCATAAAAATTTATATGTTTTTAGTATTATTTAATATAACTTTTTACTGTTTAGTCAACTTTTCTTTTTATTTCTTTTATTAATCGTGAACTTGAAACTTATTTCACTTTTAAAATTAAAAAATTATTGATATCTGTTGTAATTTCTCAATGCACTAATTAAATGATATTATTTGAAATCAGTTTATAAAAGAATTTATAATTTTTACTTGATTTCTTATTTATAATTATTCTTGCTAAAATATAGATTTATTTATCGATTTGATGATTTTACATTTATTTTTATTAAAAAAATTTTTTATGTCAATTGTATTATATGATTTTAAATCGCGCAATTTCGCGTATATAAAAATTATTTCAATTACGCACCATGCGTATAATATATTAATTTTATTTTTTTACACTATTCATATTTAATGATACACTTCGTGTTTAATAATTTATTCTTAATAACACTATTCGTATTTGATAATACACTTCGCGTTTAATATTTTATTTTTAATGACACTATTCGTATTTGATAATACACTTCGCGTTTAATATTTTTATTTTCAATGACGCTATTCGCTTTTAATAATGCACTTCGCGTTTAATTTTATGTATATTTGTTTGATTTGTGCCTTTAATATATAATATTTTATTTGACGCACTTGGCGGTTAATTAACACACTTTTGAACACTGTATTATAAGCCCTTCGAATATATTTTCATGCACTTTATATATATATAGGTAAAGAATTATAAGTTTTCTTTGATTATCCTTCAATATTTTCAATACGATTTCTCAATTAAAAAATTTGTACCGGAACCAAAATGTTAAGTCCTGGCTTGCACCAGGACTAAATAAAAGTGTGTAAATAAATGTGTATATGTTATTTAATTATTTAATTAATTGCATTAAATATATATATAAATTATGTATGTTTAAAATATAAAGATAGAGATGTATGAATCTAGTGGTGGAAAACTCCACCAATATTTAATTGAACGAAATCGCTCTCACGATTGAATATTATTAAAGGATAAACTTAATTCTTGAAATAAAGAGTTTATTAAATAATTATATATCCTTACCTTGTAGTATTTCTCAGTAGATTGGTGCTAGGAATGGGCAGACAAATGAGTAGGCACAATATGTAATAGATCCTCGAGGTTTATTGATATTTTTTAACACTTTTAATATAATTGATTTTATGCGCGTATATATTTTAATAATTGATACATGTATATTTAATAATAGCAATTGCTTTGAAATATAAACTTGACGGGCAGTGTAAACGTATTACCAATAAGACACCCGGGGTAATATTCCGAATATCATTTGTTTCATTTGGTTTTTATACTCATTTTGTTTATGAGATTTATTCGATTTTATTTATAAATTTTCTTATATTTTAATAATATGTTTTCTTAAAGATTTTAGAATTCGCTTGGTAATTTCGTAATACTCGTTGTTGATTTGAACTACTTAATTTTACTTGACAATGAAATAATGCGACTGTTCAATAACTGAGGAATTTGATTTACCAATGTTAATAAAAACGATACGTTTATGACGTAAAAAAAATAATGGTATTAATAATAATAATAATAATAATGATAATAATAATAATAATAATAATAATAATAATAATAATAATAATAATAATAATAATAATATAAATAATAATAATAATAATAATAATAATAATTTCTTTTTTTTTGCCATTGTTTTGAGTTAGTGTGACGATAAAAATCTGCAAACAGACTGCCGGGAATTCCTTAGGCCTGAAAAAAGATACAGGCGAAAGAAGAACCACGGTTTGTGAGGAGTTACTAGTTCACGTCTAGCGACCCTCTGAAAATCGCATTCCCCTTTATCACATTACTTCAGGGTGGCGCCGGTCTTTGATCGTTTCAAATCTTTTCTCCTGGTTTCTTTGGTATTTGACTAGATTTGTTTCCTTAACCTACAAGGTGTATAAAAAATAAATCTGACGCGTTTCATTCTCACATGCATGCATAGTCACGCGTGTTAAGAAAAACTTCAGTTTGGAGTTAAGTCCGGTGAGTCTCTCCAGCGACATACATTCCATGGGAGTCCAAATTGGACGCTCTAAGAGAGTCGGCTTGGGTTCTCATCAAAACATCCATACTTCCGTCGATTGCATAATCAGGAAGGCAACATCTACCTAGAGGACTGGTTCTGTAGAGGGGAGCAAAATCAGTCCTTTTTACATCAGTCTTGTTTCTCGTGGACTAGATATGGTCTTATGCTCCACGTGGGGCTAGCCTATCTATCGCGTCTGACTCATCCTCACACTCGGACGCGCGCGGTATATTTACGCAAGTGGAGGGAGCGAACCCGCTGGCACACTAACCTTCCGCGACAGTCACACACCAGCAAAATCTTGCACTTACGCATTACCACACATTCATACGGTGCACGATTTGGTTTTCTCATTTAAGAGGAATCCTCGTCGTCGCCCTCGTACCCGGAATCTATAGGACCGGCTAATGTTTCCTGGTTATGCAGAAACATCAGCATGGCTCCCGTGGTATCATCCGTACTCCGATTCATTTCTCTATCTAAATACGTTTTCTTCTGTTCAAGGATGCTTTCAACAAAAAGTGTCATAGCACCCCATTTTTCTTCTGCCGAGATCATTTCGCTTATATTTGTCTCTGGCATTAGTCATCTGACTATTTCCTCGACCTTTCCGCGCCTTTCTTTGTTCCACCAATGGCAGACGAAGAACGTATGATACGCATCGTCGCGATCAGTGAAATAGAAGATGCAGCCCGAATCCTGAGCCTTTTCCATATTACTGAGATAGGAGCAGAAATACCTGTGGTCACTGAGGAACTGGGTAAGGTAATAGTTTACCTCCCCGTGCTTTCTTCCAACCCATGGAGCCAGTTCCTTAATGAGTGCCTGGGTCCATCGACCTTTTTTCTCCTGATTCCATGTTTCTTGCCAGGATTTCATGGTTACCTGTCTTTATTCATTCTGGATTTTTGCAGTTTCTTCTTCCTGTTTCTTTCGTTCGTAGGTTTGCTTGCGTTTCATCGCCTGTGATTCGATCGGGATGATTCCTGCGATGACTAGCACTGCGGGACTCGAGACAGTGCGATAGGCGCTGGTGACTCTGAGAGCCCCTCTCCTTTGAACAGAAGACAATGTTTTCTGGGGCGTCTTCTTTCTCATTGAGTTGGCCCATATTTCAGAGCCGTACAATAAGATGGACGTTGTAACTGACTTCAAAAGTCGTCGTTTGCTTGATTTTGGGCCGCTGGTGTTAGCCATAAGCAGACTTAACTGCAACGTTTTCTTTATCGCTTTGCTGGCGACGTATTTTAGGTGCGACAAAAAGGTTAGTTTTGCATCCAGCTTTATACCAAGATACGTTACCTCCCTCGTTGTCTGCACCCCGTTTGTCTACTGTCATGGGAAACTCGATGTTAATATGTCTCCAGGTTAAGGGCACTATTTCTGTCTTGGCCATCGCTAATTCGAGACCGCGTTTCACCATCCATTCGGAGATTTTTCTCCGATCTTAGATGCAGAAATTGCATTCCGAGGATATGCAACGTCTGGGGGAAGGATGTAACTAATAGCGATGACGTCGTACTCATCCAAGTACATATGCCAGTTGATAGGTGAGAGCAACACGCACTGAGCATTCTAATCAAAAGTGCGTGTCTTGCGCTAGCTTATACATTAGAAGTATATGTAAATGAGTTGCGTACAGGTAGAAAGAGTTAGAAAGAGAGAAGAGGATAGTTCTCTCTTTTTATCTAAGCGGTATTGTTCTTACCACCATTATAGATGGCTAACATTGCTTTTGCCGTGCTCTCTTTTTTTTAAGTTTCTATCGTGATCGATAATCGGCTTAGATTAAATAACACTCGTGGTTTATCATTGTGCGAGTGATTGCATTAGTGGTATTATATTCTTGTGTGTGGTGGCGGATCACTGCACTTAGAATTTAATACAAAGTTCTCTTATTACAGCTGAGCGCACATGTACAACCACGCAGTTCATATCCACAAGGCGATGGAGAGAGATAGCAAGCCAATTTTTTCTTTAATTCTTTTATTTCGTACATTTGAAGAGAATATAAGGTAGGTGGTTGCAACCACATGCGTGCTTCAAGTGTTGATATTGTTAGTTATATTTTGTGACGCGGTAATTAATTAATTTAGTTTAATTAACAGCTAATTTGTTAAAGCTCGTCCTGAGCGATATTTAAAGCTAATTTTTACATTTGTTCTCTTTATTTTAATAAACGTTACTTTTATTGTCTTATATAAGTAAAATTATAAGTGAGAAAAATTATACGTAAGTTCATTTATTCTATTATCCTAATCATCATTACTTTCACTATCACTTGTGTAATTTTTATTTTTATTCAATAACATGAACACGATTGGAAAATCAAATAAAATTCTCATGTATAGAACAGCGAGTACTGAAAGCGAATGATTTCAGTTGTTACTGCTGCTATTTTCAAAGATATGTGACTTATTAGTTGGTAAGAATAAGAGCTTTGTCTTTCTTTCTTTTTCTCAATCGTTGCTGTAGTCATTAATGTGTGTGGCGCTTGCATGTCTGCGCAGAAGGGAAATTCTATCATTATGCCTCGTTTTTCTTTCTGTGGTACTTTTTCTGTAGCTTGAATGTTTGGGGCTTAGACTTTCTCGATCTTTTCACAAAAATTATGGCAGAGAAGGAATGATTATAGCCAAGGAGCAAATGATTATAGTCAAGGAGCAAGTGATTATAGTCGAGGAGCGGTGCTCTGATGAAATCAATCCTTTTAAATGTTTAACGTGCTCAATACGTTGGAGCTAGGTTACAGACGCCTGAGTCGAAAATATATATATACTAGGGGAGTATGCCTCTGCTCACGGTGCTCGCCAACCCTCTTTATTAATTTGTTTTTTTTTCATTAAAGAAATTTTTTTGTAACATAATTAGTTTCTCATAGAAAAAGCATTGTGTCAATAAAAAATTTTTTTTTCTATTTTTTAAATAATTTGCACATATTTTTACTCAAGGAGTCAAAATAAGTGGTTTCTAGAAAATGTCTGTATGTATATGTGAGTGTATATGAATTCCGTACGTCAGTTAGATTTCGAAAACTACTCGATGGATTTGCTTCACATTTTGCATACAATTTATTTTTTTATAACTAGGCGGGAAGCTATTAAAAATTGCTTCATTTTAAGAATTTTCAAAAAATTTTGATTTTTTATTTTTTTTGTATTTTACGTAAACTACTCGAAGAATTTGCTTGAAAATTTGTATGCAAATTATTTTTGATCTGGAAAAGAACAAAAACTTTTGGAAACTGATTTTCTTAGCGCACTTTTAATTTTAGAGCGTTTTTCGAATTAAAAAAAAATTTTTTTATTTTTTATTTTTTTTTCCATTCCGCAAAAACCTTTCGATAGATTTGCTCCAAAATTTTCAAGCAAGTTATTTGCTATCGTCTGAAGTAAATAAGCTTTAAAAAACTAATTTTTTCAGTGTAGTTTTAATTTCAGAGCATTTTGAATATTTTCAAAAACTTTTCAGTTTTTATTTATCTTTTATTTTACGTAAACCGATAAAATACGATAAATTTTCTCTAAAATTTTTATACAATCAATTTACTATTGTCTGAAGAAAATAAGCTTTTGAAAACTAATTTTCTTAGCGTGATTACGATTTTAGAGAATCTCAAAGATTTAAAAAAAAATTTTGATTTTTCTTTTATTTTTTTTTATTTTACGTGAAGTACTTGATAAACTTCTAAAATTTGCAGGGAAATTATTTGCGACAGTCAAAAAAAGGGAAATTTTAGAAAACTGATTTTCCTTGCGTAGTTTTAATTTTTGAGCATTTTGAAAATTTTGAAAAAGAAGGTTTGAAAAGAAAATTGTATTTATTTAGCTAATTAGATCTCGAAAATTACTCGATGGATTTGCTTCAAATTTTGCATCCTATTTATTTTTTTATCTAAGTACGTTGGAAGCTATTGAAAATTGGTTTTCTTAGTGTAGTTTTAATTTTAAAACCACTTGAAAAATTGAAAAAAAATTTTGATTTTTTCATTTTTTTCTTTTATTTTAAGTAAATTACTTGATGAATTTTCTTTGAAATTTGCATGAGAATCATTTGCATCTGTCAAAAGAAGTATGACTTTCAAAAACCGATTTTCTTAGCATAGTTTCAATTTTAAAAACTTTTTATAAATTTTGAAAAAAATTTTCATTTTTCATTTTTTTCCATTTTTCGTCAACTATTCGATAAATTTGCTCTAAAATTTGTACACGAATTATTTGCTACTGTCTTTATAAAACAAGCTTTTAAAAAATACTTTTGTTAGCGTAATTCTTTAATCACTTCTTTTGATTTCTGATTCAACGCTGCCACTAACTCTTTTTTTACTTCCTCACTTCCTCTCTGTCTTTCTATCTTAGATCGATCCTCATTTTTACTCTATTTTATCCATCCCTGACTCTCTCTATTCCTATTTCCTAATCGCTCTCTTACACTTACTAATTTTTCTTGAATAGAAATGATGTTTTTTTACATTGGAATCACATTAAAAAAAATCAAATCAAATCACTCTAACTCAATGAGCTCTATGAGAAAGCATTGCGCCAAAGCACAGCGTTTTTATATATAATTAAATTAATAGAAGGAATGCATTATAATATGTAAATTTAACTATTACTTTTTAATGTATAATTTGTATTATTTAACATAAATAATAATAATAATACTTATCGTGCGAGCGATTTTACATAGATAAAAAATAATGTATTTTAACATTCATAACTGATCTTCTGCTGACAATTTTTTAAGTATATAAAAATAGGATACATAAATAAATTTAAATGTAATTAAATAATGTTTAGGAAAAGTTTTTAAATCATATATCATTAAGTCCAAGTTGAAAAATTCTAAAAAACTGATAACAATAAATTAACAAGCTAAATATTTTTTTAAGTAATGACGTAGGCAAAAGATCCCTTTGCATACGATTGTCAGCTGTATTTATAGATGTTCATCTGTAATTTAAATTACGTTTTTAATAAAAACTTCTTTAGGATTAGATGTCATAAATATTTCTGAAATCATATATTAAAATCTTAAATAATTTACAGTTAAATAAGTGCAGTTAAAATAAATAGATAATTCATTGTTATTGATTCGATTCATTCTTTTACTTTTTAAATACCATACATAAATAATGAAGTCAATTTACTTTTTTCATGACGTTCTAAAAAATAATATTATATTAATACATTCAAATTATTTGTATAAAAAAATTAGTTTATTAAACAATTTACCTTTGTAAACTGTTAAATATTTTATGTCAAATTTATGGAATTCATAAATTAAAATATTGGTTTTTTGTCAATATAATTATTCTTTTATATTAATAATTAAATTAATACTAAAATTTTATCATAAATTTTTTTAAACTTAAAAACTAAAAGAAATTGTTTACTATTTTCTAGTAGATAACAATAAACAAAATAATGTAAAAAAAACGCTTTTATTAAAAAACAAAAAATATAAAAATAAAATGTTTAATGATTCAAATGTATAATTACGTTATAAATTATGTTCCTGTCTAATTTTTTATTGAAATTTCATATAAAAGCGTGGAGAATATTGAAAGAACATCTAGAATTATATTCTCCAAGCTTTTATATAAAATTTCGATAAAACATTAAGCAGAAACATAATTTATAACGTAATTATACATTTGAATCATTAAACATTTTATTTTTTTATTTTTTGTTTTTAAATAAAAGCGTTTTTTTAAATATTATTTTTATTTATTTATTTATTTTTACTTTTTAGTTCTTTTTTAATTTTTCAAATTTATTTTTTTCAACATTTAAAAAAAAATATTTTTATATTAAATTTATTTATTTATATGAGTATACAAATGTGCTCGCATATACGTACAGATTTGTATACTTATATATATGTAAGCATATACATAGAAGCCAATACTGAGAATTGAGTTGCTGTTACGAATAGTCACACAAAGAAGAGAGGCCAGTTAGTCGTATAGCGCTAGCTATATAATATTGCTTATATATAATAAATATTTAATCATGAAAAAATTTTTTTTAATTACAGAATTATGTATTGTCATGCAAAATACATATATTTTGAAAATTTCAGCTATCTAAGTTAATGGGAAGTACGTTAATTTTTAATCGCAAGATTTGAGGACGTTTAATAAAAATAAAACGTTTATTAGATTGTAATAAATTTATTGTCTTTAATTTTTCATCAATTAAATTGAAAAAATATTTTGAAAAAATCAAAATTTTGGTTCATATTATAATTACAAAAAAAAATAGTTATCGTTGATTATAATATTTTATTAAAAAGTAGTATAATTATATTCTAAATAAAATTAAAAATTAACTTTAGCATATAATAAAAATTAAAACAGGTTAATAGTCATCATTGTGACATCTTTGGGTATCTTTGAGGCAATGTATGTGACAATATAGAAGATACCATTAGGGCTTCTTTATTAGTTTTTCGTAAAATCTTAATGAAATATTTTTTTGTTGAAAATGATTCGTAGTATACCTAATTTTTCGCAAATCACAATAAGCAGATTTTCTATCTTATCTAATTGGTGGGAATATAAAGGCGTAGTAAAAGTGATCAGTGAAGCGTCTTTAAGGAATCTTTAAGGCAGAGTAAGAGACATACAAAATAAATGCTTCACAGTTGACGCATTGTGAGGCATTGTGGAAGGCATTAATGAGGTATTGTAGGAGGCAAAACCAATCTTAGGTATTTCCGATTAATTTCACAGTATTTTTGAAATTTTGAATAAAAAATACCTCCTTCAAACTTGAGATATTCCAAAGGCATACTAAGGCATTTTCGAGGCGTTTTGGGGTAGTGTAAGAGACAGTGTGAGAGGTGACGAACATTAAGGCAGGATATGAAGCATGGCGAGGCTGAGAAAGGCATGGCGAGGTACGGCGAAGCACGTTGAGGCGCGATAAGGCATCACAAGAAGGCTTAAAAAAATAACGTAAATTTACGTTAAAATATAAAAAAATTTAGAGGCATGGTGAGGCTTGACGACCATGGTAAGGCTATAAGATACCTTTGATCTTAGGCTTACGTCTATATATATATACACTCCCACTCACACGAACTTGCCCACCCTAATTAGTCGAGATAAAATATGAAAAGTTTTACTGTTCCGTTGGAAAGCGTATGAAAAAATTTTGAAAAGATGGGTTTCAAAGGTTTTTTTAGAGCTCTTTCAAATGCTGACGGTTTGATTTTAGAATATCTATTTTTAACTATATTTATAGAACTATAAGAAAGAAAAAATTTTAAAAATTTTTTACCCTGGGCCAATTCTAGCGAAATTATTCTACGTTAATTATATACCTCTTTAATTAAAGGACTTTTAGTCCTTTTTCAAACGCTGTTTGGTTTTTTATGCTATGACAAATCGTTAAGAAGTTACAACGATTTTTCTGAAAAAAGGGCGTCCTTAAAATCTCCTATAATTATAATATTCAATAAGGAAATGTTTTGATTTTTTGCCGATACAAATGCTTGAATAATCATAGGTCGTAATTCATTAAATGGTGCATTTTTTTACTGTAAATAAATATAAGTGCTGTATTATTTATAAATAATCCAGTCACATCTATCAATTCTTTATAATAATTATCATAAAATTTTTATATATAAGTATTTATTAAAATAGATTCTCTTATAAAAACAGCATGTCCAAAAGGCTTTTGAGTATTATCGCAATCTCGTATAGATATTAACTGAAAATCATTGAGAAACATTTTGTATTGTCCATGTTTCAATAAAAATTAATATATCTGCAGATGTGAAAGCTCTATCGTTCGATATATCAACTAAATGTTTATTTAAAGATCTAACGTTATGGAACATTACAATAAGTTTGTCTATTTCTTTGAAATCTTGAGGAAATTTAAGATTAAACTGTATAGGATTTTCTATTTTTAATCGTTCAATTTCACATTTTGCAGTATCGAAAGATTTTGAATTTGGAGATATGTATTTTCCTTCAATAAATAAACCTTTAAGATATGTTACTCTACTAAAGGCTACGTAAAGTAATCTTGTACTCATACGACGATTTCCCATATGAACAACAATATTTTCGAAAGTACTACCTTGAGATTTATGAATTGTTATTCTTTCTGCTGGAATTATAGGAATTTGCTTTCTTAAAATTTTATAAATACTATTTTGTCGCATTGCTATTGTTCTGGTTATATGTCCAATAGGTGTCCATTTGGATTTAATATTATTACTTTTCATATAATTTTGCCATTTGTTTCTTCTCATTTTACCTATTTTTAAATCCTCAAATTCAATATATACTCTTAAAATTAATTTTTCACCATTTTTTTCCCCCATGTTATATATCTAAGTCGACCACAAGCACCATTAGTAATTTCGTCTTCGATATCAACATTTACAACTATCATGTATCTAGCGTTTATTTTTGCAGTTATTTCAAATGGTAAACCTCGAGTTTTTTGAAGAGGTAATTTTTTTATAGTTTTCAGTAAATTTGTTTTAACTTTATCAGACGCATTTCCAATACAAACATCAATAGCTTTTATAGTATAATATTCAGTATTTAAATTATTTAAAAATATTTCATTGAAAGCATTTTTTTTATTTTTATTAACTTTTGATTTTCTCTAGATTCAAATAATTTGTTTACTTCATCACTTAAAGTTTCATTAGCTAATTTATTTAAAGCTTCTGCAAATACTTGATCATCTTTTTGACGCATAATTTCAGTTAAGAGGCGGTCGGAACCAAATCGGTGACTTAGTTCGGTGCTTGTAATAAATGCTTATAATAATTTATTCATTTATTAATATGGTAAAAATATAGTCATTTCCTCTAGTCATGTATATAAAGAATAATTTAAAATAGTTAAAGCCACAAAAATATACAAAATATTGTTATAAAGCGAAAAATGCCACCTAACAATCGACACGACAGTTTTTTGCATGCGGTATATGTCAAGTCAGTTTGATATTTGTAATAAATACTTATAATAATTTATTTACTTATTCATATGGTAAAAATATAGTCATTTCCTCTATTCATGTATATAAAGAATGATTTGAAATAGTTTAAGCCATAAAAATATACAAAATATTATCGTAAAGCGAAAAATGCTGACTTAATATATATCGCAAGTCACCGATTTGGTTCCGACCGCCTCTTAATTCGTAAATAGAAAATAATCTCCGTAAACAAGGTCCGCTTAAAACTGACAATGGATCGTTTTTATTTACATTGAATATCCATCCGTCCATTACAGGTTGTAATTGATTAAAATCGCCAAAAGCAATTATTGATATTCCTCCAAACAATTCGTTAGAATGAAATATTTCTTGAAGTCGTTTATTAATTAAATTAAAAGTTCTACATCCAACCATAGATATTTCATCAATTATTAAAAATTTTAAATAAAATAATTTTGTAGTTAAATTATTAAGAATATCAGGTTGTAGAGGGTTCATCACATCATTATTTACAGGTAAGTAAAATGTTGAATGTAAAGTAATTCCGTTAATATTATAAGCAGCTTTACCAGTGTAAGCACAAAGGAATATATTAATATTGTTGGGATAATTCCCAGGAATAGAATTAAAATGTCTTAATGTTGTTTGTGTTATTGATTCTATTAACTTACTTTTTCCAACTCCAGCACCACCATTTATAAAATGATAAATTTTTTCATTTGGAGTATTTCGTAAGTGATATGTGAAATTGTGATGATATCTATATTGTTTATCGTTGAGTTGACGGATAAGTGAATAGTATTCGTCATTTGAAATTTGATGAGGTAAAGTAATATTTTACACAGTATCAATAGTTGTAAAATTATTGGGCATTTTAAGTCCAATATCAACTGTTGTCTCACCTATTAAATATATATCCAAGCCTTCTGCAATCTTTGTTTTTGTTTTATCAATATTCTTAGATAAATCATTAATAAGTTCTTGTTGAACATTTCCTAAAGCATTTTCTATTTCAGTTTCGATTGTATCCGTATAAATAAATTTTATAGCACTGCGTGATTTAAATCCGCGCTTAAATCCCGCTGAGCCGATTGTTAAACGATAAATTTTTACGCTGTTCGATAATGAATATAACGCTGAATTCACTTAAATCGCGCACTTATAATAAGCGATATTTTGATATTTGGATTATTTTTAAGAGTTTATTCATCGATAATAATGAGGTGTAGATTATTGCAACTCTTTTATATCGATATTTTTCAAAATAAATAACAATTATAAGCGTGTTCAATACGTGTAAGACCAACGTTAATATCAGTGTAACATGTGAAGCGAAGAGGTAGTCATTTCGACGCTCTAAGACTCCGTCGCGTCTGTGATTCCCCTAAACGTAACTGCTAATACAATACATAAGTTACCAATTGTTGCTCCTACGGCCCTAATACATATATGAAAGGAAATTTAGATTTTTATTATTACAGAATTAATTTCAACAGTTTGACATAATGTTATTTCATGTTTTATATATATTTTTTATTTTTTTTCTATTTATTATTCGCGAAGTGCTTAGATTTTGCTTTTTTGCAGTTTTCGCTTTTCTTTTACGATTTATCATTAGTAGAATGCCTAGTTTTGCTGGTAAATAGAATTCGTTTTTTTAATGAATTATCATTCGTGGAGTGCATAGCCTTTGTTTGTTATTGAATTTTGAGAGTATAGATGTAGTGTGGCGGATTTAAATCACTCGAGCTATAAAATAGTATACGATACTCGCGACTTAAATTCACCTATTATTACACGGCGTTTAGGACCCTCGCTGACGCTCGGGCCCTAACTTCGCCGTATAATAATAGGTGATTTAAGTCGCCCGTATCGTAATATACTATTTTTCGAAGTAGATAGGCTATAGGCATCCTAGATCATAGGCATTCTGTATCAACCCCTCTCTCTCCAAAGTGATACAGTATCCTATGTAACCTAAAGCATATGTAGGCCTCCTGTATCACTCCCCTCTTTTTCAAAGCGATCCAGTATGCTACGTATTCCAAAGCAAATGTATGGGTTCTAAAAACACCTTCCTTTTCTCAAAGTACGTATAGATCCTCCTCTTTTCTCAAGTTTTTAGTACCCCCTCTCTTTCGACAGTGCTTTAGTATCCGCGTGTACTTTGAAGCACATAGATCCCCCCCCCCCTCATGTTATTTTTGAAGCCGGAAAAAAATAGGGCCACCCACTCTGTGGTTTCTTTTGAATTGCTGGTGTACGTTAAAAAAAATATACGCGACCTATCCATCCTCAGTTAAAAAAATAAAATTTTCCGATCATAGATGATCGGAAGTGTATGAAAGTTTTTTTATCTTGAAAAGGAAATGATAACTTGAAAAAAATTTATGCTCTGAAAAGATACAATTTTTCGGTTGTGAACGTTCGAAAGTTTTCTTTAGGAAACCATAAAAAATTAATAAGTAAAATTGTCATATGCATTCTCCCTCTTATCTTGAAAAGGAAATGATAACTTGAAAAAAAATTCATGCTCTGAAAAGATACAATTTTTCGGTTGTGAAAGTTCGAAAGTTTTCTTTAGGAAACCATAAAAAATTAATAAGTAAAATAGTCAGATGCATTCTCCTTATCTTGAAAAGGAAAATGATATCATGAAAAAATTTACGAAACCCTTCCGTCTTCTGTTAAAATTTCCGGTCATAAATGTTTAACGGTTTTCTTGAGGAAACCAAAAAAAATCATTTAATGATAAAAATTATTCATCTGAGAAAAAAGAAGATCGTTTATTCTCAGGGATGAGATTTATAATCTAAAATAAAATTCATTTACCGTCTCGATCCTTAGAAAACAATAAGATAAAAATTTAGGCGTATGTAGGACTAATGCTGAATGGACAAAAATTTTTTCAAGGGAGGTATTTATTTTTAGGGGGGAATTTTTCCACCAATCGTAAAATTTTTATTTCAAAATATCATAGCAAGATAAGAATCCCAGTTTTTCACATAATTACCCTGTTGCAAGCTACAACTCGTCAGTTCTCCGATCATCTTTGAGTTTTCTACATTAGAAGAAAAACTAGAAGAAAAATGTGTGAGGAGCAAAATAAGTGTATAAAAACAGTGCAAAAAAAAATAAAATGGATCGTCAATAATGGACCTACATTGATCATGATGTTAGATTATGCATCATGGGCAATGAAAGCGGTGGATTCATGTAAGTTGAATGTAATAAATTTTTTGAGAATAATAAAATTATTTTTTATTATAATTATTTGTTTTAAAATTTGCCAATAATAAAATTAATTTTTAAGTTTTTTTTTGAGAATAATAGAATTATTTTTTATTATAATTATTTATTGATTTAAATAATAATAAATAATAAAATTCATTTTTAACTTTTTTTTTCAGTGCCAATACTTCCAACTACTGCGGCTATGGAGCAATTAAATGAAGGGATATGTCAACCGCAAAGATCGAGATCGAAATCAAGGTCGAAATCTAGATCAAGGTCGAAGTCGAATCCTCGTTCAAGCTCAAACACATCATCATCGAGTGGTTCGAGCACAAGTTCATGCTCGAGCGGTTCAAGCTCGAATAGTTCAAATTCGAGAAGTTCCAGCTCGAGCGATTCAAGCTCGAGCAGTTCAAATTCGAGAAGTTCCAGCTCGAGCAGTTCAAGCTCAAGCAGTTCAAATTCGAGCAGTTCCAGCTCGAGCTCGAGCTCCCGCACATCATCGAGTGGATCGGACACGAAGTCAAATAAAAGTGCAAAAAAAACTACAAATTATGCAGTTTCCACATCCAAAAAAAGAAAAGCGGAAAATAAGTTTTATTTTTATTTGTATTTTAATTTTTTTATAATAATTTTTTAACTATAAAAATTATAATATAATAATTATAAAAAAATTGTATTGTTCTTCATGTTTGCAATTTATTTTTTAGTTCCTTTTCGATTTTTTATAATAATTTTTTTTAATTATGAAAAAAAATTTATAATAATTAAAATTTAATTATATTGTAATTTATGTTTGCAGCTGAGGAAAACATTGAAAAAAATAAAAGAGCAGCTGATGAGAAGGCGTTACAAGAAAATAAAGAGACTTCGTCAACAAGTACAGGTAAAAAAACTATTTTTAAAAAATATACTTGGAAAAAAAAATTTTTTTTTACTTATACAAAAATAATTTTTATTAATTTTCTTTTTTCATGATCCAAGAATAACTTTATACTTCCTTCAACTCAAATATCGATACGAAAACATGATGAAAGAAGTAAAAGGTTACAACTGAAGCAACCTCAAGATGTGGAATGTGCGCAATCAGGCAAACCACGTATCAAGTATGAAATTATAAACTTATGATTTGTAATTATTATGTAAATATAATTTTTGTTTAATATATATCAAATAAAAATAAAAAACAAAAAAAAAATAAATGAAAAGATGTATTGCTTCAATTTTTTTTTCATTCCTATGCCATCGTTAATTTATATAATTACAAAAAAATTTTTCTTCATTCTACATATATATTATATATACATATATATATATATATATGTATATATATATATATATACATTATTCTAATAACTTAATAATACATAAAAATTTCAGAATATTTATTCTAATTATTTCATATTAAAATTATTTGTCATTGCAATAAATATTATATAACAAAATTATGACGTGATTGATTACTTGAACAGAGCGTAACTCGAAAAAAAGTCTTTTTATCATTTAATTTCGTGAAACATAGTACGATGATATTTCTTTCCTAAATATTATACTATAAATATAATGTTATCACAATTAATTATCACTAAGAAACATGAAAAAAAAAATTTCGTGAAACATAGTACGATGATACTTCTTTTTTAAATATTATACTATAAATATAATGTTATCACAATTAATTATCACTAAGAAACATGAAAAAAACGATACGTTATCAAAATACACCCTTTTACCTTAGAAATCTCCAATTATAATTTTTAACCATTAAAAATTAAAATTATTTATTTCGATGAGGACAATAAGGTTTAGAAAAAACAAGAAATAAAAAACTTTCATTATATTAAATTTATTCGTAATATATTCTTATTAAAAAATTGTATCCACTTCATCCTTGCTAAATTTACCATCTAGATAATTTCGTAACCACGCTCGTATTGCAAGAGCATTATCAACAGCACACATACGTCTTCGACTCTTACAGAGAACATGGTTGGAGCAAAAAAATCGTCCATCATACTTTATTTTTTCCAGTGATGAACATCCAAAATCTTCAACATTTATGATTGACCTCAGACAAAGTACAGAAAATAATATAGGAAAAAGTTAAGAAAAATTTTAACTTAAGTAACGAAAAATAAAACGAAATCATCAAAAAAATTTTGTTATACTTTTTGATACTTTGGTTATACTGTTATTATACTCTTGTTATACTTTTATCATACTTTTTGATACTTTGGCTATACTTTCTTTATACTTTTTTGAGTTTAATCAAAATATCACAAGTATAACGACAGTATAATCAAAGTATCGAAAAGTATGACAAAAAAAATATAAAAAGACTATTTGTTTAACTATAAATGTAATGCTTACATATTAGGTAAAAGATTGGCCAGCCACTGTGCTTTCTGCTCTCCCTTGACAAATAATTTTTCAACTCCTTGCGAACAGATATCGAAAATTCGTTTGAGGCGATGGTATGGAATATCTTCCGAGTCCCACGATATTCCATGATGATACCTTTCTAACCAATAATTCATGCTTTTTTCTTTTTTATTAAGTTCTCCCCATGTCATTGGAGGCTCAAAGAGATAGGCTGTTGGAAAAGCTGTTTTCCTTATATTCAAGAAACTTATTTCTTTAAAAATGAAAGGATTCTCTGATGTGCTCTGAAATCCTTGAATATCGCAAATATAAACATTTTCTTCTGGGGATCGTAATATCGCTTTTCTAACCATTAGATTATAATCATGTGTTCTAGCCATTTCACAATTCTAATTTCATTTAGCGAGAAGTAATCTTAGAGACTGAATAGGGAAAATTTTAAAATGATCATTTTATTTGGTTCAAAAGATAAATATATCCCTTCTCTTAAATTTACTTTTTTTCACTATTGGTTGAATCTTGAAATTTGTATCCCCTCTTATATATTCATTGAATTTTCTCTTTTTTATTGGTCAAATCTTGAAAATTAGTATCCCATCTTATGTTTTCACTAAATTGTCTCTTTACTATAGGTCAAATCTTTAAATTTGTATCCCCTCTTATATTTTCATTAACTTTTCTTTTTAACATTGATCGAATCTTCAAATTTTTATCCCCTCTTATATTTTGATTTACTTTTCTTTTTCAAATTGGTCAAATCTTGAAATTTTTATCTCATCTTATATTTTCATTATCTTTTCTTTTTGATATTGGTCGAATCTTCAAATTTTTATCCCCTCTTATATTTTTACTAACTTTTCTTTTTCTATTAACTGAATAATAAAATTTGTATTTCCATCTTTCATTTTCTTTGCCTATAAAAAGGGAAGCTATTTTTCAGACTAGTACAGTTCGTAAATCACAATCAATCAGATTTGTTCTCAATTATCGTGTAACATTGTAGTGATTACTCTAGTATTATTTTAGTGTTACAAAAAAAAACAAAGTAAAGATGACTTCGATTGATTTTTTTGAACATCTTGTACAATTACTTCGTGATGCTTTACGAAGTATAAGCGAATTAAGCAGTAATGATATTCATTATTGGTTAGACACGTGTAATTCCGCTATTATAAAATTAAACGAAAAAATCGCTCAACCAAATCTCAGAAGAGGAGAAAAACAGAAATGTCAAACTTGTATAACACATCTCTCGTGTGTGCAAGTGCAGTTGGGACAACATCTTCAACAAGGAGGTAATCTAGAATCTAAGGAAACAGAAGCTAGAGTCGAATGGCGAGACGTGGAGTCAGCTTTCCAAAATCGTATTAGGACTGGTGTAGTTATAAATATTAAACATGTGGACATTTTGAGTTTTTTGAATGATGCACAAAAACTCTTTAAAGTTAAGGTTCTCAGAAAAATACTGAGGAATTAACCGATACTAAATATTTTACGAGCGAAAGCTCTACGGTATACATGTCGACAGATTTCGAGGGATGGTTTAAGGATCATATCAAAGAGCCTATTCTTACACAATTAGAAGAATTTCAAGAAAAAGATTCTGGATGGACTTTGAAGAGTATTATAAGTTTGTGCATAAATATGAAAAAATATTCACCTTTCAAAGGTAGTTCTTTCATTCCTCTTCCAAAATTTATAGAGAATAAGAAAGCGTGTCTAAATGTTCGCAATAATGACAACCAGTGTTTTAAGTATGCTATACTTTCAGCATTGTATCCAAGTGAAAATAATCCAAGCAGAGTGACTCAGTATCGTTTGCATGAGAAAAAGCTGGAATTTGGAGACATTGAATTTCCTGTAAAACTTCAAGATGTTTCGAACTTTGAAAAATTGAATAAAAGTATTTCAGTAAATGTATACATACTGAAGAAGTGTAAACAAAGACAAACATTCATAACACATTTATACTTATATTCATCTTGCACATTTCACTCAAGGGTGATTGAACTCCGTAAGCATTATATGTCAAGTCTTCTACCTTGAGACTGCGATAGCAAACAATAACGTTATACATTCGCTAGAATGCGACGCACAAGAGGCGGTCGAACTCTAAACTGCATCACATGCAAAATTCAATCAATCTTTTCCCCGAAATTATAAAAGTATCAATAATATCATACATACGAAAGAATGCAACTGTCTTTTACCCATAGTATAAAAACCCAAGAGTCTTTAGCTCGCCAGCTTAATTTCATACTTACCGTCTAAGGCTACGCTTCGCCTAAAATTATTGTACTAAAGGTTAAGAAGGAGAAATAAAGATAAGTTCAATTCAACACATATATATATATATAAATAAATATTCTTTTATTCTTGGATACCTATCCTAAAGAACCAACGTCCTAAATTACAAAAATAAGTTATAATAATAATTAAAATTTATAAAATTAATAAATTAAGTTTATTAAATAAAGTTTAATAAATTAAACTTTACAAATTAATAAATACAGTTCTAAAGGTTAACATAAATTGGTGGCAGCGTAAGAGGATAGTGAAGCCAAGTGATAAAAGTGATTAAATAAAACTCCGATTTCTTAAAATATTTTCTCTCAGGAGAAAACGGAGGACTTTAAAAATTAAAAGAAGCCAAGTGATAAAAGACAATTAAACAAAACTCCGATATCTCAGGATATCTTCTCTCAGGAGGAAACAGAGAGTTTTAAAAATCAAGAAAACTTATCTTTAATCTGGTGACAATAGCCCACGCTCTCAGGAGTTGACTACCAGTAGTTGAAGGGTTCATCAAGCTACGTCTGCATCCCCAGGGATAAAGAGAGGATCATCTAGACAATAAAAGAGGACTTCTGCACCGCCAGCGGTCAAAGAGACGCAGCCAACCAGATCTCCAAAAACATCATCTCTTAAAAACCTTCAAGTAAGTCGTACAATAATTTTAAGCACACAGCGGGACAAGCCGAAAAATAAAGGCGTGTCTAACTTTCTGTAACATTCATTTTATTTATAAGTTATTTATAAGATATACAACGTCTCAAGCCGGAGCACACACGCTTGAGAGGTTGACACATAGGAACATCACCCACGTATGTATTGTGATTATCGTGAAGACGATAACGATAGTGTAAGATCGGAAAATACCCCACGATCACCTTTTTCCCTTTCTGACGTTTCTAACAATTTCTACGACACTACAGACGGTCTTCATAAATTTAAAATAAATTTAAAACCCAGTAAGATGGACAGTTTACTAAAGAAATTTAAATCCAATGAAGACATAACGCAATGCCATCAAGACGAACAAAATATAATGCAAGAATTGCAACGTCAAAAGGAAAAGGCCGACGCATTAGAAAAGCAACTAATATTATTGACAGAGCAATTACAAATTTTAAATACACAGATGACAGAAAATAAAAATCCACCACCAATCCCAAGTATACCACCTGCAGTTAGAGACAACAACCCTAGACTAAATGTTCTCCCGGGATTAACGAGAGAACATCATTCATTAATACGTGAACTCTTAACAGAGATAAGGGAGTATGATGGATCAACAGATGTTAGCGCATTTATTGATCAAATCATTCGCGCCTCTCGACAACTTAGCTCTGAGCAGGAAATATCAGCGCTTATACGGAAGGTAATAGCAGTTAAGCTAAAAGGAAAAGCACAAGAAGTAGTTGAAAGAAATCAAGTGACTACGGCAGTGCAACTCAAAGAATGTTTAAACACACACTTTGGAAAACTAGAACTTGAATACGATCAATTAGCTGAAATGCGTAACTCTATGAGACAAAGAACAAATGAAAAGGTGGCGGATTATATACAAAGATATAATAACATAAATCGTCGAATACAGATTTCGATAAATGGTTTAAATGACGATTTTAGAGATATGCACCGGAATTATGAAAATAAAAACGCGATTTCGAAATTTATAAGAGGATTGTATCCAGAAGGCTTACGTTTAGCCGTACAACAAAATCGACCACACACTTAACCGATAGCGTATCAACAAGCCTTATACGAAGAAAAACTCCGAAAGGAAGATGAAGAACTGCGAAATAGAAATTATAACAAACATGAGGAGAGATCCAGAAGAGATAGATATGAAAAACATTCAAGAGATAGGAGTCATTCTAGATATGATTCAAGAAATCGTGAGAAACATTCAACACCGGATAAAAATTACACACGTGATAGAAGCTTTTCACGAGATCGACAAGAAAATTATCGATCAGATAAAAAAGAGGATAAACCTACATGCTCTCACTGTAATAAATACGGTCATGACAAAGAGCATTGTTTTAAACATCAAAATGCACAAAGAGTAAATTTTCGCCTCAATGCCTCAAAAAGCAAAACTTATTTAGAGGATCCGGCACCATGGTCGAAGACCCCACCCGATCGTCAGAATTATTGGGAAGACCAGGATTACCAAACGCAATCTTTCCAACAGATGGAAAGCACTGGCATCTCTGGATGCGACCCTCAGGAACAGGAGGAAAATTATTAAAATTCTTAGTGGACACAGGAGCAGGCATAACATTCATTAAAGACAAAGTGTTGGATCTTAAGAGGAGGTCGCGTATCTCTGTCCTTTTCTAATCAAAGAAATGACTTTTTCACAAAAACTAATAACTTTAGCAAAAAATGAAGAGAAAGCCGCTCCTTGTATCGAAAAAAACAATGTTTTCTTTGATGAGAAAAAATTAATTTTATTGCTTCGTTCTCAAGAAAACCTTGAAAAACCAAATTATCCACCCTAACCTCTATGATTTAAGTTTTTCAAGGTTTTCTTGAAAACAAAGCAATATAATTAATTCTTTCTTATCAAAGAAAATATTGCTTTTTTTTGATACAAGATGCGGCTTTCTCTTCATTTTTTGCTAAAGTTATTAGTTTCTGTAAAAAACTCAATTTTCTGATTAGAAAAAGACAGAGATACGCGACCTCCTCTTAATACCTGCAACCCTATAAGACAAAAACCAGAAGAGAGACAAACAATACAGATAGTTAACAGAGATCACACAATGCTTGGCAAATGTAAATTGAATGTTTTTGGAAAGGACTTTATATATCATGTTGCAAGCAATAAAATACCTCTCGATGCCGATGGGTTATTGGGCCGAGGATGGCTACAACATTATAAAGCATTAATTGATACAGAAAAACAAAATATAAAAATTTTTGATGCACAAGACAACCCTTTACAATTCACATTCAATGAAAAACCTGTTTATGTAAATCAAGGAATCAATCTTATAAAAATAGATATAGATATACCAGATGGAGAGTACATAATAACCGATCCGAAAAATATAATAACACCAGCAATATATACAGTACAAAATAAAAGTACAATACTCAACATCGTTAATGAGTCAGTAAAGGAAATGAAAATAGATACTGAAATAGAGATAGAAGAATTTCAAGAACAAAAACAAAATGTTTATGAAACAATTTTCATACAGAAACAAGTATGTAATAAACAAACGTTCATGACAGAAAAATATCATCGTGATAAACTTATTATAGATAATACACGCACATCGCATTTGCCGAGAGAACAGGCATTAGCAATACAAACATTAGTCAAAGAATACAATGATATTTTTTAATTAGAAGGAGATAATGCACCATCGCTCAAGAATATGTATCATCGTATAGATTTAACAGTAAATCAACCAGTTGTTTCAAAATTATATCGACACCCATTATCTTTACATATGGAAATAGACAGACAAATAGAAAAATTTGAAAATGAAGGTATTATAACAAAGTCAAATTCGCCTTTTGTATCACCTGTTTGGTGTGTTCCAAAGAAAATGGATGCATCAGGAATACAAAAATATAGAGTTGTAATAGATTTTAGGAAATTAAATGAATACACACTCCAAGACAATTACCTATTGCCGTCAATAAATGAAATTCTTGACCAATTGGGAGATATGAGATACTTCTCTGCATTTGACTTGGCCTCGGGCTTTTATCAAGTACCGGTTTTTCCAGAACACAGAGAGCGTACTGCATTTTCTACTCATAAAGGGCATTGGGAATTTAAACAAATGCCAATGGGCCTTAAAAACGCACCTGCAACATTTCAAAGAATAATGAATTTAAAATTACAAGGCCTAATAGGCACTATATGTTTCGTATACCTAGATGACATTATAGTATACTCGAAAACCTTTGAAGAACATCTAAAGAACTTACAGATATTATTTGATCGTCTTAGAACTGCAGGCTTAAAGTTGCAGCCTGATAAATGTGAATATGTAAAACCAGAATTAGAATATTTAGGACATCTCATAACAGAAAAAGGAGTATATCCTAATCCAAACAAATTAGAATGTATAAGAAATTATAAACAACCTTCCAATCAAAAGGAAATCAGACAATTTCCAGGATTATGCGGACACTATAGGAAATTTATTAAAAATTACGGTAAAATCACAACACCTCTTAATAAACTAATGAGTAAAAATGTCACGTTTAATTTCGACGATAAATGCAAAAATGCTTTTGAAATATTAAAGCAAAAATTAACATCATCACCGATATCAAAATACCCTAATTTAGAGGAGATGTTCATATTGACAACAGATGCGAGTAATGAAGGACTTGGTGCAATTCTTAGTCAAGGTGATTACAAGAAAGGAAAAGATTTACCTTGTGCCTATGCTTCAAGAACACTCAATCAAGCTGAAAATAATTATTCGACTACCGAAAAGGAATTATTAGCAGCAGTATGGGCAATGCGTCATTTTAGACATTTTCTATATGGGAAACCTTTCATTTTAATAACAGATCATGCACCATTAGCAGGTCTCATCAAATCAAAATCACCAGAAATCGGATCTAGAATTTTTAAACTTTTATTAAAAATTACAGATTTTCAACCTATAGTAGAATATAAAAAGGGTAAATTAAATACTAATGCCGATGCTCTTAGCCGAGCATTTGTAGCAAAAAGAGAAAACCCACGAATAAAGTACGTTAATGCTATAGAAGGTGACATAATATACAACAATACTGATGATCAGGACATAAAACAAGTTTTAAAGGAAATATTGTCTAAATACACGGAAGGACAAATATTGGAGCTCAGAGGTTTTAACAGAAAAAAATTCTTCGATGCTACAAATCATTTAAAGGCCATAGCAGCCAAGAGCGGTATAAAAGAAATTACACTTGTATATTTTCGGACAGAAAAGGAACCTAAATATGGAAAGATAGAAATAAAACAGGCATGTAAAGGAGACATTATACTAACTCCAAATGAAGAATTAATACGATCACCAATAAATTATTTACGTAATCATTACCCTAATTATAAAGGAGAAATTATAGAATTAAGAAATTTTGACGACGCTTCGGCTCAAGATTTATTATCAAAACTTGCTCGTTTTCCAAGAAGAATACGAATTAAGAGTCTAGCACAGACTCATGTGGATTGTGAAAAGACTAGAAAAACATTAATAGCAAGAGCCCATAGCGAAGCTCATTGGGCTTATGATAAAACTATGTTTTAACTTCGTAAATATTGTTGGGAAACAAAAGCAGAAGAGGTTAAAAATTGGATCGATACCTGCGAATACTGTGCGGAAAGAAATTTTAATAGTAGATTCAAAGCTCCAGGTACCATTATTAATGCGCCAAAGGAAATCAACGAATTATGGTATATAGATCATGCCGAAGAAAAAGGAATAAAATTACTTTTTATTATAGAAGCGCTTTCAAGATATGCTAAAGTTTATCAATTGAAAAATCTAGATCAAACTACGCAATCTATAGAAGATTTAATGAGTGAATGGGGAACACCAAAGAAAATAATCAGTGACAATGCAGCTACGTTTACATCAAGGGCGTTTCAAAATTTATTAGAAAAACATAAAATAGAATATATACCAACAACTCCATTACATCCGCAATCGAACGGTATAGTAGAAAGACTTATAGGAACTTTGAAGAAAAGAATAATTGGAGCAGTTTCAAACAATAAAAGCTTTTACCCAATTATTACTGCTTATAATAGAACAATACATCCTACAACAAAATATATACCTTATGAATTATTCTTTGGACGAATTCTACCTAAAGAAAATTTTAACTGTGACAAGTTAAATTCATTAAATAAGCGATTGGAAGAAAATACAAAGAAAGCAAAAGAAGCAAGAGAAAATATACAAAGACAAAAGGAAATTAATAAAAACACAGTAGATAATAGACAAACTTCAAGAATCAACCCACAACCAGGGGATAGGGTAAATTTTAGAACATCACGTGGATTTATAGGGCCAGCAACAATTCTCACAGTCAATAATAATAAATATAATAATAATAATAATAATAATAATGAAAGTCATACAGTTCAGCTTTTATTTAAAACAAAAATTCTAAGACGACATTTTAACGAGATCACGCTTATCTCGAATCCCTTCTTTGTTACAGATGAAGGCGACAATGATAATATTAACAGTCATTCTAATTGACATGTTTCATCACTGCGAAGCAGATATAGAAGTTACACCAGCTAATATACCAATACTACAGAAAAATTACGGAACTGCATATGTGTTCGAAGATACTTGGACTATTGTTAATTATATAAAATTAAATCTTACAGCCCTTATACAAAATAAAATAGACATGCAAAATCGATTAACAAAAATCAAAGAAGTATGTAATAATGTTCACTGTACTGCAAAAGATTTCATAATGCATCAAGAAAAACGACTACATGAATTATTCGCAAGACTATCTTTATTTTTACACTCAGAAGGCAACGGAAAGAAGAGAGGATTATTCAACTTTGTAGGAACAGCGAGTAAATTTTTATTTGGTACCTTAAATTCTGATGATGCCGATTCTATAAATCAAGAGATAGACAAACTATACAAACATACAGAAGATTCGTTAATAGCAATTAAAAATCAAACATTGTTTATGAAAGAGACCTTCGATTCATTTACAAAGGAGTTCTATATATTTAAAGAAAACGAAGATAAATTAATAAACTGGAGTCTTGGAATATCAGTAATGCTCAACAATTATCAAGGCAACCAAATTGTATTACTTAGTTTGCAAGAAATTGATGCATCGCTAGAAGAATATGAAGCTTATATAACGAATTTATTCAATTCTATAAATATAGCAAGAAACGGAATATTATCACCTGCATTATTAAAACCTGAAATTCTAATAAATGGTCTACAAAGCTTGTATAAAAAACAGCAATACGATGACATGTTAATAGCACCAACAATGAAAAATTATTTCTCAATATTACAAGTTATGACATTCACATCCTACATTAAAACAGATGGACTCGTAAAAGTTACTAAATATCCCATTATCCACAATGACCCGTACAAAATCCTTAAGTTTGAACCTTTACCTATTGAAAGACGTTTTGGAAACACAGCAATATTAGATGTAACTAACCAATATGTATTAACAACGTATGATATATCAAAATATACGACCTTATCGAGTATAAATGATTGTAATCAACTTGGCAATACAAAAATATGTAAACTACAAATTTTACCTAGGCTAATAGACTCATTATCCGCTTGCGATAGAATATTATTAAATGACACAAGCAAATGTAAAGAACATTATTTCTCTTTAACTCATGATTTTGTAAAACGTATAGAAAATGATAAATTTTATATTGTACCTATAAAAGAAATGTTATTCAGCGTATTTTGTAAAAATTATAAGAAAGACATAGCAATATCACAAGCTAGTATTGTAAAGCTTGATGATAAATGTTTTATATCAAACACTGCGTATTATTTACATACGTCACATGACTCTACTACATATACAACCACACTCTTAAACTTAACACTTAGTAAACCATATGAAGACAACTTAAATATAACCCTTCCTTTATTGGCATTTTCGGAACATGATCTCGGTAGTCTAAGGAGTCATGCTTATAACCTAGAACAAATACAAAACGAAATTGAAAGACTAACTTTACAAAGACGAAATCATTCTTTTATTTCAACTGCGATAGACTATCTTCATTATTCGGGATACGTAGCTCTCTCTGATTGCTGCCCTTATCGGGTATAAGTTAAACATACACAAAGTAATAATAATAATCAGTTCTTATCTTTGGGCAAGATTAAATAATTTTTGTTGTTGTCACACTAAACGACTCGAACCTACAGTAACTTACAACTATTGTGCCAACATTACCACCGCTGCAAACGTTTCCTCAATACAACCTACAATATCCTCTTCTTATACACCCAAAACTCACCTGATTCCTCCATCATATGACAATTTACTATAATTTTTCGGGACGAAAAATTTTAAGGAAGGGCGTGTAAACAAAGACAAACATTCATAACACATTTATACTTATATTTATCTTGCACATTTCACTCAAGGGTGATTGAACTCCGTAAGCATTATATGTCAAGTCTTCTACCTTGAGACTGCGATAGCAAACAATAACGTTATACATTCGCGAGAATGCGACACACAAGAATGCGACGCACAAGAGGCGATCGAACTCTAAACTGCATCACATGCAAAATTCAATCAATCTTTTCCCCGAAATTATAAAAGTATCAATAATATCATACATACGAAAGAATGCAACTGTCTTTTACCCATAGTATAAAAACCCAAGAGTCTTTAGCTCGCCAGCTTAATTTCATACTTACCGTCTAAGGCTACGCTTCGCCTAAAATTATTGTACTAAAGGTTAAGAAGGAGAAATAAAGATAAGTTCAATTTAACACACATATATATAAATAAATATTCTTTTATTCTTGGATACCTATTCTAAAGAACCAACGTCCTAAATTACAAAAATAAGTTATAATAATAATTAAAATTTATAAAATTAATAAATCAAGTTTATTAAATAAAGTTTAATAAATTAAACTTTACAAATTAATAAATATAGTTCTAACGGTTAACAGAAGTACGGCCCAAAGTTTGAAGTATCACCTTGTCACATCACTGAAGAAAAGAAGGTTCAACATGTGAATTTGCTTATCATTCAAGATTTTTACTTAGATGAGTATGAAGAAAATAATAAGGATGATGATGATGGAAGCATGCCTTAATATCATTACGTTTGGATTAAAAGTATGTCTCGACTACTGAGGTCTCAATTATCTAAAACTCATCTGAAATCTTTTCATTGCGAAAGGTGTTTACAAATTTTTTATCATGAAGAAAGATTGAAAACTCATGAAAAAGATTGTGAAAATTTAAATAAATGTAGAATCAATCTACCTGACACTAAGAATAACATTCTCAAATTCGAAGATTATAATAAAAGTGAAAAAGTTCCTTTTTTCATTTATGCAGATTTCGAATGTTTATTGAAACCTACTGACAATGAAAAAGCTTTTCAACTTCATGAAGCATATAGCATTGGGTATTATATAAAATGCAGTTTTGATGAAAAATTATCTTATTATAAATCATATAGAAGAAATAATGAATGTGAAGAGACACCTGCAAAATGGTTTGTTAGAGAATTGAAATCAATTAGTAAAAAGATTGATGAACTCTACAAGAATCCGAAACCAATGAAGCTTACCGATCTAGAAGAATTATCTTTTCAGAGGTCAACAGTTTGCCAAATATGTCGAAAATTAATCCGTGCCGAAGAACTTGCAGTACGAGACCATTGTCATCTCACAGGACGGTAAGTTGCCTAATTAGTCATAATTGAATAAAGAAAATTAATTTGGTTATTTTACGTTTATTTCTTTTTAGTTTCAGAGGTGCAGCTCATAATTCATGTAATTTGAATTATAAGATTTCAAGATTCATTCCTGTTATTTTTCATAATCTCAATTATGACACTCATTTTATTCTGAAAGAGATTGGCACTTCTACATTGATGAAGGGACGAATGACTCTAATACCTCATAATAAGGAAAAATACATTTTTTTTACAAAATATATGGAAAACAGTGACATCAATTTTAGATTTACAGATTCTTGGCGTTTTCTACCATCATCATTGGAGAAGCTTGCATCATATCTAGAAAACGTGCCAATAGCAATGGAAGAATTTCAAACAGATAGATTCACAGATGCAAAGATGAATCTTCTTAGACGGAAAGGTGTATTCCCCTACAATTTTGTGGATGGATTAGATAAATTAACATCTACAAAGCTGCCAGAGAAAAATGAATTCTACAACAAACTAACGGATTCTCATATAGCTGAAGAAGATTACGAGCATGCTGTTCAAGTTTGGAATGAATTTAATATAAAAACTTTAGGAGAGTACTCGGATCTATATTTAAAAACCAATGTTTTGCTACTGGCTGACGTCTTCGAAAGTTTTCGCAAGACCTCTCTTAAGAGGCGGTCGGAACCAAATCGGTGACTTTTTACGGTGCTTGTAATAAATACTTATAATAATTAATTTACTTATTCATATGGTAAAAATATAGTCATTTCCTCTAGTCATGTATATAAAGAATAATTTGAAATAGTTTAAGCCATAAAAATATACAAAATATTATCGTAAAGCGAAAAATGCTGACTTGATATATACCGCAAGTCACCGATTTGGTTCCGACCGCCTCTTCAAGCCTATGGTTTATGTCCTGCTCACTTCTACACAACTCCAGGCTTAACGTTTTCAGCAGCTCTTAAAATGACGAAGGTAGAATTGGAACTTTTGACAGACATTGACATGCTAATGTTTATCGAAACAGGTATCCGTGGAGGAATAAGCCGGTGCTGTAACCGGTATGCAAAGGCAAACAATCCATACATGGGTCCTTCATATGACGAAAATCAGAAAAAGAAGACCCTTCTATATTTTGACATTAATAATCTTTATGGTTGGGCGATGATACAACATTTACCGATAGGAAAATTTTAATGGATTGATTATGAAACAATGCCAGATTTCTTCAATACACTGCCAGATTCGGATATAGGCTGTATTGCTGAAGTGGATTTAGAATATCCTGTGGAAATCCATGATGAACATCGGGATATGCCTTTTTGCGCAGAACACCGTCCACCACCAGGCTCGAAGCAAAAAAAACTACTTACTACTTTGGACGATAAGAAAAGGTATGTCATTCATTATCGAACATTAAAACAAGCGTTAGATAATGGACTTCGATTAAAGAAAGTCCATATATATTTGAGTTTTGAACAGAAGGCTTGGCTCAAACCTTATGTTGAATTAAATACTGAGAAGAGAAAGCAAGCGAAGAATGAATTTGAAAAACTCTTCTATAAATTATTAATTAACTCTGTCTATGGAAAGTACATCGAACGAGAGCGATCACGTGTTGATGTGCGATTAATAAATAAATTCACAGGCAGATATGGAGCAGAAGCACGCATAGCTCAACCAAATTTTCACAGTTGTGCAATTTTTGATGAGAATTTGGTCGCTATTCAGCTGAAGAGAACGAGTATCACAATAAAAAAACCTATATACGTTGGTTTTTCCATCCTTGATTTATCAAAAACACTGCTATATGAGTTTCATTACTCATATATGAAACAGCGACTAGGACAAAAATGTAAACTTCTATATACAGATACGGATAGTTTAATATATGAAGTTGAAGACATTGATATGTATCAAATAATGAAGGAAGACATTCACAGATTTGATACTTCTGATTATGCTGAAAATAATCAGTTTAATATCCCACGTGTCAATAAGAAAGTTCCTGGATTAATGAAAGATGAATGCTGTGGCAAGATTATGTCTGAATTCATAGGTTTGCGGAGTAAAATGTATAGTATTTTAGTTGATGGAGGAGACACAGTTAAAAAAGCTAAAGGTATCAAATCTAACGTCGTGAAGAAAACAATCACTTTCGAAGATTACCGAAGCTGTCTTCAGGATCTTGTCATTATACACCGTGAACAGTGCAATATTCGATCAAAATTACACACAGTGCATACTGAAAAGCAAAGAAAAATTGCACTAAGTCCACACGATGATATGAGATTTTTATTGCCTGATAGTACAGACACTTTACCATGGGGTCATTTTAGAATTGAAGAGATACAGATGGCGCAAGCTGCACTTGAATTAGAGAGGGAATATACAAGAAAAATGGCTGCTGAAAAAGAGCAGGAGGTGGAAAAGAAGAGGGGACACAAAGTATCCAATGAAAATAGAGTAACGCGAGTGGGCATGGATGTTACAGAGCATAGAAGAGAGGGGAAAATCGAGAGAGGGGATAAATCCAATAAAAATGGAGTAATGCAAGTGGAGGTGAATGATACAGAGCATGAGAGAGGGAATGAAAATTGTGCAACGCGAGTGGGGGTGACACTTCGTGGCAACCAAGGTGAGCAAATCATTATTGAGTATGACGTATTAGAGGAGTTCAAGCATGACTAGGATCCATCAATAGAGGGGATAAGTTCTGAAGAAGATGAGAGAAGGGATTTATTACAAGTGGCGATGGAAAGGGCAGAAATCGAGGTGGGAGATGGGCTATATCAAGGGACGGAGCACGATGAGGAGCACATTCAAGTAATCGAAGAGCTTGAGAACGATCAACCTCCTACAAAGAAACCAAGAGTCAACTAACTAATCATGTAAGTTTATAGTACAATTTTTTTCCTAATAAAATATTATCTTTAAGAGCAGGCCGGATTCGCTGTCCTTGTTTATTTAAGATTTTTGTTATTTACTCAAGTATTAATCGGTGTATCTGCAAATTGAAGGTTAAACGCAACAGATATTATTATTACAAATATTTATGTACAAGAAGAAAAAAATCTATCGCTTTGTTTTTGAGAAAAGTAAGTAACGCGAAAATATTATAAACATAAACTTTTACTTTAGCGTTACTTACTTTTCTCAAAAACAAAGCGGTAGATTTTTTTTTCTTGTGCATAGATGTTCATAATAGTAATATCTATTGCGCTCAGCCTTTAATTTGTAGATACACCAATTAATACTTGCGTAAATAACAAACAACTCAATTGTTACTCGGTCGATATCAGGTTCTACTCCGGCCTACCGTTAACAGAAATTTTAATTTTTACTTTTTCTTTTTGATTTCAGAATGGATTTAACAACACTTAATAAGATTGCTGGAAGCGACTTCTTGCCAAGGAAAAAAGTTACAGACCTGGAAAAAGATCACCAGTACATGGTAACAGCACTTAAAGAGGTGAAGACACGATATAGTGTAAAGATTGTAGCAGAATTCGAGCAAAGTTTTCAAGTATCCCTACCAGAGAAGATTTCATCAGCAATTCTAAAAGATGAAGAATTTTTTTACAAACTCTGCGATGAACAAACTACGTTTGTTTGCAATGTATTTGGGAGGAACTTCTTCTAAATTCGATCGGGTGTAAAAATATATCTACGAAATGATTTTTAAAACTATTTATTGTAACTTGTACATAATAATACATAAATAAATAAAAATATGTTAACATTATACATTTGTTTTTTTATTTATCATCACCACCTATAGTTATAATTATATTGAACTACTATAATAAAATATATTACAATATTCTATTTAAATATATCTAAATAATATAAACAAAATACAATTAAATTTTTCATTTATTACACTATTATATTGTAAAATACATTTTAATTTTTTCAAACAATCTCATTTTTATCTATCCAACTATTATGCTTGTTACTTAGACCTAACCACTTAACATATACACGTTTACCACTTTTCTTTAAAACTTTTTCTACTAAATAAATTTCTGGATACATAGTCTTTTGAATTTCCGTTTCATAAAAGCCGCCGGAGACTGGTTCATCATAATAATCTTTGACGTGGTAAGTTATGGGATTGGTTTTTACAACTCTTGTTATTGTGAAAATTTCAGTTGACCAATTTGGTGTATAACCTTTTTCGAAAACTTGTTTTATCTTACTTATTCGCACTTTATCTCCTACTTTGAATTTGGTTTTCAGGCTCGATTCCTATTGTCCGATGTTTTCTTGAATTGTATGCTCTCACTAACTCAGGCAGAATATCCAACCATTTATAACTTCCTTGTTTGCTGAATTCTAACCACATTGCATTTTTTAAAGTTCTATTAAAGCGTTCACATATGCTTGCATGAAGATTACTATGTGAAGAGTAGTGATTTATCTTGTACTTTTTCATAAGATTCTGAAAGTTTGAATTGTAGAGGTCTTTTCCTTGGTCAGTTTGTAAATTCGATGGCACGCGTCCTTGTTTTAATATTAAGTTCATAGCTAGAGTAACATCATTGCCACTCTTCGATTTGACTGGTATAGCCCATGCATACTTTGAAAATATATCTATGAAAGTTAGTAAGTAGCGAAAGCCTTTGTTTTCCTTAAAATAAGATATCATTTCTACAAGGTCAGCTTGCCAAGTCTCATCTAATCCGCGTATGTCATATTTTCTTCGCTTGTACCTTCGACGTGCTGGCTTGTGTAGCTCTTTAACTACTCTTTGACGTTCTATCTTAAACTTCAGCTTTAGCAATATCCGATCGTCTATTCATTTCTTTAATTATATATTCAATACTTGCAAAATTTCGTTGAGTCATATCATAGACATAAGTTAATTTTTCGTCTATTTCTGCTTTATATATTTCAACTTTGTTCTCATATTCTTGTATAATTTTAGCAACTTCTATAATTTTAGAAGATAAGTAATCAACTTCTTTCTGTAAGATATTATTTAGTGAATCCAAACTAATGGCATCATTTGGATGATTAGCCTCTCCAATATTGCAAAGCCGCTTATTTTCTAAATCAAAATCACCATCTGATGTAACATTGAATCCAATACCTCGAGGACCACGACTAACTTGCGAGCCCTCAAGTTTTCTTCCAAACACATCGAGACTCATGTTACTACTAATGATTTGAAAATTGTGTACGTCAATATATATGTCCAGCTTCACGTAGTTCCTCTATGATTGAATGGATTTCATTATTGTGATTATTATTTCCAACAGATCGTTCGGCTATTAATAATCGCAGTCTTTCGACAAGCTCATTCGGATCATCCCAGTAAACTAGATCTATGGAAGTATTCTTTTTTGCTATTTTATATTTAGGTATGAGACCCCCTCCGCTGGTAGACATTCTACTGCGATCACTGCCGAACATTGGTGCTATGATTTTTGAATATTTTCTACTCTTGGAAGAGCGTATATTCTCACTTTTGTTATGTCTTTTTCTATGGGCATTTGTTGCTTCCAGGATAATGCGATAGTTCTTGCGATCTGTTGTACTTAAAAGATTATCATCTGGTTCTTTTTTGAAAAGCAATTCCATTAGACCACTGCTTTTAGGAAAACTTAAATCTTTCACTTTTATTATTTTATCATCAAATTGAATTTGTGAATCACCCATCATGTATACCCCACTGACTTTTCTCACTCCGTATATGTTATCGATTTTGCTGCGACTACCATTTAGCATTGATAAAAAGTCTGTCGGTTCCGTTTCCTTATGCGCAGATACAAATGGTGAATATATAGATTTGAATGATGAATTTGCAGAATTGAATGATGAATTCATCATTGTGCTATTCACCGGAGAAAAATCATCGCCATTAGAAGCATCATTATCAAACGCCGAACCCGAGTCATTAATATCGTTTACAATATAACTTGATTCATCGAATCTCAATCTTTTTTTTGCCGATTTTCTGTTATTGTCTATAGCTGAGATGTGATTAGAATGTGACACGCTTTCAGTCGTCGAATCGACAAGCTTTTCAAGTGGTGTAATAACTGGTTTTAAAGTATCACCAATAACCTTTTCAAAATCATCTTTCTCCTTTTTTTAACAAAGAGTTTTTTTTTTTAATAGCTTCACGTGCCCGTAAGAGCTCGCTAAGAACATTTTTTTCTTCCTTAAAGTCAGGCATGCTGACAAGATGCTGTCTACAATCAAACTGCAAAGATTAAGATTTATACTTCCTTTTTAATGGCAAAACAGTCGAATCCTTTTCTATATCTACCATCATTCATTGCTCTTTCTTTGTCAATAACAACAAATCCATACTTGTCATTCTTCCAGCATTCAGTACAAAGATTTCGAAATTCATTTAAAGTTAAGTCAGTATTCACATGGTCTTCATAGATATGTTTAAGATTAACATCATCTTGACGATAAATTACCATCAAATTGATATTGTCCCTGATGAGATGTTTCGGTATATGAGCATATGACTGACATAGATAAAAGCTATCTACACTTTTGTGTCTCCCCATACAGAAAAAAGCTCTGACGTTATCCTGATTCTCACAAGCCACATCATCAAAAATCATAATTGAATTAGGTAGGGCTTCATCTGGTGACACTGCAGATGCAGGTTCACTAAACGGTATATATGATATACCTTCAATTGGTTCCAAAACTTTTTTAAGAAATTGGTATTTCGGTTGATTTAAAGATTTAGAGTATACATACAAATTTTCAAATCTAAGACCATTAGGGTGTGTAATTAGAGCTAATAAACTATTAGTTTATCCACAGTTCGATGGGCCACAGAATACTGCTCGTATATTATCTGGAAGTAACTCTTCGTGTCGCTTTTTTCTTTTCGTTTTCTCAAAATCAAAGTTGGCGACGAGAAGTTTGACGTTCTGCTCAGTAAAATCCATGTTTACGTAACAAAGTCAAATCTGAGATTGACCTTTTCTAAATATAAACGCTTGTTTTATATTTTGATCATCAGTTGTAAATCAACACTCAAAGAGAGATGCTCGTACACAAATCACAGAAGCACCCTAAGGGTAAAGGGTTACTTGATAAAGTAATTAATAACTTACCTATTGAAATGCATATTCCTGGATATCAATATTGTGGTCTCGGAACAAAACTGAAAAAGCGTCTAAAAAGAGGTGATAAAGGCATCAATCCACTTGATCAAGCATGCAAAGAACATGACACATCTTATTCTGATAAAAATGCTGATCAAAAAGTAGCTGACATAAAGCTCGCTGATAAAGCTTGGCAGCGTGTTAGAGCCAAAGATGCAAGTCTTAGCGAAAAAGCAACTGCTTTTGTTGTTGCAAATGCTATGAAATTAAAAGGAAAGACAGGAATGGGTGTAAAATTGAGAAAATTAGTAACTGCAAGTAAAAAATCATTAAAACCAAGTTAACATTCTCGCAAAGTTATTCAGTCCGCCTTAAAAGGTGCACGTGAAGCTCTTAAGATCGTTGGCGGTAAGAAAAAAATTATCTGTTCTATCAAAAATAGGTGGCGCTCTGCCTTTTCTCATACCATTGTTCGCAGCACTAAGTGCAACTGGTGCTCTGGCTGGAGGAGTTGCTGGAATACCTAAAGCAGTAAATGAGGCTAAAGCTGCACAGAAAAATTATGAAAAAAGTAAGATGCATAATAAAACTATGGAAGCTATTACTTTAGGAAAAGGTCTCTATCTTAAACCATATAAAACTGGAATGGGATTATTTATGAAACCTCATATCGGTAATGGTCAAGTTAAAAAAAAAAAAACTTCGATTTAACTTTGCCAAATCGTGCACTGACTGACTATGATCTTATAAAGTATGCTCGTATGATGAAAATCCCATATTTTCGAGGTGTTTTCATGAGAAATAATGTACCTTCTGATGGCCCATGGCATAACGAATCTGCTATAGTTAACTTAGATGATTTTCAAAACAAAGGCACTCACTGGGTATGTTATCGAAAACGAGGTTCTGAAGTGATTTATTTTGATAGTTTTGGTGATCTTAAACCCCCTACAGATCTCATGTTATATTTTAACGTGAAAGAAGTGAAATACAACTGTAAAAGATATCAAAATTTTGACTCATTTATTTGTGGATATCTTTGTCTTCAATTCTTGTGTGAAAGACTATAAAAGAAGAGTTTTCAGACAAGCAGGATCATTCTTTTTCAAACAGTCATGGAAGATAGTTTCACTTTGAGTCTTTCAGGCAAATCTTCTATCTTAGAAGCGCAATATTTTCCTTCAATAGAACTACCACAGCATAAGAATTTTATTTTGGGTTTAGTTGAACTTTTAACATTTAACTTGATTCCCAATGTTGACGATTCGAATAATCTACTTTATATAAATGGAGAGAAGATTATTACTATTCCTACTGGCAGTTATGAAATTCATGCTATTAATCAATTTTTGCAAAAAGATTTAAAATCTAAAGACATCGAGTTTTCCTTGAAAGCTAACAACAACACTCTCAGAAGTGAAATTTTTGCAGCCATCAGATAGATCTTAGACCTCGCGATTCAATAGGCAGTCTTCTCGGTTTCACTCGTCGCGTTCTTCATGAAGACAGTCATCACAACTCTGATTTACCTGTGAAGATATTGAAAATAAACGCACTCAGAGTAGAGTGTAATATTACTACAGGTGCTTACATCAACGACAAAAAAGTTCACACGATCCATGAGTTTTTCCCAAAAGTTTCTCCAGGATATAAATCATAGAAGTTCCATCGCATGTCATATATTTACCACTCAATGTTAAGAGTATAGATCATCTTCAAATCCGAATCGTTGATCAAGACGGAAATGTAGTGAATTTCCGAGGAGAGGAAATTACTGTTAGACTTCACATAAAATTTGTATAATGGGAATCGTTTATAATTCAAGTGTGCATAAAAGTCAGCCATTATGTCAACCCACCGTCAGTCGTCCAAAGGTACTCAAACCATTAACACGGAAGAGCATCCAGTTTCTCAAAAGCATAGATCTCAAAGTACGTGGAAAAAGATAAATTGTATCATTCTCTGCTGCTTTCAGAAAAATGGACGAAATTCTAAGCATTCAATCAGGTGTCGTATTCGATGAGTCTATTGCTCATAATGAGGTTCACGCACATCAACCATACTCCACATTAAGTTTCAATAAAAGTGATGAAATTCGTATTTCTATTCAGCATCAAGATTTATGCCTCTTATCATCATGTAGTTACATCCATGTATGTGGAAAATTACAAAAATCAGATGGACAAGCACTAACTAAAACTAATTTCGTTAACAATGGCATTTGTCATCTGTTTGATGAAATTCGATGTGAACTCAATGCTGTAGAGATAGATAAAAGTAAAAATGTTGGTCTGAGTAGTCTCATGAACGGATGCACTTCATTTAATCCAAATCAGACTCTAACATTAGAAAATGCAGGCTGGCTTGGTGTTGAAGAAGGAAACAAAACAATTGTAGATGATCATGGAAATTTTGATGTTTCTATCTCTTTAAGAGGAGGTCACGTATCTCTGTCCTTTTCTAATCAAAGAAATGATTTTTTCACAAAAACTAATAACTTTATCAAAAAATTAAGAGAAAGCCGCATCTTGTATCAAAAAAAGCAATATTTTCTTTGATAAGAAAAAATTAATTTTATTGCTTCGTTCTCAAGAAAACCTTGAAAAACCAAATTGTCCATCCTAACCTCTATGATTTAAGTTTTTCAAGGTTTTCTTGAAAACGAAGCAATAAAATTAATTTTTTCTTATCAAAGAAAATATTGCTTTTTTTATTACGAGATGCGGCTTTCTCTTCATTTTTTGCTAAAGTTATAAGTTTCTGTAAAAAACTAAATTCTTTGATTAGAAAAGGACAGAGATACGTGACCTCCTCTTAAGTATGATTTTAGGCTTCGCAGGAGATTACAAGAAAATTGTTTAATATGAAGCATGAACTCATTCTCACAAAATCAAGAAATGACCTGAATGCTATAATACAGGAAGGTACTGTAGCCAACAATGTAACCATATATGAAACTTATCAAATAAAAATATCAAAGATAGAGTGGTTAATGCCATATGTTATTGCATCAGATAAACAAAAAATCCAGCTGTTAAGTTTCATTGGCAAAGATAATCCTATTTCTATGAGTTTTCGTTCTTGGGAGTTATTTGAATATCCTCTTCTTCCAACAACAAATAAACACGTCTGGACGGTAAAAACTTCAAATCAATTGGAGAAACCACGTTTCGTGATTCTTGGATTACAATCGGGAAAAAAAGGTTCAAAAACTAAAAATGCCAGTCGCTTTGACCACTGTAATATTAGTAATGTGAGACTTTTCTTGAATTCGCAATATTATCCGTACAACAATCTCAATCTTGACATATCTAAGAATCAGTTTGCTATTCTCTATGATATGTATGCTAATTTTCAGAAAAGCTATTACGGAAGAGATTCACAGTCATTCTTGACGAAGTCTCAGTTTATCAACTTTGAACCACTCATAGTTATTGACTGTTCACGACAAAACGAATCTCTAAAGAGCGCTCCTGTCGATGTACGTCTAGAATTTGAGTCTAAAACTGACTTTTCTGCTAATACTTCAGCTTATTATATGATCTTACATGATCGCATCGTTCAGTACAATCCTATTAGCGGAAATATTCGGAAGCTTGTCTAAATAGCATATTATCTTTACTCTTAAGAAAAAAATTTCATATTTCAAAATGGAGTATGCGGTAGATATGATTGGTTTTAAGCAAATGTGTGGTGAATATGTTCTAAAGGAAATGGCAATCACTCCTCTCAACGGCAATGATGATCCTATCGTTCATCAGTTTAAAAAACCTTTCTCATGAAAAAGGCTTTCTGAAGAATTGCAAGCAGAAAACATTCGACTCAAACAAAGTCATGGAATCGCCTGGAACACTGACGGACTTGATTACTCTCAAATTGCAAACTTACTCCATGAATATTTACATAACGCTACCAAAATTTTTGTCATGAATGAATTCAAACGAAAATGGTTGCTACGATTCAAGCTTCCCGTTTATAACATACATCAATACGGCTATCCGTCAAATTCAGCTTTTAAGTGTGTTACTATATGCACAAACCATAATCCAATTTATAAAACTGTCTGTGCACTACACAATGTCAAACTCATTAAATTATTCTATCTCTCAAAAAATCCTTTGTGAAAAAAGAGAAAAAAATTAAAGAAAAAAAGAAAGAAAAAAAGAAAAGAAAAACAAAAAAAAAACAGTAGAAAACGATATAGGCATTCTAGCTCATGTTCGGATTCTGGATCATTGAAATGATCTAGAATCCGTAGGCATACTGCATCACTTTGGAGAGAGAGGGTGTGATACAGAATGTCTATGATCTAGGATGTCTATAGCCTATCTACTTTTCGATTTATTTTAATTTGTTCAATATTTTGTAAATACAAATTATTCAATATTGATGTATCGTTATTAGTTATATTATTTTCGTTTCTCCAATTTGTAAACAGCATCAATTGTTCTCTATAAAAATTGTTCTCATCTTGAATAATATTATAATTCCGATATCTTATTATTTTACAAATATCTCGTAAATAAATAAAACCACTATTGTTTTTTAATTTTAACCATTTTATTTTTTCGTTATTAACATTATCATTATTTTCATTAATGTTGTCATCATCAATATCATCAATATTATTTACAAAACGGGAATTTTTTCTTAGATATTTTGAATATTGGCATGTAGCAGCAAATTCTGCAAGACACCAAGTTTCTAAACAATCAGGGCGATTTATATAATGATCTATTAAACTTAATTCAGTAATATCATTTCAATTTGGATCATACTGCAATAATTTTTCTAATTGTTGTTTTGATTTTATTAAATGATATCTTTCATGTTCGGGCGAAGTATTGATGAATATACATTTTCTGGAGAAAACTGATAAAGGCATTCCTAAAACATGATACGCGATTTCTTGTGCTGATACTTCAACTTTATTTATAAAAAACATTCACAATGTTGCGTAATTGTTGTTGTATTGTAAAATTACCTTTTTTAACTTCATCAGCAGTTTCTTTTAATAATTTTGATAACCCTCTTTGACTTTTTTCTATATAATTAATAATGTAACAAATACAAGCGTATGGATCTAATATAAATTGTGTATCCATTTTGCATTTCATGAACATCAAAATTAATTTATTGTAAGAATTAATCTTTAATTCATCAATATTTCTTTTGAAAAAAATTGTTGGTCTTTTAATATTATATTCAATAATTTGTATGTATTCATCTATATTTAAATTCAAATAATTTAAAAAATCATCAATTGATTTTATATTTTGTAATTTTTTATCTTTCTTAGCAATCAAGTCAATAGTTTCTTTGATTATTAACCAATTATTTTGAATGTTGCTTCTCTCATTATTATTTAATTTTTTACTATCTTTATGTAACAATATTTTTGTTGTGAACATTGGTAATTGAGGAAATCCAAATCTACAACAATTATTATCTGACCCAAAAATTTTTTTTTACATGTGTTGTTGTGTTTGTGAACTTGATAATTAATTAAATTCGATATTTCTGGATCGTTATGACAAGTTATAAATTCATCTATAAATTTTTCACATTCTTTTGAAGAATCTGGATCTTCAAATGAGAAATTCGGATCATTTTTTAGCCACAATATACAATGAATATGTGGACTTCCTATATGTTGAAATCCTACCCGATAATAATAATCTTCGATATCATATTCTGTGAAAACGCTATTTTTACATTTTAGGAGCTTAAATAATTCTTGAATACGGTAGTTATAGTAACGTGCACAGGTGATTGGATCATTTTGTATAAGTTTTATTTTTTCATGCCATGATAGTTTATTGCATTCTTCTGTAGATATATTTATATCATCAAATATTTTTTTAAATATAATTATAAGTTCTGTCCATTTCATTTCAGCTGCTGAAACCGTTAAAAATATATGTGGTAAACCACGTTGTCGCATCATTCTGAATACATTTTTTTTATTAGTTCCCAAAATGCTGGGCTCGATCGATCAACTTGTAAAATTCTATAACCGTCATTTTGTTGAATTAATTTTTCTAATGCATTATCATTTAAAATATCACGTACTATAACATTTGTGGTTAAACGTTTTTTCCTTAGATTTATTTGTACATTAGATGTTAATTTATGTAAACGTGTTCTACAATGGCTTAACATAAGTTTAGGAATATTTAAAGCGCAGTGTCTATCATACATACGAGCTTCTGATTTAGCTATTTGCACTGGACTAATTTTTGTCTTTAATATTCGTTCATGCCCACAATAGATAGTTGGAAAAGCAAGTTCATCTGAATCTTCATCCATTAATAAAGATATAGGTCGAACATTTTCTCCTGGAGCAAATTTGATTGCTGTAAATTCATCTAATAATAATATTTCTTCATTAATCGGATTTAAAGGTTTATCATTAATAGTTTTATCCCAATTATCTATATCAGATTTGTTACTGTTAGGAACTGTTAATTTAATTATTTCATGTCCTTCGATTTGAGTATGAATAATATTCTTATTTTGCGTTTGTAACCAAGTATGAGAAAGAATTATATTATGAAATTGATATAAAGGTTGATTTGTTAAATATTCTGCTGCAGTATATACTTTATTTGGCCTAATCGTTTCAAAAGAATATGGATTTTTATCCGTCATTCTTTTCATTAATTAAATTTGCACTGTTTAAACATTATCTGTTGTTCGTGGAAGAATAGAAACATTAGTATCAATATTTGTTGGAACGTTAACACAATTTTCACGAAGACCAAATTGTTTATCGATTCCAAGATGACGTATTTGCATAAATGGTAATCGTGGTGATACAAGTCTTTCTTCTAATGATGTTAAATTTTATAAAGATGGTGGAATTATAGAAAATTTTAAGCCATTAATTAAAGCTAATTTTGGGATACGATTATTGAAAATACTATTCTTGCAGCTTTGACATAAAATAATATTACAATCATTTCTAATTTGACAAATATTTTTCCAATTTGCGATTAAATTTTTGTGGTTTGATAAAGAATTTTCTGTGTAGCATGTGACTGATTTCTTAAACCAGAGACCTCCACAACTTGAACAAACCCACGTAGGACCTTTGTTTAAAGCTTTTAAATAATTTTTAATTTTCATCATTAAGTGTGGTCGATTCATTAAATTGTAAGGGTCATACACATCATTGTCAATAGTTTTTGTAGTGTTGCTTTGATGCAGCAACAGCATTATTTCTTTTAAATCATTTTTTTTTTTTTGTTGAAACGTTTTATTTTTCTCATCTGGTTAATTTTCATATTTGTTTTGCATCGTTTAGAATTTTTTCATTTTAGTTTTTTCAAACGTAGATTTTTTATTCTTATTAAATTTTGTTTATATTCATTTATTTTATAGTCTTCATCATATAATCTTAAATATTTCAATCTATTAAAATTTAAAAATAATTCTTTCTTTTTAAATAATGGATTTTTTCTTAATTTTTTTTTATACAATTTATTTTTTAAGTATTCATTATATTTAAAGTTTTGATTCTTTCTTAAATTTTTTATTCTTATTAAATTTTTTGATTTTTCATACAATTGGTAATTAGTTTTTCTTAGGAGACGCATATTATTTTTATTTTTTAAGTTTTCATTTTTTTTATATATAATATTTTGTCTTAATAATTTCATCCGTTGACAATGAGTAGGTTTCTTTAATTCATGTAAATTTGTATTTCTTCGATATTGTTTAAGTTTAGTTTTGATTGTATTTTTACGTTTATTTATTAGAGTTTTATTGAGTGAATATTTTTAAAAATATATTTTATATTTTTCATATTCTAATTTTCTATTTTTTATATTATTATGTTTATTTTTCATATAATTTCTTATATGTATTTTACGGAGTATAGAATAAATGTGTTTTTTTTTTAATGGGTTTTTTTGTTTTGGTACTTTTGTTAAATACAGTTTGGTTTTTGGATTTAACTTTATTGATGTTATCAACATTTTTCTTCCGTTTATTTAAAAAAGAATTTATTTTAAGTTTATTAGTCTTATTAATTTTTTTATTTTGTTTTTTTTGAATATCATAACTATTATTTTTATTAGAATTGAATTGGATTTTATTATCTGAATCTATTTTTGTAACCTTGTGTGTAATGGAATCATTTGATTGTAAAGTATTAGGGTGGTTTAATTGTGAGTAATCATCAATTTCTCTAGTTTTAATTTTGTTATTAGATTTTTTTTTACATTTATTTACTGAAGAGTTTAATTTATTTTCATTAGTCTTATCAATTTTTTTATGTTGTATTTTTTGAATATCACAATCATTTTTTCTTTTAGGATTGGATTGGATTTTATTATTTTAATCTATTTTTTTAACCTTTTGCGTAATAGAATCATTTGATTGTAAAGTGTTGGAGTGGTCTATATGTAAGCAATCATCAGTTTTATGATTTTTATTGTGGTTATTAGATTTCTTTTTCCATTTATTTAATGAAGAGTTTAATTTATTTTCATTAGTCTCATCAATTTTTTCATTTTGTGTTTTTCGAATATCACAATTATTCATTTCATTGGAATCAAATTGAATGTTATTATTTAAATTTAATTGTTTAATTTTGTGTGTAATAGAATCATATATTTTTAAACTATTAGAGTCATCTGATTGTGAGCTGCTAACAATTTTACTAGTTGATTGTGATATAGCTATTTCAATATTTGGTAATAATAAATCGCAATGTCCAGTATTATCATTGGAATTGCCAGAGAATAAAAAGTATACGCAGTCATGATTTTGTTCATTTAAATTAGTTTCAAAAAGAAGTTCATATGTGTTATTAGAGCAAAGAAATTTGATTTGTTTAGAATTAATTTTTGAAAATATAAGTGCTTCGTATTCCGTTCCGTGCGTAACATTATTTCCGTAGGATATCGACATGAAATTACTATAGATGTTTTTATCAAAAATATTATGTACAGTCAACGGAAACATATTCTATGATAGTTCTTTTTCTGTGATTTTAAAATAACGCGACATTATTGGATGATTCCGTCAGTCAGCTCATTTTTATTGGTTAATTTTTAAATGTGGGAAAAAGAATTATCATAGAATATGTTACCGTCGAGTGTACATTTTGCACTGATAGTTTTTCTGTTTCCGAATTTAGCAATACATAATTAATTATTTTATTCCTCATTAATTTGTGATAATTTTGAGTTTGATATATAGCATAACTCATTGCACGAAATAAACAGTTTCCATCACCTTTCATTTTTATAGTATCATTATTATTTATTTTTTTGGGATTCGATTTAATTTTATCAGTCAAATTTAATTTTTGAATTTCATGATTTATAGAATGATATGATTTTGACATATCCGATTGATTACATTGTGATATGTGGTTAATTTCCTTAGTCGTTTGTGATATAGTTGATTTATTTTTTGATAATAATAGATCATAATGTACACTATTATCATTAGTATTGTCAGAGAATAAAAAATGTACAAAATTATGATCAAAGACATTCGAATCAGTTTTAAATAAGAGTTCATCTGCGTCGTTTACACGAAAAATTTTTACTGATTTCAAATATATTTTTGAAAATATAAGTGTTTCGTATTCAGTTCCTTGCGTAACATTATTTCCGTAGGATATGGACATGAAATTACTATAGATGTTTTTATCAAAAACATTATGTACATTTTGTACTGATAGTTTTTCTGTTTCCCAGTTTATCGTAACGTATTTTATGATTTCATTTCTTATGAGTTCATGGTTATATTGAGTTGTATATATAGCATAACTCATTGCACGAAATAAGCAGTTTCCATCACCTTTCATTTTTTCAAGATTAAAGTCTTTAATATTGTAAGAATTTGTTTGAATTACATTACTTTTAGGTAATAATAAATCGTAATGTCCAGTATTATTATTAGAATTGCCAGAGAATAAAAAATATAAAAATTCATTTTTATTATTATTTAAGGCAGTGTCAAAGAGAAGTTCATAAGCTTTACACGTACGAAATATTTTAATTGGTTTTAAATATAGTTTGGAAAATATATAGATTTCATATTTTGTCTCATATGTTTTATTATTATTATTTGATATTGACATCAATTTACTATAATCGTTTTTATCAAATATATTATGAACATTATGTATTGATTTTTTTTCTGTTTCCCAATTATTCATTACATATTTTTCAATTTCATTTTTTATAAATTTATGGTAAGTTTCAGTTTTATATATACTATAGCTCATTGCACAAAACAAACTGTTTCCATTATTGTTTATTTTGATTAAATTAAAATCATTTTTATTATATAAATTTAGGTCAAAGAGTACCCCCTGTTAAGATAGGTAAAATGCCCTCCCTCATATATTTCAAAACTAATATTTTTTCTTGTTTTTATAGTAATTAAGATTAGGTTTTGTTATATTTATAGTTTCCTAACACATACCCTAACCTCAACATAACCTAAAAATCACTTTTTTTATAAAATTTTTTTTTTATCTGGAAGGATGAATGATATTAATCCCGCGAAAATCATATGACTAGGTCTTAGCACTCTCTTCAACTGTGATTTTTTGCGAGTGCTAGAAAGCAGTTTTTCTAACCTAAAAATAACATTTAAATCATAAAATCTCCGTAACTTTGCTCTGGGAGGGGCTACAAGTAATTTTCTGGGCTTAAAATTTGTATTTTAAAAAAACAAATAAAGTTTATGATGACCAAAAATTCGATTCTGGCATGGCGCCATGGCGAAAAACTCGAAAAACCATTTTTTCATAGGTTTTCTGTTGGTTATTGGTCTCTAGCAACTCACAAATCATTTTTAAAGAAAAAAAAATAGCTTCATTGGATTCTACATGAAAAAATACATTGAAAATATGCATAATAACTTTAGGAATACTTGGATGCTGTTACAAAACAAGTAAAAAAATAAAATGATTCTAAAATTATTACATAGCTACTTTGCGTCGCTGCTGCATTTTATGTTTTTATGACCTTGGTCATCTCTTTAGAGTCTCAAAGCTACTATTCAATGTATCCATAGGCAAATTATGTCTACTACACCCGAAAAACAGAGACAAATACTAGACAGATAACGTTAACTCCTATATGTACATATATATATATTACATATATATATATATATATATACTAGGGGGGGTACCCCCCTGCTCGTTCCACTTGCCAACCCCCATTATAGTTGTCATTTCAATATAAAATATAACACTTATGCATTGTTTTATATAATAATTTTTTTATTATAATATATTTTTATTTAATATATTTTACATTTTAGAATGATTATTAGATGATTATTAGATGCAACTGGTATAAAAAAACTTCCTACATTAGCTCCTTTAGTCAACCAATTAAGGCAAGAAGAGTATATAGATGTGATAAATTCATTAATTACATTCATTATTTAAAGGTTCAATATTTGATAAATTTAAGGTAAATATTAAAGCAAAAAATAATTTAATCTTTTATGTAATCATAATAATTTTCCATCATTGTATAAAAAAAATCATATTGTATCAATTTCTATAATATATTTTATAATTCTTTTTTTAATTCTTAGTATACCATTTCTTTTTCTAAATTAAGCACCGAACTAAGTCATCGATTTGGTTCCGACCGCCTCTTAATTAATAAATACGGTAACCCTTTAAATGAATTAAAATTATTTTTACTATTTAGTGGAGATTATGATGCAGGCCACTATGATGTAATTAATTTTAACAATAATAATATAAAACAAAAAATTATTCAGATTAACAATCAAAAAAAGTATAATAAAAGAAAATTAAAAGAATATGTAAATGAAACAGTTTTTATAAAAAACAAAAAATTAAAAAAATATAATAATAATGTAAACAAAAATGAAATCAAAGAAAATGAACAAATTTTACAAATAAATGATTTCAATTTATTAAATAATAATTTAAATAATAAAGAATCACAAAGTTTAATCAAAAATAAAAAAATTAAAATTATAAATAATAATAATGATTATAAAATTAACAAAAATTTAAAAAATATATTTAATAAAATGGATTTAAAATGTAAATATTGTTCTGCAATGTTTTGGAAAGAAGAAATTAAAAAATTTAATTGTTGTCAAAAAGGAAAAATAATTTTATCACCGTTGAGTAAATATGATGATAAATTAAAATCTTTATTATTTTATGACAAAACTTTTCGATATTTAATTAGATATTATAATAATTTATTTAGTTTTGCGACATTTAATGCAAACGTTATACATAATAATGAAAAAGCAATTTACAATTTAAAAATTCAAGGACAAATATGTCACAGCACGCCAAATAATTTATTTCCAAAAAAAAGAAGATCCAATTTGTGGTCAATTATATATATATGATGACGTAACTGCTATTGAAAAAAGATTAAAAAATAATGAAAAATTAATTAAAGAACATATGTATACAATAACTAAAATAATGAATAATAATCCAATAGCAAAAAAATTTAAACATTTACATCAAATAGCTAATATAGAAAAAATTCCTAATTATAAATTATATTTTTTAAGAAAAAATAATAAACAAAAACATACTTATAATGAACCTTTAACATCAGAATGTGGAGCTATAATTGTATCCAATTCAGGTATGCCAGATAATTATGATTTATGCATACATCCTAATAATAATTGTAAAGAAAAAGTTAATTCTACATATTTGAATAAATTATCTCACCATGTAGATCCAATGGTATTTCCTTTATTATTTCCTAATGGTGATTTAGGATGGAGTATAGGATATAATAAACGTCCTAATTTAAAAAATGAAAAGTTAACGATTCTCCAATATTATTTATATAGAACAGCATACAGAAAAGATGAAATGAATTTTAATCCAATTTTATATTGTGGTAGATTAACACAACAATATATTATTCATGCTTATATAATGATAGAAAATAACAGAATGAATTTTTTACGTAATAATCAAAAACAATTACGTATAGAATGTTATCAGGGTTTATTGGATCACGTTAAAAATAGTGCTTTAAACATTTCAAAAAATTTTAAAATTAAAGAAAGACTAGGAAACCTTTTTATTTTACCAGCTACATATATTGGAAGTCCAAGATATATGCAACAATATTATCAAGACGCTATGGCAATAATGAGAAAAGTAGGAAAACCAGATTTATTTATTACAATAACATGTAATCCGAAATGGAAAATAATAAAATTAATAAAATTATAATTAACTAATAAAATTATAGAATATAAAACAACATTAAATGAACCAATAAATGAATTTTACCTAAATCAAAATTACGAAATATATTCAAGATATTTATTGAACATTGCACACATTTTAAAAAAAATATTATGATATATTTTTTTAAATTTATTATTTATTTAAATTATAAATTCAATATTTTTATGAAATGTTTAATATTTTATTAAGATTAAATTTTATGAAAGAAAAATTGATATATTTCTAAAATGTAAAATTAAGTGAAAAGATATCAAACAGGAATTATAACAAAATAATCCTTTAAATCTTAAAAATCTTAAATTTATATTTAAATATATCAAACATTATGTTGAATTAATATAATGAAATAATTAAAAATTATTTTTTTAATATTTAATGTAATATTTACATAAAATATTAAACATTATATAAAACTATTAATAATTAATAATTTAAAAAATTTTGATATATTTATAAAATGTCAGATTAAGAAAAAAGATATCAAACAGGAATTATAACAAAATAATCCTATAAATCTTCAAAATCTTAAGTATACATTTAAATATATCAAATGATAATATTAAAAAATTTTACTAAAAATTTATGATTTCACAATGATAAAAATCTAAAAGATTTAAAATTTAAGGTTGTGTAAAAACCAACTTAATCTATATTTCATAAATAATGATTAAAATTTATTAATAATTTTTTTCAGATATTTTACATAAATAATTAATATTATGTATTTTTTTTCATGTTTCTATGTCAATAATAAAAATTTAATAAAAAATGTACAATTATATAATATTATGTATAATATAAAAATATATTATAATAAAAAAATTTTTATATAAAACAATGCAAAAGTGTTATATTTTATATTGATATGATAACTATAATGGAGGTTGGCGAGTGGAACGAGCAGGGGGGTACCCCTAGCCAAAATTATTTTCAGGAGGATATAAATAAATAAATTTGTAGAGATACCACCAAAGACGCGTTAGGTCTTTTTATTAATGGAAGCCTTCACCAGTAGCCATAAAAATCATTTTGTTTTATAATTTATATGTTTTATTTAATTTTTTATATTATTTTGAATAATTTAAAAAATTGTTTTTTATAATCATTTTAAAATAAAGAAAATAAAAATTTTTTCAATAAAATTTTTGTATTAATTCTAGCATTAATTAATTTTAATATTATAAATTATATATTATTATGTTAAGTTTTAAGTTTGTATATTTAAATACATACATTATTATATTGTGGGGGGGCAGTGGAGGGGTCGTGGGGGTGCCGTGGGGGTGCTGTGGAGGGGCGTGGAGGGGTGTGGAGGGGTGTGGAGGGGTGTGGAGGGATGCGGGGGGTGTGGAGGGGTGCGGGGGGGGTGTGGAGGGGTGTGGAGGGTACTTAGAATAGAAGCAACAATAAAAAATATCGTAATATTTTAAACAATTTTACGTTATTTTGTGGAGGGGTCGTGGGGGTGCCGTGGGGGTGCTGTGGAGGGGCGTGGAGGGGTGTGGAGGGGTGCGGGGGGTGTGGGGGGTGTGGGGGGGTGTGGGGGGTCCGAGGGTTGATTTTTCATATAACTATATAATATAGGTAGATATATGTACATATAGGAGTTAACGTTATCTGTCTAGTATTTGTCTCTGTTTTTCGGGTGTAGTAGACATAATTTGCCTATGGATACATTGAATAGTAGCTTTGAGACTCTAAAGAGATGACCAAGGTCATAAAAACATAAAATGCAGCAGCGACGCAAAGTAGCTATGTAATAATTTTAGAATCATTTTATTTTTTTACTTGTTTTGTAACAGCATCCAAGTATTCCTAAAGTTATTATGCATATTTTCAATGTATTTTTTCATGTAGAATCCAATGAAGCTATTTTTTTTTCTTTAAAAATGATTTGTGAGTTGCTAGAGACCAATAACCGACAGAAAACCTATGAAAAAATGGTTTTTCGAGTTTTTCGCCATGGCGCCATGCCAGAATCGAATTTTTGGTCATCATAAACTTTATTTGTTTTTCGAAAATACAAATTTTAAGCCCAGAAAATTACTTGTAGCCCCTCCCAGAGCAAAGTTACGGAGATTTTATAATTTAAATGTTATTTTTAGGTTAGAAAAACTGCTTTCTAGCACTCGCAAAAAATCACAGTTGAAGAGAGTGCTAAGACCTAGTCATATGTTTTTCGCGGGATTAATATCATTCATCCTTCCAGATAAAAAAAAAATTTTATAAAAAAAGTGATTTTTAGGTTATGTTGAGGTTAGGGTATGTGTCAGGAAACTATAAATGTAACAAAACCTAATCTTAATAACTATAAAAACAAGAAAAAATATTAGTTTTTAAATATATGAGGGAGGGCATTTTACCTATCTTAACGGGGGGTACTCTTTGTTTCTAGTTTTGTCCATTATTTTAAATAATAATTAAGAATTATTTTAATTCTTCTGAACACAGATAATATAAATAAAAAATTTATATTTTTCGGAAAAATTAATTCGGGATAGTGTGTAGAAGAGTTGGACAATAATGTTAAGACCACAATAAAATGAAAAATTATATTAAGATCACAATAAAAACAATAATAATTTTTAAAAAAAACTTACCCTTCCTTTAAAATTGATTTTGTAGATTTCGTAATCTATATTGCTATTTTTTAATAAAAAAAAAACATTATTTAGGAGTTCATTTTAAATGAAAATAAACCTTAACATAAATCTAAACATATTTTTATAAAGGGGAGATTATGGCATCTGACAGTGTTTATGGTATTCGTTATCTAAGATATTTTCAGTGAGTACGAAAAAGATAGAGTTATTGAGAATTATCTTTTTGAATAACATAAGTTTTCATTTTAATAGATACACACGTGTATGCATGCATACACATACACATATGTGTAAGGTATATATATATATGTCATCATTGCAGGTATTCAGTTTTGTATGTACAGAGTTAGTTAAATGGGCATTGAGGTTACGTATATAACAATCTTATTCTTTTATATTTATTCGGATATTTGCTATAAGTACCTTTTTGCTATTCTAATTTTAAAATTGTAACTTTGTGCTCTTTCTTGGCTCTTACGGTAAAAAATATGGTTCGTAATTGGTATAAAAAGACCTTTTTTGCCTAGCTGGCCGAAAGTATCACCTTTACTTACAGTGATTGCAAAGGTTGCATTTTCGGTCTCGTTAGACGAAAAAATAGCATTTTCACTATGGAAGTACATAAAGAATGACTTAAATCGTATGTTTGTCACCCTCATTTTTGGTTTGGGTGATAATTTACATGCGATTTATGACATTCTTTGTTTTTCCTCTTTAGCTGAAAACTATATTATTTTACGAAACTTGTTACGACCAATAAATTTTTCGTTTCGTAAATAAAGCCTATTTATACTTGTTTTTGTTTAAAATTAACATGGAGCTCATCTCTGTAAACGTGATTGTAATTCTGGGCTCGTATTTTTTGTGTAATGAAGGAAATTAAAATATTTCTATAAGTTGAAATAAAAATTATTTTTTGTTTAAGTAAATGAATTATTTAACTTTACATCATTTGTTCATTTTTCATATTAAAAAAAGATTCGATTGGTTGAAAAAATATAACTTTTGTATTCGAAAAGTTAGGGTGGGGAGAGTGATCAACCTGATAACCCTTCACGGGTGAATTGGGGTTCTGATTGCGGTGGACCCACTGACAAGTCAGCTAGGGTGAAGCTTGCAGCCGGGATTGTCTCCCCAGACCGTGTCAGGTGGTCCTGGTTCTCCTTTGGGCCGTTTAAGTCTCCCGGGGTGGACGGGGTGTACCCGGTCCTGCTTCAGCAGGGCACGGAGGTTATCCTCGGCCCTTTCGTGAGACTGGCGAGAGCCTGTTTGTTGCTGGGCTATACACCCGAAAACTGGAGGAATTCAAGAGTAGTTTTCATTCCTAAATCAGGAAGAAGCAGATTCTCCACGGCAAAGGACTTCAGACCTATTTGTCTGATGTCCTTTTTGCTTAAGTCGATAGAGAGGCACATCGACAGATACATCAAGGAGACGGTTCTCACACAGAATCCGCTATCACCAGAACAACACGCCTACACAGAAGGCAAATCTACCGAAACGGCACTGCACAAAGCAGTGTCATTAATCGAGGAAGAAATAGAAACAGGAGGATGCGCCATAGGAGCCCTCCTGGATGTAGAGGGGGCTTTCAACAATACCCCAACAGAGGCTATTTGCAAAGCAGCCGAGAATAAAGGAGTGCCGGACATGATCACGAACTGGATCCGTGACATGCTGAGTCACCGATTATTGGAAGTAACTAGGGGTGACACCACGGTCAGAGGTACAGTCGCAAATGGCTGTCCTCTGGGTGGTGTGATCTCCCCGTCAGAATGGAACTTGGTGGCAGAAGGTGCCTTAACCTGTGTTAAAGAAACCGGATGCCATGTCATTGGATATGCCGATGATATAATGATAATGGTGAGGGGGCGTTTCCTTGAACCGCTAGCAGATGTATTACAGGCAGCACTGGACAGACTTTGAAACTGGTGCAAAACCAACAAACTGTCTATCAACCCTAGCAAAACAGAGGTGGTGGTCTTCACGAGGAGGTATAAGTGGAAACTGCATAAAACCTTAAAGCTAGGAGGCCAAGTATTAACACCAAAATCCGAGGCCAAATACTTGGGGGTGATACGGGACAGCAAGCTACACTGGAAACCCCAGGTAGAAGAGTGCTGCAGGAAGCTCACCAATATGTTTTAGCTTAGCAGAAGAACTATTGGAAGGAATTGGGGACTTAAACCCTTAACCATCCTGTGGATGTTTAGGACAATTCTCATTCCTAGACTAACTTACGCAGCAGTGGTATGGTGGAAACGCACTAGCCAAACAACAACTGCAAAGCTCCTAGATAGGCTAAGGGGACTTGTCCTGAGAGCCATGACAGGGGCAATGAGGACTACTCCCATAGAAGCCCTGGGATTCTTGATGGGAGTGGCACCCTTACAACTGTATATACAAGAGGCTGCTACAAGGTCTGCATGCAGACTGATTGCTCTCAACATGTGGACAGGGAGAGGTGAACACACTAACCCTCCTTGCCTTAAACAAGATGTACTATTAAAGATGAGGTCAGATTTGATGGTGACGAAATATCACTTCGACAATAAATTCGAGGTGATTTTCCCAACCAAAGAAGACTGGCTGTCAGGAAAAGATAACAATAGAATACCGAACTCAGGCGACATCTGGTACACGGATGGATCGAAATCCGCAACGGGTACTGGAGCAGGCATCTATCGAAGGAGGCTTGGGAAGCGGACTATGGTCCCGCTAGGCAAGCAGGCTTCAATTTTTCAGGCAGAACTGGTGGCTATACTGATTTTTGCTCAGATGGCATTAGATGCGAACAACCAAGACATAGTGGACATCTGTTCGGATAGCAAAGGGGCACTCATGGACTTAAAAAGCTACAAAACTAAGTCTAGTCTAGTGGAGGAATGCATCAACTCACTAAATACTTTAAGAGAAAGATGCAGGAAACTCAAACTTTACTGGGTTCCCAGTCACGTGGGAATCAAAGGCAACAGGGTAGCAGACGACCTAGCAAAATTGTCTGCAAAAACACCACTAATTGGCCCTGAGCCTGCTTTGGGAATTCAGATGAGCCAAATTAAAGAAAAAATGTGTCAATGGCGAGAGACACAACATAGAACAACCTGGAGGGATACACCAGGTTGCAAGCAAGACAAAGCTCTGCTTGGTGATGATCCTAATCATGCGTGGCTGGCACGGGGTCTGAACCTAAGCAGAGAAGATATAAACATAGTCGCACAAATAGCGACAGGGCATGGTAAATTAAATTATCACATGTACAATATGAAAGTAGCTGGTTCTCCTGCATGCAGATGGTGCGGGGCCGCCTTGGAGACGGTTCAGCACATCCTCTGTGAGTGTGAGGAACTAGCGACATATAGAATGAAACACATAGGAATGGAGTGCCCTGACATTAACAAAATCAGGACACTTCCTCTAAATAATGTGATTTCCTTATATAAAGAGATCACGATACATTGCGTATCTAACTATGTCTAAATTCATATTTTGATAATTAAGAAATACGTATTTTAAGATTAAAAATTAGACTGAAAGTAATTAATCGAATTACAATTAAGAGTCAGCTGTATACCGACACAGTTACCTGTTTTACCGAATCTATTTAAAATTTATTTTTTATAAAAACTAATAGCTTCAGGCAGAAATAAAGAGATGGTTTCGATTCGTGTAATAGAAAGCAATATTTTCTCTGATAAGAATAATTTAATTCCACCGCTTTATTTTCAAGAAAAGTTGGAATAACTTGAAAATCCCATTATTTGACACTAATTTCTAATTTTTTAAGTTATTCCAACTTTTCTTAAAAACGAAGCAATAAAATTAATTCATACTAATCAAAGAAAATATTACATTTTATTAAACACATCGAAACCATCTCTTTATTTTTGCCTCTTGTTGCTAATTTTGGGAAAAAAGTCAATTTTTTAATTAGAAAAGGACAGAGATACAGCGGACTCTTAAGACTTCAATTTATGAATTTTTTACGAATTGTAAAAAAAGTTATAAAAATGAAATAATTAATTAAAAATAAAATAATCAAGAATTAAACAATTATTCTGTCAATTTAATTGGAAAAGAATTTGTCCTTTTAAAATATTGCTATTATAATATAAAGAATTTGGTTGTTCAAAGCTTGTTATACAAGCATGCATGTAAATATGTAATTCGATGAATTTCATAAGAAAAAAGTAAAGCTGATTACATTATCTAAATTCTAACTAGAAAGTACACATTTCGGCACCAAAGCCAATCAGAGACTGATTTTGATAAGATATTTATAGTAAATAATTGATATTTGTTGGAATGAAAAAATAAGAATTTATTATGTAAAAAATAAATAATAATAAATTTTTTTATTAAAATCATTAAATAATAATGTATATTGATAAAATAAATAAATAGCAAAATAAAATTTGAGTGAAAAATAAATTAATATTTACAAATTTGAAACAAATCAAATGAATAATTAAGATAGTGTTATTAGTTAACTATATACAATTTATCAAATAAATTAGTAAATTAATTAGTAAAAATAATAGTTTATTTCTTATTTTTATTAATATTTATTATATAAAAAAAAATATTACCAAAAATATCATAAATGCAAAAACACTTTTGAATTTCATATTAATATTTTCTTTCGAAGTTTAAGAATAAACGGTTAATCAAATTTGATATTTAATTATGATTAAAAATTTATAAAAAAGTTACAAATCTAACTGAATTTTTATTTTACTTTGATAATATATTTAACATAGCTACAGCACAGACAAGTCATTATATATTTTTAAATGATAAATTTGAAAAGATATGAATAAAAAAAAATTAAGTGAGAATTGTTTTCAGCGGCTCCGTTATTCCGTTAAAAGTTAATTTAAAGTTTTTAGAAAATGATATATAGTTTATAAAACCATCTTCGATCACAGTATAACAATAAAAAATTAACCAACAAAAAATTATAACATGTCTTTAGAAATAGCTTTATGAATAAAATTAAAGGTTTTCTCATTTTTTTAATTCGTTTTTTTTTTAATAACAACACTTGTAGCGGCTCTTAACGCTTCAATCGTAGAGCAAGGACATAATTAGTTCAAGTATGTTATAACGTATGTATCACAAGGAACATTAGAACCTTAGAAAAGTTCTTTTTAAATTATAATGAACAAATAAGAGTCATAAACGAATTTGTTAATAATTTCATTAATTTCATTGTTAATTTACGTTTGGATAAATTTCAATTTTTGTGCACATGATTTCGTTTTTGTTTTTTTGTTTAAAATCAACACGGAGCTTATCTCTGTAAACGTGATTGTAATTCTGTGCTCGTATTTTTTGTGTCAAGAAGGAAATTAAAATATTTCTATAAGTTAAAATTAAATTTTTTTTTTGTTTAAGTATATGAATTATTTTACTTTACATCATTTGTTCATTTGTCATATTAAAAACGCTGCCAAGTGCTTTGGCGCAATGCTTTCTCATAGAGCGCATTGAGTTAGAGTAATTTGATTTTATTTTTTTAAATACGATTTTAATATAAATGTCCCTATCCTCTGTATTGAAGGCTGTCTTAATACCTACAAAAACTATATGAATTTTACTCTTTCTTACTTTTGCCATTTGCATAATGTGATTTTATGATGCTCTAAAATTAAAAATGCGTTTTTAAAATTAATTTTCCCAAGCTTGTCTTCTTAACACTATTGTTACGACCGGATTTGGTTCGGTCGTTGAGTTCACAAAAAGAAATAAATTTCTTTTTATTGGGAACCAGTTTGTAGTCCCAGGACTTACCTCTCACCTTTTTACTATATATTTATTAAAATTAAATTCTAATTTAGGTTTAAAATAATCAAATTTTATAAAAGTTAATATCAAGTTTTAATTACTTAAATAAATTCCTCTTTTTGTGTTTTCTTTTATTTTTATTTAATAATTAATACACATATTATTTAATATATATAATAATTTTCCTTACGATTAAATTTTCCAAGAAGAGAAGGAGAAGATATATAAATGTATCCCTTGAAGTTCCGTCCTTTAATCTCCGCTTAGATTAACTTATTCCTACACGGTTAAGTTATCCGTGGCCAGATTAGTTTAGATTCTTCAATTCTCGGTCGTCCAGCGCTCAGCTAATTTATACGTTTATGTAGTCACTTGCACTTGCTTGTCTTTTTTTTTTCACTAAATATTTATTGATTTAATTTTTGCAAAAATATTTATTTATTTAAATGCAAAAATTGTAGTTTTATATTTTTTTATACTATAAATTTTTTTTCCATTAGCAAAGTAGGTTTCTAAGCTACTTCCTAATGAATTTAATGATAATTAAACTGATTTTAAAAAAACTAACACTGACTTTATCTCAGTGGACCAACAGAGCCGACCTTGGCGGTTGCTATCGTATTATGACAAAAGGCGAAGAGTGACGTAGGGGGCTGTTTTTATTGCCTTGCGCCGGGCGATCGAGAGATGGAAAATCCAATCAAAACCTGACATGCAGCTGAAATTTTCAGAACAGAAAATCATTCGATTGTTTTAGAGTTCATTGGTTTGCTTACCAATGCATTCTTGTACTTTCTTCTCCGTCTCTTCTTTACATTTGAAGTTTTCGCAATTTTTAAGAATGCTGACTCGGGACATCGCATGGAACTACTTTTTGTTTGAATTAAAAAAAAAATAGATTAATGAATAATTCCAATCTTTAATATAATTTATTTAACAATTTATAAGGGTTTAGTTCCATGGGATGTCACACTATAACCAATAACTTGCATACAAATTTTGGAACATTTTCATCGAATAGTTTACAAAAAATACCAAACAATTGAAAAATAAACATTGTTTTAAAATTTTCAAAACGCTTTAACGTAACAACTACGCTAAGAAAACCAGTTTTCGAAAGTTCATTTTATTTAGACAATCGTAAATAATTTCTATACATAATTTTAAGCTACTTCATCGAGTAGTTTACGTAGAATACCAAAAAATAAGTGAAATTCTATTCAAAATTTACAAAATGCTCTAAAATTAAAACTGCGCTAAGAAAATAAGTTTTTCCAAGCTTGCTTTAATTAGGCAATAACAAATAATTTGTATGAAAATTTTTGAGCAAATCTATCGAATGGCTTTTGTGTAATAGAAAAAAAATGAAATATGAACATTTTTTCCAAAATTTTCAAAATGCTCTAAAATTAAAACTGCGCTAAGAAAATAAGTTTTCCAAAGCTTGATTAATTCAGATAATAGTGAATAATTTGCATGAAAATTTTTGAGCTAGTTTATCGAGTGATTTTTGTGCAATAGAAAAGAAATCAAAAATAAAAAATTTTTTCAAAATTTTCAAAATGCTCTAAAATTAAATGTGCGCTAAGAAAATTGAAGAAAATTAGTTTTCAAAAGTTCATTTTATTTTGACAATCATAAATAATTCCCATACATAATTTGAAGCTCCTTCATCGAGTAGTTTACGTAAAATATAAAAAAAATTAGAAAAATTTTATTCAAAATTTTCAAAATGCTCTAAAATTAAAACTGCACTGAGAAAATATGTTTTTCAAAGCTTGTTTTATTTAGGCCATTGCAAATGATTTCCATAAAAATTTTCGAGCAAATCTATCGAATGGTTTTTGTGTAATAGAAAAAAAATGAAAAATAGAGATTTTTTCCAAAATTTTCAAAATGCTCTAAAATTAAAACTGCTCTGAGAAAATATGTTTTCCAAAGCTTGTTTTTTTCAGACAGTAGCGAATAGCTTGCATTTAAATTTTGGAGCAAATCTATCAAATGGTTTTCGTAAAATAGAAAAAAATTAAAAGTAAAATTTTTTTTCAAAATTTTCAAAATGCTCTAAAATTAAAAGTGCGCTAAGAAAATCAGTTGGTAAAAGTTTTTCTTCTTTTGGCAGTCGCAAATAATGTTCATACAAATTTTCAAGAAAATTCTTCGAGTAGTTTACGTAAAATATCAAAAAAATGAAAAATCAAAATTTTTTTTAAATTCTTAAAATGGCTCTAAAAAAAACTGAGCTAAGAAGATCAATTTTCAATAGCTTCCCCTCCAGTTAGACAAAAAAATAAATTGCATGCAAAATTTGAAGTTAATCCATCGAGTAGTTCTCGAGATCTTATTGGCGTACTAAAATTATACACACACACATACACACACACACACATACATACAGACATTTTCTGGAAACCACTTTTTTCGACTCCCTGAGTCTAAATATGTACAAATTAATGAAAAAATAGAAAAAAAATTTTTTTACCGATACAATGCTTTCTCTATGAGAAAGCAAAAAAGATGTGATTGGTTGAAAAAATACTACTTTTGTATTCGAAAAGTTGTTAGATCATTTTTTAATTAGTAATTTAAAATATTGTAAAACAAGGAATTTCACTTTTTATGAATCTTTATTTGATTTTTAATAAAAATATATTGATCTTCCTACTTTATTTTCCAATAAAATGCTATGAAATGAATTTTTACTCATGTCTATATAAAATATGTATAAAACAAAACATCAAATTTCTATAAAAAACAAAATTAAGGAACTCATTTCAAATCGCGAAGACATTTTAAAAGTGTAATAGATATTTATAGTTTTGAAACGTTTGAAATAAATTCGTTTGAGCTATTTTGTAAAATTATGCTAATGAAAAAATACAATGCTTTCTCTATGAGAAAGCAATTCAGCGGAAATTTAATCAGCATGTTTTTAAATTATACCAAAAAAGTATTTAAAGAAAAAAATCGAATAGACTATTATTGATTTTTATGATAATCGACAATGCATCAATTTTATCGAAAAAGTTGTTGAAATCTGCTTTGCCTGAACGTCTATTTGATAATGAATCAGGAAAGAGAATTTTTATTCGGGAAAATTTGTTGAAAGAGAGAGATAGAAAATATATATTTTTTTATTATTTGAAAAATTTATATATATCCTAGAATGATAATTATTATGTATAATTATTGAAATTATTTAAAAAATTAGAATAATAATATTCTTTTGTATTTATATTATATGTGTATGTATAGAAACATATAAATAAAAAAATCATTGATTGCTATCTTTTTAAAAAAAAAATTGTTTCTAATTCGAATTTTTTTTATTATTATTAACCATCAATAAATTATATAAAAAATCATGCAATTGATTGTAAAATTTTCTGAAAGATAGTATAAAAAATTAAAAATTATATTGTTAAATATTTTATTATCTTTAATTAATTATACAGAAAAGTAATGTAATTACTGAATAACAAATTTTGAAAAATATAATATACAAAATATTTACATTTTTTAGTATATTAGAATTAGCGGTTGAAAAAAATTTTTATTTTATTACGGTATTTTGAGGTAACATAGTTTTATTATTCCCAGTAAATCCTTGTATCATAGTACCTTGAGCCAGAGGAAGTGTATTGTCACCAGAAAATCTTTGTTGCATAGCTGAATTTTAAAGCAAAGGTGAGTAGAGTAGACCGAGCTATGGCGCACCCAAACATGACGTCACAGTTGTCTGTCTCTCTCCCACCTTTCCCTCGCGTTATGGGTTTCCCCTCCCCTGGGTAAGATGGACTTTGTTTCTGAGCTCGCTGAGAGCAGCGAAGAGGTGTATTTCCCCTCTCGGCACTATAGCTGAAATCTGAGTGTAAACACCCCCCTCCGAGCTCGCGTACAGGGGTATGTGAACGTTAGGCATTGCTTTGTGGAGAGATATACTTCCCCTCTCGGCGTTATAGCTGAAATCTAAGAGCAACAAAGAGGTGTATTTTCTCGCTCGGCGCTATAGTTGACAACTGAGTGTAGACGCCCCCCTCTCTAACTTACCGTACAGGGGTCTGTAAGTGTTAAAGAGAGCAACGGAGAGATATATACTTACCCTCTTAATGCTATATAGCATGCATCGGTGTCAAGACATCGCTCTCTTACTTACCATACAGGGAACCTGTAAGCGTTGGGTTTTGTAGACACCAGCGAAGAGTACTGTGTAACATTCCTTCCTATTATTTATTTTAATTATTATTTATTTAAATAATTATTTCATTTATTTCCACGCGTTAAAGGATCGTTAAATAGCTAGCGTACCAAGCCTAGCTATTTCGGACCCTGTGTTTCTTTTATTGTTGTTTTGTTAAACTCGTTTATAGCTAGGACACCTTGCCTAGCTATAGCAGACATTTTTATTGAAAAATTATTAGTAATGTTTTAGAGTATTAAGTGAAAAGCCCGTTGTTGTTAAGGACCAAATGCCTTAACATTCAGGGCTTAACACTGGGTTAATAGGATAAGGAATCTCTTTGCTTGGATAAGCTCTTTATTTAAAACAAACAAAATTATCAGTAAGCGATTACGATAAGGCACGTTAACACGTGTCAAGTCTGGCTCGCTTAAGACAATGCGTTGGCCTATCGCCCGTTGCTGCCTTAAGCAAAGTATGACTATCCCGTGAGAGAGCTGATCCAAGAGTGACGAGAGTCACAAGCTGCTCGCACTGCTTGCATCAGCTCTCTTCGATCTTTCTCCCACTCTTCTAACTTAGTAGAAGAGAGGGAGAGCCGCCGTGTACTCTCAGCGGTACTTACACATGCAAGCGCGTATACGTACATACGCGCGCTTGCATGTTCAACCACTTTGGTCTTTTTGGGTGTTTGCGCGCGCATCTTCCAGTATCGTACGGTTTCAGGGCCGTACATACTCGGGTGCTCACAACTGGTTACCCCTCTTGGCGTTATAGCCCACATCGAAGGGTAGAAATATATGAATTTACATCTAAATTTAGTTAAAAATTTTAAATATTAATAAAAAGTTTTAGAAAAAAAAGATAAAATATGAATGAAAAAATGTTTAAGAAAATTTATGAGAAAATTATATTAAAAAATTTGCAAATTTTTAAATAATATAAGAGAGAAAAAAATGTGTATGAAAAAAATTTTTATATAAAATTAAATTAAATAAATTTTGGTGGGTTGTAGTGTGAAGTGGATGAAAAAAGGTTAGGATGGGCATGATATAGGGTAAAATAAAAACAAAATAAATAATTTTAACATATGTATATATTAAAAACAAAATAATATACAATACAGTCTTATTCATTTAATTTTTTGATAAATATTTTGCCGAATTTCTTCAGGTTGTTCAATCTGTGTTTTTCTTCATCCAGAGCTTCGGCCTAAAATGAAAAAAAATTTTTTAATAAATATTTAATTATTTTATAATGATAATATGCAATTTCAAAAAACTTACAGAATATAAACTGTTAATGTAATTTCATAACGAAGTCGCTGTTGTCAACGACTTCCTTATAAAATTGAAGCAAGTGATTCGTTGTAAACTGTAATCAAAAAGGAAAATATATTTAAGAAAATATTCTAAATATTATTTATAACTGTACGTTAAAATACTAACAGATTCCATCAGCGGTGTCACCGCTATGACTGAATGGATGCGTACGGTGGGTGTACTTGTCTGAAAAAGAAAAAAAATATAATAATTAAAAAGATAATATCTTTAATATAATTAATAAAAATAAAATTATACCTTTATGTCAAAAGTCGCGTTGATTTCCGCAGGCGTTTTTACACGAAGCCTAGGTTGCCTGCTTTGGGCTGATTGTGTTTTCTAAAAAAAATAAATATTTTAAAAATGATTTAAAATTTAATAGTATAAAATTACAGTATCGTTAGCTTGTAAATTGTTAGTAAACAGTATACAAAAACTCTGTAATGTGTTGAATTGACACATATAATGTAAAAATACAACACAGTAATTGCCGCAAACTGTAGACTTTGGTTGTTGCAAACATTTAGTATTCCAGGTATATTTTTATTTCTCTTTAAAGCGCTTCGGAAATACGGTGATTGAGGTGGTAGGCCGTAACTGTCGAAAAAAGTTCCTATACCTTCTTTGTCTATATATAATGCTACCCAATGAGTTCCAGGTCGATAACTTTCATCTGTATTAATTACTAATGCTGTCGGTCTCGTCAATACTCGTGGGATTCTATCTGCTGGTACTACCCCTACTGTTAGTGTTGGAAGGTGTTGAATTGTCTGTAATATTTGACATGAATTCATCTTTCTTACTTGGTGCTTGTTTAATAAGACTCAAACCGTTACTTGTATTATTTGTAATATCTTTTTCTTTATCTTTTATATTTGATGGATTATTTTCTTTGTTTCCTTCGGGGTCTTTAGCAACATAATTCGATAATGTACTTAGTATTGTCGATGAAGATGATGTTGAATAGTTTTCTTCATCGCTGTCATCGCATACTGGATTATTTTTACGATATTCACTTGCATATATTTCCAAAATTTCGAGAATTTCACCTTCATCCTCATCTTTTTCAAAGTTCAAAGTGCGTGGTTTATTATTTTCTTTAACTTCTTCTGTAATTGAATCTCTGAATTTTATTTTCAGATCGCTAAGCCATTTTTTTAACAAAGCTACTTTATGCACTGCACAGTTTACCCAGAAACACGATTTTGTTTTATGATAGACACATGAGGTCAAAATTTTATCTTTATATTTAGATTTTATTGTTGCGAAACTGGGTACTTCATAATCGTCTAAATTAATTACTTTTCGTCCTAAAATGTCCGTTAAAAAATCAACTTTGGGGCGACCAGAAACGTATATATGAGAAGCACTTTTCATAAAGACTTTTAAATTTTCTTGCACGTGTGTAAGCGTTGTATCACCTTCAAACCATTCTATATCATGCACAAACTTCGTTAACGAGTTATTTGCCTGTTGTAAATAACTATTAAGCTGTGAGAACTCGTGAGGTGGTTTTATAATCCAATGTGAAAAAGCATCTCCTTGAAGAGACATTACAGCAACTTCTTTAGGTATAATTTTGTACTCTTTATTGAAAATAGGTTGAATATCTATAATAAACTCCATTTTTTTGTTTTAAAATTTTATAACACACGTATGTAAAACTAAAATTTTTTATAAACTACTGCATAGCAGACAAAATTGACTTTTGAAAAAATTAAACCGCTCCTCGGCTTTTTATTCTCTAAGCTCCGCCCTTTTCCCCCTCTTTTTAAAAACATTTATTTATATATATTCTATTTTTAAATTTAACGGCAGGCCGGAGTAGATCCTGATACCGACCGAGTAACAATTGAGTTGTTTGTTATTTACTCAAGTATTAATCGGTGTATCTTCAAATTAAAGGTTGAGCGCAATAGATATTATTATTATGAACATCTATGCACAAGAAAAAAAAATTCTATTGCTTTGTTTTTGAGAAAAGTAAGGAACACCGAAGTAAAAGTTTATGTTTATAATATTTTTGCGTTCCTTACTTTTCTCAAAAACAAATCGGTAGATTTTTTTCTTCTTGTGCATAAATATTTGTAATAATAATATCTATTGCGCTTAACCTTCAATTTGCAGATACGCCGATTAATACTTGAGTAAATAACAAAAATTTCAATTAGACAAGGACAGCGAATCCGGCCTGCTCTTAAGAGTTAAAGTCAACTATAACTAGTCTCGAAGAGTCGGTCTCTAATACATTATCATATTCTGAGTAAATTATACAGTTTATCGTTTTGGTAAGAGCTGTTTCGAAATGTACTTCTATACGTATAGAGCCATGACGAACGAGATTCCAATGATCACAAAAATTTGCTAATGAATCGGGAGTCAAATCAAAAGCGAAAAGGCAGTATCCATCCGGATAATTTGTACGTGTAATCTTATCACCTTCGTTCGCAAAGTGTATACCTGTTCCTGAGAAAAGCGTATGATATGCGTCAACGTAAAGCTTATTATTACCTGTAAAAATAGGTTGTAATGGTCTACTCGGAACGGTAACATCATTGATATATAAAGACAAAAAATTTATGTTAAAATGTTCAAAATTATAGGGATTTAATGTACGATCCCCGTTGAATGCTCGATTATCTACAAACCCTAAAATAATTCTTTTAGGTATTTGTCCTAATATGACATTGTCAAGTGTATCTCCTAAAATACCAGCAGGCATGGTTATAGATTTTACTTCTACTCTTGTCAAGGGATATTTAGCCGTTGTTTTTGAAAGTGCATTGGCATGGGCTAATAGAATATTAGGGCTTATTTTTACACATCTTACGAAAAGCGTAGCCTCAACGATGTGGATACTGAAATTTGCGTCATTCAACGAGTCCATAAGACAAAAGGCGTCATTGGATCTTACGAAACGTAATCTTATTTCTACGCCATTTAAAAGATGCCGATCTTGGTTAAATAAATCACAATGCAAGCGGCCGAGTAGATCAACTATTTTACCTGCGTAAGTATGTTTACAACGTTCTACTAGACCCTTATTACATTCAGCTAGCAAAGCATCAGGTTTTGCATTCATTTTACCTGCAGTGCCTGTATACCATAGAGAGGTAGTTAAATGAGTATCTTTAACTGCACGTTCGTAATTTAAAAGGGATTCTATATATGAACGATGCGGACAGGCGTTATTAGGTGGCGATACTAATTTATTATTACATAATACATCTACTTGTTGAAATAAACTATGTAATATATAATTTACAGGCCCGACTTTTTCGTTATTCTCAGCATCTTTAGGTAGTATTTGAATACGTAAACTTAAGAGTCAGCTGTATACCGACACAGTTACCTGTTTTACCGAATCTATTTAAAATTTATTTTTTATAAAAACTAATAGCTTCAGGCAGAAATAAAGAGATGGATTCGATTCGTGTAATAAAAAGCAATATTTTCTCTGATAAGAATAATTTAATTCCACCGCTTTATTTTCAAGAAAAGTTGGAATAACTTGAAAATCCCATTATTTGACACTAATTTCTAATTTTTTAAGTTATTCCAACTTTTCTTAAAAACGAAGCAATAAAATTAATTCATACTAATCAAAGAAAATATTACATTTTATTAAACACATCGAAACCATCTCTTTATTTTTGCCTCTTGTTGTTAATTTTGGGAAAAAAGTCAAATAGTATGAGCAAGATCGATGTAGCTCTCTCCACTACTGGATATTACAAATTCTAAGGGCGCATTGTCGTTTAGCGATGATACAGGCTTATAATGTACTATTTCATTTGATTCAATAGATGTTTGAGTGTGTGGGAGACTAAATAATGACAGCTCTGATTTAAGACACTCGTTACTATGGCTGTGTAAAAAAGCCATGATGATTTTTAGTTAAGAATATCGTTAGACTTTTGCCTGCGTGAAATTTTTTTTTTACGACGGTGTGTAGTGTTTTTCTTTTTTCTCTTAATTACACCGTTTGAACGACGTCTCTTTTTTCTATTACCTGTTGAAGTTTTTTTTTCCTTTTGATGCTCTTTTTTCATCTTTTTTTTCTCTTTTTGAGTTTGCGATGCTTTCGATCGAACGTCGCTTCAAAGACTGTATCGATGAATTGAAAACAGGATTTTTATATCCAGACCCGCTCATTAACATTTCATTAATTTTATTTTTTGCTTGTTCTTTTAAATTATCTTTTGATTCTGTAAATCGATTTTTTATAGATTCTTTGAAACCAATATTATCGCCTATATCTTCAAGTACTCTTATTCCACCACGCAGAGCTTCTTTACCTACTGCTCTTAACCCTTTCGATACAAAATGTAGAATATTTCTGACCAGACCTGAAAAAAAACTTCCTTGACCTGAACCGCGCTGCCAGTGTGAACCAGCGAAAACGTTGCGAGCACCGTTACCGCTACCGATTTGATTTTCGTAGTATGCTATATAATGACTCATTTTACACTTACATTCAAAGAACGCGTTTAAAATGAAGTGTCAATGTGAGAGTTCCATACTCGAATGCTATAAGACTACCGTGTGCGTCTCTTATATCGATAACGATAGTGTTAAATGCATTTTTCATCAATGGTATACATTTAATAGGCGCAAAATTTTTTACTATTGTAGCCCTGAATTTGTAATTAGCATTGTCTAAAGAAACAATTCTAAGTAATGATGCTTGTGTGTCCCCTACTGTAAAAGGTTCACAAACATCTGAGTAGACAAATAACTGCTCAGGTATAGCACGTGCCAAGCATGCAGCATTGCTACCTGTTATAGAGCCCCCATTATTATCTATTATAAACCGCATATGAGATAATCCTTGAGTTACAGTTGTTGTTGTTTTTGTTTCTGAGTTTTCACCTTCCGATTTTGTGGCAGTCATTACATCGGGATTGTATCCTAATATTTTACCAATTTTTTCAGCTATTGTTAAATAATGCGTCGAGTCGCAGTTCATATCGCACACAGTTTTAAGTTCATAATATCCAAAAGTTTTGGACGAGCGTGTAAATTTTAAATAATTACGCATGTTAGAGCTAATGTTATTTAAATTTTCAACTAATTGTTCTACATTTTCATAAACACCGTATGGTATTTCGTGTATATCGATTGTATATAGCTTGCTGGTTGATTTTTCTGAATCATTTTCGGCATAGAAAAAATTCAATTTTGTTTCTCTAGTTTTTTGTGAAAAATGTGGAATAGTACAAGGTATATTAATTTCAGCGAGACCAACACACCAGTCACCGTGAAGCCGCATTTCATTAGGTAGTTGTGTGGTAAAACAAGCTGTTGTGTTATCTGGAAAATATCTCATGCTACTGTTACTGGGTAACACAAGATAAAATTCATAAGTACTCATATTGCAACAAGCTCAGACTCGGGAATTCACGAATTAAATTTATCGGGATATCCAATCCACTTTACAAAGACTTCTTTTTTCCTGCCACGACCTCTAGAACGTATAACACGTTCAATTTTATATGTTTTTGTTCTCATACGCTTTTTACCTACTAAAGCTAATTCTTCGGTATAAAAAAATCCTTGAATTTTTTCTTCAGCCAGATCAATTATTTCGTATGTGTAAATATCTTGATGTTTAGAAACTCATGAAATTTTGAAAATTTCTTCGCTCCAACCGTAAACATAACCTTTTTCAAAAACATGCTTCGCGCGACTGATACGTACAAAGTCACCCACCTTGTATTTAGAAGGTTTTAATCCGCGTGATTTTCTGTTTTTTCCATCGTTATGTTTCCATGAATGTTCTAAATTTTTACGTACTTGTGTTGCATTGTATATAGTGACAGAAGCGGGTATCATTTTTATACTACTATGAGGTGTATGATTATAACTTAGTACAAGGTCTTGTAATATATCTATATATCTGTATGAATTTCTGTATGTGAAAAATCGCCATAAACCTTCTTTTAAAGTACGGTTGAAGTGCTCAACAATAGCAGCCTTAACATCTGGAGAAGGAGCAATACCGAATAGAATACCTTTGGTTTTTAAAAATTTTTGGAAAACACTACCTATAAATTCTTTACCACGGTCTGTTTGTAAGAATACAGGTACTCGACCATTTGCTCGGGACAAAATTTCAATGAAAGCTTTTACAACGGTCTGAGTGGTTTTATCCTTCATTGGTTGAACAAAAGCATATTCACGGAATACATCTATAGCTACTAATAAGTATGCATACCCGTCATTATAATTTTTCAAAGTTGGTACATTGACTAGATCTAATTCCCAAACAGCATCTGTGTATCATGTATACATTATAATGCAGGCGAGGAAATTTTTTTCTTATTGGTTTATGAAGGGTATATGCGTCTTGATTACTTAGCCATTCCAAAATACGTTTAGGCAAGTCGTTTTTGTTTAAACGTAAAAGTTTTTGTGCACCAGAAAAACCAGCTTCGTGAGCTGGATTAAAATATTGTTTTTCATATTTTTTACTCATTACGTTAACTGTTATAAATTTAAAGAAAACCAACCTTTCTGCTGTTGCTGGTGTGGGGAAATTAAATTGTTTTCCTTCATACCCGTGCCGGAACTTCGCCTAAAAGTGCCTCTCATGCGGCAGGGAACGGGCAAATTACATTTGTGATTTTCTTTACAGTCACATGCTCAGAAGCCACTGCGCACCTTCATACTACAACAGTTTCGGTCGCTTCACTGTCTGCTGCATGTTCCGACTATATCTATATATACTCAGTATGTCTAACCTCTGTTATTATACATCAAACATCGTTAGACATGACTGTTAAAATTATGAAATACACACACACATGATAATTACACACGTTTTTTTTATATGAATTATCATTAGAATATTTACTGTATATCCTATGTTATCAGCTATAGGATACACATGTTCCGTTTTTTCACATTTCTTTCATGCATACACAATTTTTTTTTAACTCGCGATATTTTTTTCACGACACTCACAACACGCTTTTAGACACTTAAAAAATAAAAATACAATAAAATAATTGAATATTTATGTTCTTTTTTTGTTTCTTTACACGTTTTATTTATTTGAATTGTTAAATAAAACGAATTGTTCATCCTATGTTAACCGCTGTAGGACTTTTATTTGCGATTCTCTCTCTCTTTCACGCTCTCAACGTATACTATAGTTGCTTGCGCATGCGCGCTACAACAAACTAAAGCATCAAATGACTTTTCACTAGAAGTCGTTTTCGATGTATTTTTTTACTTAAAAATGAATTTTTATCTTTTTGGGATGGCGAAGTTCCGGCCGGGCATGAAGGAAAATCGTATACGCTCCTCGGCACGAAAAAGGCTCATCATATGCGCGTGTTTTGCTTTGCTCGGCTGACGCCTCGCAAAGCAAACTTACACGCGCATGTAATGAGCCTGTTCCGTACCTCGGAACGTAATATACTATTACAATATTTTACTTTTTTCTTCTACTTTATCCTTCGCGCGCGATGATATTTTACGTTTTTTTGCTTTAGCACCATTCGGGGTTTCTGTTTCACTATCAGAGCTGCTAGGTAAAGGCGCTTTTTGCGGTGTCACATTATCTCTCGAAATAGATTCAGCTGATTCGCCTTTCCAGTAATATTTATTTCCTATGATTGCACGTGGTGCATTAGACGCGCGCAATATATTTGCAAAATGTGCTCTACCAACAGCGTTAAAATTTTTTCTATTTCTTAATGCATCATTAACCAGATCTATGATACTTGAATTATTTATGACATTACCATCTACAGAAACGATTCCATTTTTATTTCAACTTTAACGATCGGATAAGTGAGTTTTTAAATAACTTATCAGTTGAGTTGCTTTATCTATATATGTTTTCGGGATGTGAGCTAAAATAGACGAATCATGCATTTGATCTTCGTTTTTTGTGAAAGTTGTATTCGGAAAATCATCCGTTTTCACTCTAGTATTTTTTATAAAAAATAAATATCTCTGTAACAATTGTAAAAAGTTTTTCCATTTTTCACGGTCGTCTGAGAAATCGTTAGATGTTAAAACCTTGCTCACTTCTTCATCGAGACGTGAAAATTCATCTCCCGGCGTCTTGATGCTGTTAAGTGTTTCCATATGTTTTAAACCTTTTTTATTTCCTTTACCATCTTGAGAGTTAGTCCGTGTTCCGTCAAGATAATCCAAACTATCTTGCGGTACTATAACCATTGTCCGAGCACGTTCCATTATATAGTGCCGCTGTTTAGAGAAAATGTAGCTATATTTTACAACTGGAAATTTATGTCGTATATAATATAAATGAATAAAAGCGAAAAGTTTCTATTGATTTACAATATTGAGTGTCTTTCGAAAAACACGTTTTTTATGTTTTCTGTATATGCTTATGATTTTTGGTTTATATTCCGTCTTAACGACCACCCATTACAAAAACCCTTAAAACACTTAAAACACTTATGTTTTTCAATCTGTTTCTTTTCTGCTTATTTCAGTTTTTTTTATTCAAATAGATGTACTACTGTTTCAAGATGTTTCCTTTAAGAGGACGCTGGATCTCTCTATCCTTTTCTAATTAAAAAATGTAAATTTTTGGGAAAACTAGTTATTATTGATAGAAATTAAGGGTTGTCCGCAACTTCTATAGCGAAAAACAATATTTTGTCTGATGAGAGCAAATTAATTTTGTTGCTTTTTTTTCAAGTAAAGTTTGACATACTTAAATAACGTATTCTCTAGCCTAATTTAGGATTTTGTAAGTATGTCAAACTTTACTTGAAAAAAAAGCAACAAAATTAATTTGCTCTCATCAGACAAAATATTGTTTTTCACTATAGAAGTTGCGGACAACCCTTAATTTCTATCAATAATAACTAGTTTTCCCAAAAATTTACATTTTTCAATTAGAAAAGGATAGAGAGATACAGCGTCCCCTTAACGAACAGATGTTCAGATTATACTATAAAAGTACCGGAAATGTGTAACGATAAAATAGTTTTTATGTTTCCTGTATACACTTATGTTTTCCGTTAACACTCTGTATTAACATCTGGCCGCTTAAAACACTTAAAACACTTATGTTTTTCAGTCTATTTCTTTTATATTTTATTTTCACTGAACAGATGTTTAGATTATAATATAAAAGTATAGGAAATGTGTAACGATAAAAAGATTTTATGTTTCCTGTATACACATATGTTTTTCGTTAACATTCAGTATTAACAACTGTCTGTTAAAACACTTAAAACACTTATGTTTTTCAATCTGTTTCTTTTATATTTTATTTTAACAGATGTATTATTTTTCAGGATGTTTTTCGTTGAACAGATGTTTAGATTATACTATTAAAGTACCGGAAATGTGTAACGATAAAAAAGTTTTTATGTTTCCTGTATACACTTATGTTTTCTGTTAACATTCTGTATTAACATCTGGCCGCTTAAAACACTTAAAACACTTATGTTTTTCAATCTGTTTCTTTTCTGCTTATTTTAGTTTTTTTTTTATTTAAATAGATGTACTACTGTTTCAAGATGTTTCCTTTAACGAACAGATGTTTAGATTATACTATAAAAGTACTCGAAATGTGTAACGATAAAATAGTTTTTATGTTTCCTGTATACACTTATGTTTTCCGTTAACATTCTATATTAACATCTGGCCGTTTAAAACACTTAAAACACTTATGTTTTTAAGTCTGTTTCATTTATATTTTATTTTAATGGTTGTATTATTTTTCAGGATGTTCTTCACTGAACAGATGTTTAAATTATACTATAAAAGTACAGGAAATGTGTAACGATAAAAGTTTTTGTGCTTATACACTTTTTTTTCATTCACATTCTGTATTAACATCTGGCCACTCAAAACATTCAAAACATTTATGTTTTAGAATCTGTTTCTTTTAGTTTTTAAGTTAACGGAAAGTGAATGCTTATTTTATTTTTTTTAAATACCAGACATAAACATTTCCAGTGAGGGAGTGATCAATAACGGTAAAAAATTACCACCGCTTTGTAATAGTAAACGTTTTTTCTTTTTCCATAAAGAAGTTTTTTAATACTTTGATGTACTTTTAATTTTTATTTTTTTATCCTTTGCATTTGTCATGGGTTTGTCAGCAAGTTTTCTTAAAATATTTTTATGTTTCAATAACTGTATTTTATTTTTATTTTTTAAAATAACACCACCCTTTAATATATTTAAAGCACACTCGCATATACATCTTATGAGATTTTTATCTGCAGCGCGTACAAGAGCGTCTCATTCCTTTGACGCTGCGTGACAGAGTGCGTGTGAAAATGCAATGCACTTTTTTGTAAAATGTTTGGTTAATTTTATATTTCCAAAGCACCCACAACTATTTGTCTTTTTTGAAGTGCTAGTGGGGCTCGTTTGATTCGATGATGCTATCGCAGCCATCTCGATTTATAAACTGAAGTATTTATAAAACTAACGACGCTTTTTCTTAGTTATGTACACATAATAATGTGAATCATCTGGAAAAATACATGCGCGGAAACGGATATCATCGGGTGTATCTTGTTTTAAGTCTATTAACAAATACGAAAATCCTTTTTTAGTGGCATCAAAGTATATCTCTTGAATAAATTTCAAATCTTTAGGATAAATTTGTCTAGCTAAATACAAGATTTGAGCACGGTCACGAGGGTTTTTAAAGAGTATAAGGTAGCTAGCATTCAACGATATATCTCTTTGACCCTTGTGAAAAAGATTCTGCGTTATAAAAATGACACTTATGTTTTTATGATGACTGCCCTTTGTGAATAGATCGGTGATTTTATCGTTTGACCCTTCGCGCATAAGATAGTCAATAAGTTTTTTACATGTAACATCGCTCGAATAATCTACAGGATCAGGCAACCCTTCAAAAAATTCTATTCGCCCATAAGTTGGTTTAAATTGTTTATAAGTCTCTTGCCATTCTTCGTAATAAAACATTAATCTATCGAATTTTACATCGCACATTCTATCGAGATAATTCATAAATCTCTTTATAAAATTCGTTTTACCAGCTCCGGTCGGTCCAGCACATAAAGCTGTAAAAGAATGGTGAAATCTAACGTCCATAGTATTTACAAATAATATCTCATTTGCGTATGTACGCTAGAATTGTTGTATTGTAACTAACTTGAAGAAAAATTTAAAAAAATAACATGTATCTACAATAACAATTTTTAAGCTATGCTAGCTATTCACAGCGCGGGAGGGGCCCGGGACGCGCGCGCTGTAAATACACACGCGCTATGTCAGCTGATTTGAGCGCGTGTGTATACTTACGCCCGCTGATAAGCATATATCACACGATCTAACGTTAAATTAGCTAGTAGTTATGTTATGACCGCTAATAAGCAAGCAGGAGCGTGCGCCCTACATGTTATATATATAATTTTCTTAGTAAATTAAAATAGTTCAGTCGCGCGCAGGACGCCGTACACTGTAGACGTGGGCAGTGGCGCTCTATCACCTCGTTTAGTTTGCTACCTGTTTTGCACGCTGTATTTTGTGCTGGTGGTTTTTTGTGCGGGTGTGCCTTCGAGCTGAGTTTAGGGGCTAGAAGTGCACTTTTTGCGTATGTTTGGTGGTACGGATGGTGCGGATGCTCCGTTTGCCGGTGTCGGCAATGGGGCGTCGCAAAGTCTAGAAGGTTCTCAAGCAGCCTTTGACGCTGTGCATAGTCGTGGATCGGGCTCGGTTGTCGGTGGCGACAATGGGTCTGCTCTCACTCAATTAGTTACAAACAAAAAGAATTCTAATTCTGGCGTTCAAGCCGTTGAAACGTCAAGTAACAGAGATAAGCTCTCCTATGCAAATGCTATCAATAGGAACTCACTACCTACATTTGAACAAACTGTAGTGTTAAATGCTATAGAGGGTTACACCAACGACCAATACATGGATCATTTTGAAAAAATCATGAACATCAAGAATTTGATTTACTTTTCAAAAATTTCTGAGAATAGAGTCTGTTTCACTCTAAATTCAGAGAAAGCGGCTAATGAAATTATAGGCAAAACAATAACAGTGAACAATCGCGCTTACACGTTCGCTCCATACGTGCCAGGAAGACCTGTACAAAATTATCGTAGAGTTGTTATTTCTAATATCTTGCCATAAAAACCCAACGATATAGTTATTGATTATTTAAAGTCAATCAACATAATTACAAAAAGGGGTATAACTAACATCAGATCCTCCACAGCAAATGAATCTCGAAGTCACATATTTTCCCATAGGAGCCAGTTTTATGTTAAGGAAGAGGACTTTGAAAGAGTCCCAAATAAACTTAAAATTAACTATCAAAATATTAGTTATTGGATTTTCTTTGGTGTGGAAAATATAAAATGCCACTATTGCAAAAATCAGGGACACATTGCTAAATTTTGTCCGGTACTCAAGGAGAATGAAGCCTCTAATACTGATGGCGCCATCACTCACATGATAAGCCAACAGTCTGATAAAGAAATCGTTAACCACAATAGCGTTGGTTCTTCACCACCTCCAAAAGATGGCGACTCTCTTGAATCTCAAAAACTTGATCAATCAAATAAGAACGATGCCCGCACGCATTTTACTATAGATAACACTCAAGCAGACGGTCTTAACATGGAAAATTCTCTAAATGATAAAAACAACTCCTCGTCAACTATCGCTGAGAACTCTTCTCATGAAATAATGGACGAACAGTTCTATGGTCTTAAAAGGTCTGCTCCTTCTACCACTAGTGGAAGCATCAACTCAGAACTTTCAGTAAACAATGAAAAAAGCAACCAGTTCAAAAACCCTTCACAGACAAATAAAACCTTAAAACCAGCCAAGAAAAAAACAAAAATTATAGAAGTAAATAGTGATGAAAATAGTGACCAAAGTCAATCCGAAGATATGGACGAGAATATCCCACACAGCATGAAATATTGCAGTGAAACTTTCACTGAAATATTGTGCTGAAATATTGTCACAAGATTGCAGCAATCTTATCTTAACATTGCTAAGAGGTTTCATGAAACATTTCAGTGTGATATTGCTGCAAACTTGCTACAAGGTTACAGAAAATAATTCAAGCAATATTGCAAGGAACCTTTCATGAAAGGTTGCAGCGAGGTTTCTGCAAGGTTTTATAAAACATTTCATGAAATATTGCAAGAAACCTTTTATAAAAGGTTGCATAGAGGTTTCCAGCGAAATTTAGAAAACATTTCATGAAATATTGCAAGGAACCTTTCATGAAAGGTTGCAGCAAGGTTTCTGCAAGATTTTAGAAATATTTCATGAAATTTCGCAAAAAACCTTTCATGAAAGATTGCAGCGAGGTTTCCGTAAGATTTTAGAAATATTTCATGAAATATTGCAAGAAAACTTTCACGAAAGGTTGCAGCGAGGTTTTCAGCACGATTTAGAAATTATTTCATAGAATATTGCAAGGAACCTTTCATGAAAGGTTGCAGCATGGTTTCTGCAAGATTTTAGAAATATTTCATGAAATTTCGCAAGAAACCTTTCATGAAAGATTGCAGCGAGGTTTCTGTAAGATTTTAGAAATATTTCATGAAATATTGCAAGAAAACTTTCACGAAAGGTTGCAGCGAGGTTTTCAGCACGATTTAGAAATTATTTCATGGAATATTGCAAGGAACCTTTCATGAAAGGTTGCAGCGAGGTTTCTGCAATATTTTAGAAATATTTCATGAAATATTGCAAGAAACCTTTCATGAAAGGTTGCAGCGAGGTTTCTGTAAGATTTTAGAAACATTTCATGAAATATTGCAAGAAAACTTTCACGAAAGGTTGCAGCGAGGTTTTTGCAAGATTTTAGAAACATTTCATGAAATATTGGACGAAAACTTTCACGACATGTTTCAGCTAGGTTTTCAGCAAAATTTAGAAAACATTTCATGGAATATTGCAAGGAACCTTTCATGGAAGGTTGCAGCAAGTTTTCTGCAAGATTTTAGAAATATTTCATGAAATATTGCAAGAAACCTTTCATGAAAGGTTGCAGCGCGGTTTCTGTAAGACTTTAAAAACATTTCATGAAATATTGCAAGAAAACTTTTATTACATGTTTCAGCGTGATTTTCAGCAAGATTTAGAAATTATTTCATAGAATATTGCAAGGAACCTTTCATGAAAGGTTGCAGCATGGTTTCTGCAAGATTTTAGAAATATTTCATGAAATTTCGCAAGAAACCTTTCATGAAAGATTGCAGCGAGGTTTCTGTAAGATTTTAGAAATATTTCATGAAATATTGCAAGAAAACTTTCACGAAAGGTTGCAGCGAGGTTTTCAGCACGATTTAGAAATTATTTCATGGAATATTGCAAGGAACCTTTCTTGAAAGGTTGCAGCGAGGTTTCTGCAATATTTTAGAAATATTTCATGAAATATTGCAAGAAACCTTTCATGAAAGGTTGCAGCGAGGTTTCTGTAAGATTTTAGAAACATTTCATGAAATATTGCAAGAAAACTTTCACGAAAGGTTGCAGCGAGGTTTCTGCAAGATTTCAGAAACATTTCATGAAATATTGGACGAAAACTTTCACGACATGTTTCAGCTAGGTTTTCAGCAAAATTTAGAAAACATTTCATGGAATATTGCAAGAAACCTTTCATGAAAGATTGCGGCGATGTTCCTGCAAGATTTTAGAAACATTTTATGAAATATTGCAAGAAACCTTTCATGAAAGGTTTCAGTGAGGTTCCTAGCAAGATTTGGGGAACATTTTACGAAATATCGCAAGAGACCTTTGATGAAAGGTTTCAACGAGGTTTCCAGCAAAATTTGATGAATATTTTATGAAATATTACGAGGTATCTTTTGTTAAAAGTTGCAGTAAGATTTCTGCAAGGTTTTTGACAAGATTTCTAAGATATCACAAAAAATATTGCTATGTACATTTCGCCAATGGTTATTACCATATTTTTGGCAATCTTTATAAAATATTCCAGAAAAGCGTTTCACAAAAAGTATCAGCAAAGTTTCATGAATAATTTCAAAATGAAATTGCAGCAAACCTTTTATAAACAGTTTCAGCAATAATTCCGCAAGTTTTTATAAAAGATTCTAAGAGCAGTCCAGATTCGCTGTTCTTGCCTTATATTTGGTTTTCTATTATTTACTCAAGTATTTATTACTGTAGTTGTATTGTAAACGGGAAGTTGAGCGCAATAAGTATGTTATTATTATAAATATTTATGCGCAGGGTAAAAAAATCCATCGAATTGTTATTGAAAAAAGTATAGAACGCATAAATATTAGAAACAAAACCTTTTATTTCAATATTCTCTACTTTTCTCAAAAACGATGCTGAGGAATTTTTTCTTCTTGTGCACAAATATTGATAATAATACTATTGCGCTCAACTAGTAATTTATACATACAACGATTGATACTTAAGCAAATAAGAAAAACTTTATCACACAAGGATAGAAAATCCTGCCTACTATTAAATATTACTGCAGCAAGCTTTTGGCAAGATTTAAGAAATATTTTACAAAATACTGCAGGAAACCATACGGAAAGGTATGAGCGTTGTTCGCGGAAAAATTTGGGAAAAATTTCATGAAATATTACAAGAAACCTTTCATGAAAGATTGTTGCAAGGTTTCTTGAAATGTTGCTGCGAGGTTTTCAGGAGAGGTTGCTGCGAGGTTTTTAGAAATATTTTAACTGGGTTCTAGCGCGGACATATAAATGTTGCTGCAATATCTTATAAATGGTTGCTACGAGGTTTTCTGCAAGGTTACGGCGAGATTTTCTGAAAAATTGCTGTGTGGTTGCTTGAAATGTTTTTGCTATTTTTCCCGCAAGATTCCTGTGAGGTTTCTTGAAATGTTTCTGTTACATTCCCTGAAATATTGCTGTGAGGTTTTCATGAAAGGTTGCTGCGAGGTTTTCTGAAAGATCGCTGCGAGGTTTTCAGAAATATTTCAACCGGGTTCTAGCGCAGACATATAAATGTTGCTGCAATCTTTCATGAAAGGTTGCTGCGAAGTTTCGAAACTTTCATGAAACCTTGCAGCAATCTTTCATGCTGTGTGGGATAACTCCTCAGTTAGCTCCAGTCATAGATATGTACAAAAATGCTGATTTTAACAATGTTCTTCAATACGACCAACTAGTTAAATTTCTTAAGAAAGTCAAATATCAACGTGAGGTCCTTAACATTAGTAAGGAATTCACGCAGGACACTCCTGCCCTAGTAGAGTGACTGTATGTAGTAGAAGCCAAAATACTGGATATCAAACTTAAAAACCGCATTAAAAAACTTCTTAAAAGGCTTAACTCAGGATTACAAAATGAAGAAGAACATACAGTCACACGTTCACAAAAAGGAAAATAATAATAATATATACATATCAAATGTATATATAAAATAGTAACATGCAAAATAAAAATTTTAATATCTTGTTCTGGAATCTCAGGAGTTTAAATGCAAGAAGACTCGAATTAGAAAAAATGAAAATTGAATTTGACATCATCGTTGGAGTCGAGACTTGGCTGAAGCCAGATAAACCCGTAAATTTTACGGGATTCAATATACACAGATTCGATCGCCTAGATGTCGGTGGTGGTGGCATCATATTTATTGTTAAAAAAGACATCGACTTCCAAGTTCTAAATACTACCTCATCAGAACCAGAAATTGAACTTGGAGGCATTAGGATTAAAGCCAAAGATCTTTTAATTTACTCGCATGCTACAAGCCACCTCATATACATCCCTCTCCAAGAGTTTGGAACGAGATTATGAGCAACAGTGTAATATATAGCGAGCCAACTATTTTTTTGGGAGATTTCAACTCGCACCATTTGGCTGGAATTGCAGTTATAATGACAAGGATGGAATAAATTTATTGAATTCCCTTGATGGGAATGGTCTAATTATCCATAATGTCAAGACGTCCACACACATTGATCCTGCTCGGTGTAAAAAATCTAATATTGATTTAGTTATTTCAACCGCCTCTATGGCTGATCGCATCAATCACAAGGTTTTTGACGATCCACACGGATCTGACTATTTCCCCATCTCCATCCAAGTTAGTATAGATCAAGTCATCTACGCCAGAAAGTCATTCAAATTATATTCTAAAAAAACAGATTGGCAAAAATGCAATGATACGCTTGACCAACAATACTCTGAATTTCATAATAGTGACTACATCAATTCGTCACCCATTAACAAATATAATTTCTGGATTGAAAAGATCATGCTATCACAAGTGACACACCTGCGAAGAGAAAAGTCGCCTCCTCCAGATTTCGTAACCCGGTCCCCTGGTGGGATGCAGAGTGCGATAAACTTAAAAGACTACGCAAAGCCGCATTTAAGAAGTGGAAATTTTCTGGTCTTGCCTCTGATCACCAAAGCTACCTAAAAGCTGAACATACTTTAAAGAAAACCTTCAAGAAGAAAAAAAACAAAACTATAAACAATTCGCAGAAACCATTGATTTTCGTAAAAACGTCTCATATGTTTGGAACAAAACCAAAATTTTCAAAAACAAGTGGGTCAAAACACCCATAACTAGCCACGATAGGTCACTAGTGGAATCCCAAGCAGAGGTGCTAATGGACAAAATAGCCCCACAACTACAAGCCAATCATATTGAGCCTTCGATTCAATCGTTTAATAACAAAGACTCCTTCTTTGACGACCCTTTTGATTTTGCTGAATTCAATGCCGCCCTTGAATCTAGAAACAAACACTCCGGCTGCGATCTGGACAGCATTGACTATTACACACTCACTTAGATTCCACTGAAGTATAAATTGAAATTGCTTGACATTTACAACCAGATGCAACAGGAAAATATCTATCCATCAAACTGGCAAGAATCCTTTGTAAACTTCATCAGCAAACCAGACGGGTCAGGCCTTCGACCTATAGCTATGACATCGTGTCTCTGTAAGATATATGAGCTCATGGTAAAAAACAGATTACAATGGTTCTGCGAGCACAGCAACATTCTTCCAATATCAAACTCAGGCTTTCGAAAAGGTAGATCTTGCTACGACAACTTCACAAACTTTCTTCTACATATCGACAACAACTTCATTAAGAACTGGGATACACTTGCAGCATTTTTAGACGTTCAGGGAGCGTTCGACAACGTCAACCCGCAAATTCTTCTTCGCAAACTAGAAGAGATTGGAAGTTCTCGCACAGTACTTTACTTCGTACAACATCTTATAATCAAGCGCTCAATCTACACTGAATATAATCTAGATTATCCGCGTTATGCTTATGAAGGTGTACCTCAGGGTGGGGTACTCAGCCCCCTTCTTTATCTCATTTACGTTAAGGATATCCATAAAAACATATCTAGATTAATACATATTTCCCAATTCGCTGACGATATTCTCCTCTACACAAGTTCATCATCATTGGAAAAAAGTGCTACTCAACTTGAAAAGGCCACAGAAAACATACGCAATAAATTATTTGAATTGGATCTCACTTTAAGCGTTAAAAAGACTAAACTAGTCCATTTCAACAACAAAAATATACCACCTGGGGAAAATATACACATCACCATCAATAATGAAAACATTAAATCCACTGAATCCGTCAGATTTCTTGGAGTCATCTTCGACTTTCAACTCAAGTTTAAGCAACAGGTCAAGACCATCGCCATTAAGTGTCAAAGAGCTCATCGAATTCTTAAATACCTATGTGGAACGTGATGGGGTGCTCATCCCCAAACTTTATTAGTTCTTTACAAGAACTTCGTTCGAGCCACTATGGACTATGGATTATTTATTTATTATCCAAAATCAAAGGCTATGGCACAAACCATAGAAAAAATTCAGTATTCTTCTCTCAGGGCCGTAATGGGATATCGTACATCTACACCCCAAAACGTTATACTAGCTGAAACCAAGCTCACCTCTATGAAGGATCGGGCCTTATATTCAGACTGCAACTATGTCACCAAAGCTCTTTCCAATAGATCTAATCCTGCATCCAAAAACATAAATCTATATTACATAAAAAATAGAAAAAGTAAACGCAAAAAAAAGAGAATTATCTCTCAATGCATTTCCAAAGTTCTCACAGAAACCAACAAGACATTATATATAAGCCACCTCAATGAAATATATGCACATCCCTTCAAAGCTATGTACCATCAACCAAATACAGATTTTAGTCTTGGTAAATTAATTAAAAAAGTCAAAAATCCGGATCTGACGCTCGACCTATACTACTCCGATGACTTAATTTGTAAAATTTTCACCGATGGCAGTAAAATCGCAGGCTCCAAATCTGTGGGTTCCGCCTACATTACCGACGATGTTGGAAACAGTAATATAACAAGCTCTAACCTGCACGCTTCAATTTTTTCTGCCGAAGTCATCGCCATCAACACTGCGTTAGAATTTGCATCTCAATCCAAATATGATAAACATGTAATATTTTCCGACTCATTAAGCGTACTCCAAGCATTACAAAGCCATAAACCCACCACATTTAATCACCCTCTCATAGTTAAAGCAAGAAACAAAATATATCAAATAACGTCCAATAGTCCTCAAGATCAACCGTTACAATTTGTTTGGATTCCAGCACATATAGGCATCCAAGGCAATGAAAAGGCCGATAAATAAGCTAAAATGGCCACAAGCAGACCACCTGAAAACAACGAAGTGCCCTATACAGACTTTAGACAAACATGGTAAAAATTTGCCTATGACAACACATGCAAATCTAATATGGAAGATGGAAATTTTAAAAGGAAATAAATACTTTAATAACTTCAACAATAATTCCAAACATCTTTGGTTCAAAGACAAAAATCTTCCCAGGCATGCAATAGTAACCATAAATCGTCTTAGAGCTGATCATTACAGCTCTACTTCATCGATGGCCAGGAAAAATATCGTTTCCTCCCCAGCATGCACCTGCGGCCACGATTATCAAGATATAGGACACCTACTATGGGAATGCCCGCTTTACAGGGATCAACGCTACGACATGTTTAAAAGTTTCAAAGACGCTAAAATTATTGTTAATTGTGATATGACTCATATTTTAAAGAACTTAAATTTAAATATTATTAAAATAGTTATAAATTTTCTTAAAGTTATAACTTAAATCTTTAGTCATATATTTGTAATCTTTAGTTATATATTTGTAATCTTTAAGTAAAAAATTTTTTTGTCATATAAAATATATAACTGTATGTACGAATTGTATATGGCCGCATAGACCTTAACTAAAGGTCTGGGTACGCCTTTATAATAAAAAAAAAAAAAAAAAAATTAAAATAGTTATTCATTTCTACCCCTTTTTTTATTTAGCAAACGGGTCTCAATTGTTGAAACGACCGCGTGGTAGTCAAAATGAAGATAACGACGACGACGACGAGCAACCACTCTCTAAAAAAATGAAATGTCATAATGACAGCGTTAGAAATAAGGATTTGAAATTATTAAAAAACGATGAGAGTATGCATGTTAGCGATTCTGATAGTGAGAGTGAATACAGCGATAATAAAATTCATGAAAGATCATCATCATCAAGTTTGTATACAAGCGATAGCGATGAGGATGAATGTTTAAATTTAGAAAATAATACAATAATTCCAGAAAGCGATGATGATAATTCTGAAACATGTAATATATACGTTAACGATAGCTCAAAGAATGAAAGTATTTTACAAAATACTTCAATTATTCCAGAAAGCGATTCAGAAAATAGCGAAACATTTTCGTTTAACAGCAACAAGGCTATATTAGATGATAGCATAAAGGATGAGTGTGATGGTATGAGTGAAAATGAGAGCAATGAATTACATCCTAATATAAGTAACCGTGTGCAAATCGATGATAGCGTGGAAAATTTTAATAATCAAGTAGGCGGTGGCGGTAGTGCTAGTTCGGAAATAAATGTAGAAAGGTTCGTTTTAATTTCTAGGAAACCAGGTACAAATTCACAGCGTTATGATGTACGCGGCGAGTGTTTAACGATAAGAATAGAAATGCCCCCACCAAATACAAACGCTCTAGTCTGGTTACGAGAAGCTATTAGCGATATTCACGCGTTCATCGTAAGTTTAGCTCAAAATCCTTATGATTACATCACGGCATATATAACAAACGATGAGTTTCTTCGCGGCGCTGGGTGGTTGAGATTGAAATATGTTTTTTATCCCAAAGATTTATTTGATATTATTTTTCAAATAGCGCAAAGCAATTCGGAATTTAATATCAATAATAATGTTATTGTTGATATTACCCTTGTAAAGGGTATTACTGGCGGTGGTGAAAATTTAGGAAAACCTATTAACAAAGAGGCAGCTAAAAAAAAGCGCTCCATCGTTACAATACAAAACGATGATAACTTATGTTTACCACGTGCGATAGCCGTTGGTATGGCATATTTGTTACTGCAGACAGATCCCAACAACGAAAATTTCGTTAAAAACTGGAAAGCCACTTCGGATTCACGACGTTGTTTACAAAAAAAAATGCGCTACAGATATTTTAAAAGATGCAGGAATCAATGTTAACGATATACCAATAAATGGGTGTCATATGGAGCAAATTCACCAACTACAAAAATATCTTGCGGAAAAAGAAAATATCGCTTTAATAATAAGAAAAAATACTGAATTTGCAAATGGTATCGCTGAAATATCATACGATGGGCGCAAATCAGTATTTTTCCAAAACATTGATAATACACCTTTACCAACGCCTCGTGAAATTAATTTATTATATTTTAAGGGTGAACAAGATCATTTAGCCCTTATTAAATCCCTACAACAAGCTGGCGGGCTCTCAAAATTCTGCGTACAATGCAATAAGCCATATGAACGCAAAGAGCAGCATAAATGTAGCGATCATTGCCCTAGTTGTTTTGCTAAACCAGCGTGTAAGAGTAACAACGAAAATATAATCTGTAACGACTGTATCAGAAATTTTGTAAGCCAAGCATGTTTAGCGAGACACTTACAAAATGGCAGTTACGATCGAAACAGTAGTGTGTGCGCTGTTATATATGACTGTGATAAATGTAAGGTTAATAAAATTAATAGGAAAAAAATAAGGCACGAGTGTGGTACATTTTATTATAAACGTTGTAAAATCACACACGGCTACAATGACATGTGTTACATTAAGCCGTTAGCGATAAAACAAAATTCCAGCGACGTAAATAATAAACCTAAAAATAGATTCATATTTTACGATTTTGAAACGTGACAAGATGAAATGTACGACGCTAATATAAATTTACACGTTGTAAATTTATGTGTGGCTCAACAGGTTTGTGATTTATGCATAAAATTTGATACTCTTGATACTCATTGTAGTTTTTGCGGTGTTCGTGAATTAGTTTTAAAAGAAAACCCTGTCAAAAATTTAATAGAATTAGCTATTCGAAAGGATACAATTTTTAAAAATACAATATGTATCGCGCATAACGCTAAAGCGTTTGATGCGCATTTCATTTAAAATAGTATTTTCAAAGAAAATTATAACGTGAAACCTAAAGTAATTTTAAACGTTCGAAATATAATTTTAATGAGTGTTCATAAAACACGCTTTATAGATTCACTTAATTATTTTAACATGAAATTAAGCGATTTACCGAAAGCCTTTGGTTTACCCGAAGATAATGTTAAAGGATATTTTCCTCACTTATTTAATACTAGAGAGAATCAGAAATATAAAGGTCCTCTACTGGAGGCAAAATATTATTTACCAAACACAACGAGTATAATAGAGAGAGCAAAATTTTATAAATGGTATGACGAAAATTCTAAAGCGTGTAAAGTATTTAATTTCACCGAAAAAATAGTAAAATATTGTAAATCTGATGTGAATATTTTACGTCGTGCGTGCGTCGTGTTTAGACATATTTTTAGAGAAAGGAAATTTATGTCCCTTTTCACAAGCCACTACCATAGTATCTGCGTGCTTGGCACTTTTTAGACAAAACTTTTTGCAGGAAAAAACTATCGGCCTTATACCTGCTAAAGGTTATAGACTCGCTGATAATCATTCAAAAAAATCAATTGAATGGTTATTATGGCGTGAAAGCGAATTAGGAATAAAAATTATTCATGCAGCAAGAGCTCGTGAACACATTTTACCTGAGGGTTATAAAGTTGATGATTTTTCACCTGTAAGTACACATGAATCTTCATCTTGGAAATTCAAAGAAACAGTATTTGAATTTCAAGGATGTCATTCTCATGGGTGTAAAAAATGTTTTGCCTCTAATTACGAGTCATGAATGTCGTTTGGACGACCAATGCAAGAGTGTTATGAGAAAACACTCGATAAAATAGAAAAAATGCGTACTAGTGGTTATAAAGTGGAATATATTTGGAAATGTGAATTTAACAAAATTAAAATAGAGCATCCTGAAATATTAGAAAATCTTTAAAAAAATACACTTTTGTCAAACATCAAACTTGATCCTCGAGACGCGTTCTTTGGCGGGCGAACAGAAAATTTTGTCACTTCATACAACATTAAAAACAAAGAAAAAATCAGATATACTGATATATGTTCATTATACCCGTTTATCTGTAAAACGGGGAAATTTCCCATTGGCCATCCACAAATTTATGTTGGAAGTGAATGCCTAGAGATAACCGGGGATAATTATGAAAAATTTGACGAGGTAAATGGATTAATCAAATGTAAAATTCCACCGCCTCAAAATTTATATATACCGGTTTTACCTGTCAAATCTGGAAATAAATTATTATTTCCTCTTTGTAGAAAGTGCTGCGAAGAACAAAATTCGCATTCGTGTGAACATGAAATTGAAGAACGCACTTTTTCTGGTACATGGGTATCAGATGAGATAAAGGTAGCCTTACGAAAAGGGTATGAAATTTTAAATATTTCTGTAATTTGGCATTACCAAATTACACAAATGGATGAAAGCGGTAATGGTGGTCTTTTTAATGAGTACATTAACACATTCCTTAAAATTAAACAAGAAGCGAGCGGCTGGCCTGCGGAATGTAAGGATGACCATTCAAAAGAAAAATATTTGAATTACTACAAAGCAAAGGAGGGGATTTCTCTCGATTCTAATAAAATTGAGAAAAATTCAGGGCTGCGGGCAGTAGCGAAGCTCTGCTTGAATTCGTTTTGGGGTAAATTCGGTCAACGCGATAATTTACCACATACAGAATTCGTCAGCACAAGGCAAGAGCTTCTAAACATTATTACAGCCAAAGATAAAGAAGTAACAGGATTACTTCTTATCACAGAAGACGTTTTATGTGTCAATTGGACATATAAAGATGAAGCTGTAAAAAACTCATCTCATACTAATGTTGTGATTGCCGCTTACACCACAGCTCAAGCTCGCCTTGTTTTGTACTCTTATCTAGAAAAACTTAAAAAACGATTATTATATTGCGACACAGATTCCTGTATTTTTGATTCAAACGATAATGCGCAAGATGAATTTACTCCAGAAACTGGTAATTTCTTAGGAAAAATGACAGATGAACTGTCTTCATATGAAGATGGTTCATACATTACGGAATATCTCAGCGGTGGTCCTAAATTTTACGCATTCAAAGGAATTTCACCTTCAAGAAATACTTTTGAATGCTGTAAAATTAAAGGTATACGATTGAATTTTCAAAACGCAGCACAGATTAATTTTAATAGCATGAAAAAACTGATAAATAAAGAGATTGAACCTATTAAATTAATGTTCCATAGTATTAAACGTACAGGAAATTTTAACATTGTTACAAAAGATGAGCAAAAAACATGTACTGTGGTTTTGACAAAACGACGATTCTTTCAAGACGGTACATCCTTACCCAACGGTTATAAAGAAAGATAGCTAGGTCGTACGACAGCATGTGTGCGCATGTGAGTGTGTATGTGCATGTATGTTTACGCTTAACTTTAAAAGATTCTATATTGCTTATATTTATTTTAATTTGTAATATATTGTATATTTTTATTTATTAAATATGTTAAAATAGCGACCGATGTAAATTCTATTTTTTTTTTAAATTTTTATATCTTGTATATATATTTTTAATATAAAAAAATTGTAAATAAATATATAAATATAAAAATAATAAATATATTTTTAGTTAAATATTTTTCTTTCTTTTCACACACCCATAACCCAAATTTATCCATAATATTTTCACTCATTTTTAACAAAGCTGTTTTTTAGAATTTTTTTCTTTATTGCTTTCTCATAGAGAAAGCATTGTATCAGTAAAAAAAAATTTTTTTTATTTTTTCATTAATTTGTACATATTTAGACTCAGGGAGTCGAAAAAAGTGGTTTCCAGAAAATGTCTGTGTGTGTGTGTGTGTGTGTGTGTGTGTGTGTGTGTATGTGTGTATGTATTCAGTACGCCAATAAGATCTCGAGAACTACTCGATGGATTAACTTTAAATTTTGCATGCAATTTATTTTTTTGTCTAACTGGGGGGGAAGCTATTGAAAATTGATCTTCTTAGCTCAGTTTCTTTTTAGAGCCATCTTAAGAATTTTAAAAAAATTTTAATTTTTCATTTTTTTGATATTTTACGTAAACTACTCGAAGAATTTTCTTGAAAATTTGTATGAACATTATTTGCGACTGCCAAAAGAAGAAAAACTTTTACCAACTGATTTTCTTAACACACTTTTAATTTTAGAGCATTTTTAAAATTTTGAAAAAAAATTGTTTTTTTCATTTATCTTTTATTTTACGATAACCATTCAATAGATTTGCTTCTAAATTTGTATGCAAGTTATTCGCTATTGTCTAAAGAAAACAAGCTTTTGAACACTTATTTTCTTAGCGTAGTTTTAATTTTATAGCATTTTGAAAATTTTGGAAAAAATCTTTTTTTTTCATTTTTTTTCTATTACACAAAAACCATTCGATAGATTTGCTCGAAAATTTTTATGGAAATCATTTGCAATGGCCTAAATAAAACAAGCTTTGAAAAACTTATTTTCTCAGTGCAGTTTTAATTTTAGAGCATTTTGAAAATTTTGAATAAAATTTTTCTAATTTTTTTTATATTTTACGTAAAGTACTCGATGAAGGAGCTTCAAATTATGTATGGGAATTATTTATGATTGTCAAAATAAAATGAACTTTTGAAAACTAATTTTCTTCAATTTTCTTAGCGCACATTTAATTTTAAAGCATTTTGAAAATTTTGAAAAAAATTTTTATTTTTAATTTCTTTTCTATTGCACAAAGATCACTCGATAAACTTGCTTAAAAATTTTCATGAAAATTATTCACTTTTATCTGAATAAATCAAGCTTTGGAAAACTTATTTTTTTAGCGTAGTTTTAATTTTAGAGCATTTTGAAAATTTTGCAAAAAATGTTCATATTTCTTTTTTTTTCTATTACACAAAAGCCATTCGATAGATTTGCTCAAAAATTTTCATACAAATTATTTGTTATTGCCTAATCAAAGCAAGCTTGAAAAAACTTATTTTCTTAGCGCAGTTTTAATATTAGAGCATTTTGTAAATTTTGAATAGAATTTCACTTATTTTTTGGTATTTTACGTAAACTACTCGATGAAGTGGCTTAAAATTATGTTTAGAAATTATTTACGATTGCCTAAATAAAATGAACTTTTGAAAACTGGTTTTCTTAGCGTAGTTGTAACGTTAAAGCGTTTTGAAAATTTTAAAACAATGTTTATTTTTCAATTATTTGGTATTTTTTGTAAACTATTCGATGAAAATGTTCCAAAATTTGTATGCAAGTTATTGGTTATAGTGTTAAGAAGACAAGCTTGGGAAAATTAATTTTATAAACGCATATTTAATTTTAGAGCATCATAAAATCACATTATGCAAATGGCAAAAGTAAGAAAGAGTAAAATTCATATAGTTTTCGTAGGTATTAAGAGGCGGTCGGAACCAAATTGGTGACTTAATTCAGTGCTTGTAATAAATGCTTATAATAATTTATTCATTTATTAATATGGTAAAAATATAGTCATTTCCTCTAATCATGTATATGAAGAATAATTTAAAATAGTTAAAGCCACAAAAATATACAAAATATTGTTATAAAGCGAAAAATGCTGACTTGATATATACCGCAAGTCACCGATTTGGTTCCGACCGCCTCTTAGGACAGCCTTCAATACAGAGGATAGGGACATTTATATTAAAATCGTATTTAAAAAAATAAAATCAAAGTACTCTAACTCAATGCGCTCTATGAGAAAGCATTGCGCCAAAGCACTTGGCAGCGTTTCCTTCTTTATTTTTCATAAAACTTTCAACAAATTTTCCTATAAGAGGTTGTCTACACACCGATGCAAGCTATAGCGCTTAGAGGAAAAATACGCCTCTTCATTGTTCTCTAGTTTCAGCTATAGCGCCGAGAGGGGAAGTATATCTCTTCACAAAGCAATACCCGACGCTCACAGGCTCCCTGTACGCGAGCTTAGAGAGGGGGTGTTTACACTCAGATGTCAGCTATAGCACCGAGAGGGGAAATACGCCTCTTCGCTGCTCTCAACGAGCTAAGAAACAAAGTCCATCTTGCCCCGGGGAGGGGGAACCCATAACGCGAGGGAAAGGTGGGAGAGAGACAGACGAATATGACCTCATGTTTGGGTGCACCATAGCTCGGTCTACTCTACTAAGGTGTATTATTAACTGAGAAATTATGTTGCATTGTCGGATTTTGGAGTAAGGGAGCACTATGTAATAAAAATCCATGTTGCATTGAACCCACACAGCATAAAAGAATTTTGAAATAATTTCATGAAATATTACAAGTAATAATACGTTGAAAGCATTTAAAAAGAACTTAAAAAGATAACTATATCCTTTTGAAAAGAATTTATGAAATAATACACAGGAAGATTACAAAGTGTTTACAAAAATAATACCAAAAACGGAACGAAAGTTAAGACATGAAATATCACACAAATTCTTACTGAAAGGACTTTGAGAGGACTTCTTGAAAGGAAACAAGAAAGAACTCAGAAATCTTTCAACGATTCCAGTCATAAAATAATTTAGAAAGATTTTCGGAATGATCTAAGGTATTCTTTCACCGAATCATTTCAAGATTCATTTAAAAAGCTTTCATGAAATAATTCATGCAATATTTTGGTAAAGTCTTAAGAAATCTTGCATAAAATAATTTTAAAATCTTTTTCAAATATTTCATAAAATAGCTTATGATGAGAAAAGTTATTACATAAATCCTTACTCAAAGGACTTTGAAAGGACATCTTGAAAGGAAACAAGAAAGAACTCAGAAATTTTTCGAAAGTTCTAGTTGTGAAATAATTCAGAAAGATTTTCGAATTAATCTAAGTTATTCTTTCACCGAATAATTCCAAGATTCTTCCAAAAAGCTTTAACGTAATAATTCCATGTAAGATTTTCGTAAAATCTCACGAATCCTTACATGAAATAATTTTAAAATCTTTTTGAAATAATTCATGAAAGAACTTATCATGACGAAAAAGTTATAACATGAATCATTACTGAAAGTACTTTGAAAAGACTTCTTGAAAAAAAACAAGAAAGAACTCAGAAATCTTTCAAAGGATCCAGTCGTAAAATAATTTAGAAAGATTTTCAGAATGATCCCAGGTATTTTTTCACCGAATTATTTTAAGATTCATTCAAAAAGCTTTCATAAAATAATTTATGCAATATTTTGGTAAAGTCTTAAGAAATCATACATGAAATAATTTTGAAACCTTTTTCAAATATTTCATAAAATAGCTTACAATGAAAATAAAAATTATTACATGAATCCTTACTCAAAGAACTTTGAAAGATTACTTGAAAGGAAACAAGAAATTACTCAGAAATCTTTCGAAGGATCCAGTCGTAAAATAATTTAGAAAGATTTTCGGAATGATCCAAGGCATTTTTTCACCGAATTATTTCAAGATTCATTCAAAAAGCTTTCATGAAATAATTTATGCAATATTTTGGTAAAGTCTTAAGAAATCATACATGAAATAATTTTGAAATCTTTTTGAAATATTTCATGAAATAGCTTACAATGAAAATAAAAATTATTACATGAATCCTTACTGAAAGAACTTTGAAAAGACTACTTAAAAGGAAACAAGAAACAACTCAGAAATCTTCTAACGATTGAAATCAGAAAATAATTTAGAAAGATTTTTGGGATGATCTAAGGTATTCTTTCACCAAATCATTTCAAGATTCTTTTAAAAAGCATTCATGTAATAATTCATGCAATGTTTTGGTAATGTCGCACGAAATCCTACATGAAATAATTTTGGAATCTTTTTGAAATATTTCATAAAATAACTTATGATGAGAATAAAAGTTATTACATAAATCCTTACTGAAAGAACTTTGAAAGGACTTCTTAAAAGAAAACAAGAAAGAACTCAGAAATCTTTCGAAGTTTCCAGTCATAAAATAATTTAGAAAGATTTTCGGAATGATCTAAGGTATTCTTTCATCGAATCATTTCAAGATTCATTCAAAAAGCTTTCATGGAATAATTCACGCAATATTTTGGTAAAGTCTCAAGAAATCATACATGAAATAATTTTGAAATCTTTTTGAAATATTTCATGAAATACTTATGATGAGAATAAAAGTTATTACATGAATCCTTACTAAAAGTACTTTAAAAAGACTTCTTGAAAGGAAACAAGAAAGAACTCGGAAATCTTTCGAAGTTTCCAGTCGTAAAATGATTTAGAAAGATTTTCGGAATGATCCAAGGTATTTTTTCACCGAATCATTTCAAGATTCATTTGAAAAGCTTTCATGAAATAATTCATGCAATATTTTGGTAAAGTCTTAAGAAATCCTGCATGAAATAATTTTGAAATCTTTTTCAAATATTTCATAAAATAGCTTATGATGAGAATAAAAGTTATTACATAAATTTTTACTGAAAGGACTTCTTGAAAGGAAACAAGAAAGAACTCAGAAATCTTTCGAAAGTTCTAGTAGTAAAATAATTCAGAAAGATTTTCGAATTAATCTAAGTTATTCTTTCACAGAATAATTCCAAGATTCTTCCAAAAAGCTTTAACGTAATAATTCCATGTGAGATTTTCGTAAAATCTCACGAATCCTTACATGAAATAATTTTAAAATCTTTTTGAAATAATTCATGAAAGAACTTATCATGACGAAAAAGTTATTACATGAATCCTTACTGAAAGTACTTTGAAAAGACTTCTTGAAAAAAAACAAGAAAGAACTCAGAAATCTTTCGAAGGATCCAGTGGTAAAATAATTTAGAAAGATTTTCGGAATGTTCCAAGGTATTTTTCCACCGAATTATTTCAAGATTCATTCACAAAGCTTTCATGAAATAATTTATGCAATATTTTGGTAAAGTCTTAAGAAATCATACATGAAATAATTTTGAAACCTTTTTGAAATATTTCATGAAATAGCTTACAATGAAAATAAAAATTATTACATAAATCCTTACTGAAAGAACTTTGAAAGACTACTTGAAAGGAAACAAGAAACCACTCAGAAATCTTTCGAAGGATCCAGTCGTAAAATAATTTAGAAAGATTTTCGGAATGATCTAAGGTATTTTTTCACCGAATTATTTCAAGATTCATTCAAAAAGCTTTCATGAAATAATTTATGCAATATTTTGGTAAAGGCTTGAGAAATCATACATGAAATAGTTTTGAAATCTTTTTGAAATATTTCATGAAATAGCTTACAATGAAAAAAAAAATTATTACATGAATTCTTACTGAAAGGACTTCGAAAAGTCGACTTGAAAGGAAACAAGAAACCACTCAGAAATCTTTCGAAGGATCCAGTCGTAAAATAATTTAGAAAGATTTTCGGAATGATCCAAGGTATTTTTTCACCGAATTATTTCAAGATTCATTCAAAAAGCTTACATGAAATAATTTATGCAATATTTTGGTAAAGGCTTGAGAAATCATACATGAAATAATTTTGAAATCTTTTTGAAATATTTCATGAAATAGCTTACAATGAAAAAAAAAATTATTACATGAATCCTTACTGAAAGGACTTCGAAAAGACGACTTGAAAGGAAACAAGAAACCACTCAGAAATCTTTCGAAGGATCCAGTCGTAAAATAATTTAGAAAGATTTTCGGAACGATCCAAGGTATTTTTTCACCGAATTATTCCAAGATTCATTCAAAAAGCTTTCATGAAATAATTTATGCAATATTTTGGTAAAGTCTTAAGAAATCATACATGAAATAATTTTGAAATCTTTTCGAAATATTTCATGAAATAGCTTACAATGAAAATAAAAATTATTACATGAATCCTTACCGAAAGAACTTTGAAAAGACTACTTGAAAGGAAACAAGAAACAACTCAGAAATCTTCTAACGATTGAAATCAGAAAATAATTTAGAAAGATTTTTGGAATGATCTAAGGTATTCTTTCACCAAATCATTTCAAGATTCTTTTAAAAAGCATTCATGTAATAATTCATGCAATGTTTCGGTAATGTCGCACGAAATCCTACATGAAATAATTTTGAAATTTTTTTGAAATATTTCATGATATATTTTATGACGAGAATAAAAGTTATTACATGAATCCTTACTGGAAAGACTTTGAAAAGACCACTGTAAGGAAACAAGAAACCACTTAGAAATCTTCTAACGATTAAAATCAGAAAATAATTTAGAAAGATTCTTGGAATGATCTAAGGTATTCTTTCACTGAATAATTCCAAGATTCTTCCAAAAAGCTTTAACGTAATAATTCCATGTAAGATTTTCGTAAAATCTCACGAATCCTTACATGGAATAATTTCAAAATCTTTTTAAAATATTTCATGAAATAGATAACAATGAAAAAAAAAATTATTATATGAATCCTTACTGAAAAGACTTTGAAAAGACTACTGAAAGAAAACAAGAAACAACTCAGAAATCTTCTAATGATTAAAATCAGAAAATAATTTAGAAAGATTTTTGGGATGATCTAAGGTATTCTTTCACTAAATCATTTCAAGATTCTTTTAAAAAGCATTTATGTAATAATTCATGCAATGTTTTGGTAATGTTGCACGAAACCTTACATGAAATAGTTTTGAAATCTTTTTGAAATATTTTATGAAATAACTTATGATGAGAATAAAAGTTATTACATAAATCCTTACTGAAAGGACTTTGAAAAGACTTTTTGAAAGGAAACAAGAAAGAACTCAGAACTCTTTTGAAGGTTCCAGTAGTAAAATAATTCAGAAAGATTTTTGGAATGATTTAGGGTATTCTTTCACCGAATCATTTCGAGATTCTTTCAAAAAGCATTCATGTAATAATTTATGTAATATTTTGGTAACGTCTTAAGAAATTATACATGGAATAATTTTGTAATCTTTTTGTTATAATTCATGAAAGAACTTATCATGACGAGAATAAAAGTTATTACATTAATCCTTACTGAATGGACTTTGAAAGGACTTTTTGAAAGAAAACATGAAATATAACAGAATTATTTAGAAATATTTTCGGGACTAGATTATAATTTATCCGCTTGATGGCGGTATCTCTTACTCTCGCAAGCGGTAAGAGTGCTTCCCGTTTCAGATATAAGGAAAATAAGAATCTAAAATGGAAACTATAAATGGTTATGCGTGCAATGTCTGTGTTATGATAACTTCGATTTTAACCGCTGTGAAACTATTCGTAATCCTATAAATAATTATATCATCATATCCGTTATATATATATATATATATATATATATATATATATATGTGTGTGTGTGTGTGTGTGTGTGTGTGTGTGTGTGTGTGTGTGTGTGTGCGTGCGTGTGTGTGTGTGTGTGTATTAATTCTAAATTGATTCTTAAATAATACAGGAAAAAATAAAGTTTCTACAACTTTACACGTCTCTCAACTAAAGATATATGAAAAGATTAATGCATTATTACTAAAAGAATTCATGGATCCTTACAGAATTCTTTCATTGAAAGGATTGTGTAATGATTCAATGTCCGGGGTATATTCCTTTTTGAAATAATACAATGAAATATTTCAAAAATATTTCATATCATTCTTACAGGATCCTTTCAATGGAAGATGTATGAAAAGATTTACGAATTATTACCAAAAGAATTTATGGATCCATACAAAATTCTTTCATTGAAAGGATTCTGTAATAATTCTATGTCCGGCGTATATCCCCTTTAGAAATAATACAATGAAATATTTTTAAAATATTTCTTATTATTCTTACAGAATCCTTTTAATGGAAGATGTATGAAAAGATTTACGAATTATTATCAAGAGAATTCATGGATCCTTACAGAATTCTTTCATTGAAAGGATTTTGAAATGTGTTGTGAATTCTTTATGAAATATTTTCTTGTATTATTTTTAAAAGAATAATACCTCGGACATAGAATCATTTCAGAATCCTTTCAGTGAAATATTTCTGAAAGATTGTAGTCCTTTCATGAATCCTTTCAGAATCCTTTCTAAGTCCTTTCATGCTGTATGGGGAATGATTTTGTGAAATTCCATTATTAAATTGAAAATAAGGTGGCTGCTTATGATTGAAATCATTATTTTTAAATCTATTATTTTTGTAAAAATTATTTTTTTATGGAAATTTTTATTTGTTGCATGTAAAAATTTAATATGTTGTTCCATTATTTTGTCAGTATTTCTTCGTTGTTTATGGATATCTTTCCATTTGTTTTTAGATATTTTACAGCGTTTAAAATTATTTGATTCATTTAAAACTTGATCTAAAAAATAAATGTAAATATATATATATGTTTGTTAACTAAATTTTTAATAATGAATTTAATTTATTTATATGTATATAATACTCACTATTTGCAATAGGATCATTTGTTAAATTTCCATTAGTTTGTGTTTCATCAATATCTTCATTTCTATTGTCATTTAAAGTTCACAATGATAAAATTTTGCGATTAGCTTTACTTAAATTTTCTATTTGTAATCTGATTTCATCATTTTTTCCCTCTAATTCTTCATTTTTTTCTTATTCATTTTTTAAAATTTGATTTTCATCAATTAAAATCTGATCTTCTTCAAATAAAATTTTAATATTTTGCTCATCGTCATAATCTGTCAGTTTACTTTTTATTTTCTAATAAAAAAATTTTAAACTAAATAATTATTATACTAATATTAATTATTATATTAAATTTGATGATTAAACTTACTTTCATGATTAATCAGTTATTGATTTTTTAATATTTTTAATTTTTTCCCATTGAGAAAAAGCTAGGATAGATTGAAATCATTAACTATATATAATTTAAAAATAAGTTTGTACCTATTCGATATAAGATAACAGATTTATCGAAAGCAACTGGTGGTACGCCGCATTTAGTGAGCTTTGATGTATCAGGTATACCTTATTTCTATTGCTTAAATAACTGTAATTGAGCAATATTTAAAATAAATTTGAATTATATCATTTTTGTTTTATTGTTTTATAGGTAAAGATGATATTAATTGAAAGGATTTATGGAATTTTATATAAGCCTATAAACATTTTAAATTCTTAGGACTTGTGCACTCTGATGTTTGTTATGAGGATTGCCTAATGAATTCATCAAATAAGAATTATAGGCCTGAACTTGTAAGTTCACTCAAATAAGATAATTTAAAATTAAAGCATATGTTTTACAAATTATTTTACTATTATTATTATTTTAGGTAAGCTGTATTTTCAAATTTTAGAAGCCTTTAGAAGGTATCCAAATAGGCCAATTTATGTACAAAAATGTTTGTATAATTTATTCATCAAAGTCTTCAGTTAGGTTAATGCTCCAGTAACATTGAATACTCTTAAACCTATAATGGGAAAAATTTATTTTGTTGACGATGGAGAAGATATTATTAAGAAAAGAAAATTTAGTTTATCAATTGCTGTATTTATTCTTACTTTTTCAAAAGTTAATAGAGAGCATGAGTGATGCATTACTTCCTCACCTATATGTAACTGTAAAGGTTCTTTATACAGTGACAAAACTGAAGTGTCTTGAAGTAGTGAAGATATTAGTTCTAGCCTATGGGATCATCGATAAACAGCTTCCAAATTTTAATAACAGCAATGATATTGTCTTTTAATAAAAGTTGCAGATCATAAAGTTAGTATTAACATCTGATTTAACGTTTTATTAAAAAATTTATTGAATCTTTATTACTTCATCTTTTTCAAAGTATTTTCTTTTAATATTTTCAATTATTAATTTTAATTGAGTAGATTTTTTTATGGAAAAAATACTTATGTTTATTTACTGTAATTGAAACTTTCTGGAAAAAAGTGTAGGAATATTTCTGCACTTTATGGTTACTTCGAAACTTAATCCGAAGCAACTGTTTTTGATGTTTTATTTTTTATTTGGTGTTTGAAATAAATAAATATAATTATTTAATTTTACTACTTTTAATAATTAACTATAAAATTACAATGTCTTTATGTATATACTAATTATATAAATATTACAAAGATTAAAACAGTATTACAAAATGCGTATGTTCACTCTATTTGAGTGTTATGTCTTGTGTTATTCTCTATTTGAGAATCTAAAAAGTATTTCCGTTGTTCTCTATTTGAGAATCAAGAAGGATCAGTTGTTCTCTATTTGAGAATCTACAAGTATCTGACTAAAAATTTAGTTTTTGAGTTGCTACATCCCTTGGCCAGTTATCCCACTATTTTAATAAATTATTATATTTTATTTTTATTGGTAGAGACTTATTAAGTAGGCGGATCCTTTTTCCACTCTTCAATTTTCAGAAAACTTACAAACAAGTCAATAAAATCCATATTTTTCGCAGAGTGCGAAAATATGGTTAATTGCCTGTTCGTAAATTTTCGAAAGAAATTAGTCTTGGAAAAAATAAGAAACCCTTTTTTTGTCTCTTTTCCAATTTTTTGCTCTGTTATAGAGAAAGCACTGTATTGCTTTCAACACATGAAAAGTTTTACGTTTATTATATTATATTTTAAAGAAAGTTATTCTCTTTCAAAATCTGGCGAAGGGCTGCAGCTATTTAAAATTAAACATATTTATTTTATTATATAGCAACTAAGTAAATATGAAACTCAAAAGAAACATTTGTTCAAAAAAAATATAAGCATCTTAAATAAAAATATTTTAACTTAATTCCTATTTCACTACGCAACACTTTCTTTTTTTATATAACAGATAGTTATTTTATCAAGGAATACATCATTGTAATATTTGTTATTCTATCATGGATCTCATGCCTCTGGAAACTTTATCTTGCTTTTCGTCAGGTGGGCTATTTTATTTTCAGCATTGATTCATTTTTAAAATACTTTATTTTTTTAATATTGTTTTAAATTTAATAATTAACTTGCTAAAAAAAATTCTCTCATGGTTTAGAAGTTGGAGCTTGGATAGTATGTTATAAACGCCATTAGTTATCGAATTCCACTTAATATAGAAGCTGTTAAGATGCCTTGATTTGACATTTTGCAGTAATGACAACATCAAAACTTCAATACTATTTCCAATTTAAGGATAAAAGATATTTTTTAAGAAGATGGCATTTGATAAGAATTTGATCCCCAATAATAAGTTAACATGTTTCTATTATTCTTCCTATTTAACGTCTGTGATATTACAAGTGATCAGAATTCTATTAATATTTAACGGTGGCATGTGACGGGTTAGGTTCTTCAGGGTGCTTACGTATTTGTAAATAGTTTTATGATTTTTTGGTGATAATTTGAAAAATAACGAATTCTGAAAAAAGTAGATAGAATAAAAGTTATAGAGAAAAAAAATACATCTTTTTTATATTATACAGTTTTTTTTTTAACTCAATATTTATTAAACTGTTTTTAAAAAGTCTTCAATTTTAACACTTATCATGAATAATTAAAAAAATATTAACTTAAGAAAAAAATGTATGATATAAAAAAGGTTTGCTGTTATATTTTCTATAACTTTTATTTTATATACTTTTTCAATAAATCAATATTTATTAAACTGTAAGTAAAAAGCCTTCAATTTTAACACTTATCATGAATAATTAAAAAAATATTAACTTTAGAAAAAAATGGTATAATATAAAAAAGGTTTTTTGTTATATTTTCTATAACTTTTATTCTATATACTTTTTCAAAAAGATTCGTTTTATTCAAGTTATTACATAAAAATTGTTTTTTTGACCCCTAAAAGAGCGATTATTTAAAAACGCTACCAACGATTTTTTTTAAAATAGAAACGTTTATTTGTATTGTTATTTTGAATAATTTCTTGTATGAATTATCCAGATTGGATAAAAACTCGTAGAGAAAATAACTTGATTTCTCACACACATACATCCATACATACATTTTAAAGGAGGCTTGTAATGACTTTATTTTGCGATAAAAATAATTTTTTTTATCATAATATAACATATTTTCAAGGGTTACATTTTTCGCGATGTCGAAAATATAAGGCGCTTCAGTATAGCGGTCGTGCCTAAAAAATTTGATCAAGGGTTTATTTTAAAGATTTTTGCTAATTTTTTTGATGAATTAATAAATAAAAGCATAAACGAATTGTAAAAAGACGTAATAGTTGGAAAAATGGCATGATGGGCCATGGTATCAATGCTTTAAAATGGAAAATATAAAAAAAAACGTTTAAAAATCTGTTTAAAAAAAATAAGGCAAATTGGCATATTCTCACCTATCCTAAAAGTTAGTATTTTTCATGTATAAAAACATATAAAAATTTCAAAAAAAAAAATATAGTTTTTAAGAAAATTGCGTTTGAAAAAAATCACTTTTTTCGGTTTTTCATGAATAACTTAGAGAAATCAACTCGTATCGCAAAAATCAAAACGGCATTACAACTAGACTAAATTTTGCACATTCTCATTAAAAAACGTCCGAAAAAGTCAAAAATTGACGGAGCTACGGCAACTTGAAAATTGAGGTTCATTTTCAATTTTTTAATTTTCATTTTTACACCCAACACTAAATACGCTGTAGCGAGAAAAAAACATATTTTTGAGCCTTCTACGAGGTGAATTTCATCTTCATATACATATTGGAAGATATTTTTATTACTTAGAAGAGAAAAAAAATTCGATCAGTGACGGCCTGCATGAATCTGAACGGAATCAGTCATATGTGGGCAAAAAGTGCCATTGCACATTTATTTTCTTCTAAAAAAAATAAAAGAGGATGGAATCAAAAGAGCATCCCCTTTAGCAATAAATAATATAGATTTATTTATAAAGGTCACTAAAATGACAAAATAGTATGATTTAAAAAAAAGCCATCTTTCAGCAGTGCATAAAAAATGAGTTTTCGATCATATCGAAAAACAAAAAAATACGTTTGCGCTTATTTTTAGATAAGAACAATATAAAAAAACTTCTATGTGATTCGGAGATAGGTGCAGTTGGCCTGCATAATTTGAGATGGAATCTAATAATTCATTCGAGATTTCTTTCACGAGGAGAGTGTTTCACTTTCGGGTCACCGATTTTGCTCAAATTTTGCGAATGTTTTTTTGATGCAGAAACATAAAAAAAGCCAAAATTTTAGAGTCCAACTCTCAATATTTTCCTAGTTACAGGCAATGGAAGAAAATCAATAGAAAAGTTACTAGATTTTTAAACGCTTATAGTTCCTCAGCATTGTTAGCTAGAAGCTTATACCTTTTTTTAAATAAAAGCTAAAATCCTTTCGAAATAGTAGTTATAGCACATCGAAATAATATTTTTTTTTTAAGTTATAGCGTAATAAAGATTGGACCCAATTTCAGCTTTTATTATTTATTGGTGTTTTAAACAGAAAATTCAGGTCCAATCATTATTACGCTCTAACTTTGGGAAAAACTAACATTTTGAGATGTTATAGGTGTAATTTGAAAGGATTTGAGCTCAGTTTTCATTTAAAAAAAGGATGACAATGCTGAGGTACTATAAACGTTTGAAAATCTAGTGACTTTTTTAGTAGTTTTCTTCAATTGCCTGTTACTAGGAAAATATTAGGCGTTGCCCTCTAAAATTTTGGCTTTCTTAATATTTCTGCGTCCAGGAATTTTTTCCAAAATTTGAGCAAAATCGGTGATCTGAAAGTGAAACACTCTCTTCGTCAGTGTAGTATTCTGAAGGTGCAGTTGGTAGAATTATCACTTAACATATTTAATATTTATATTTTTTTTCATTTATATAGTTATGGAATGAATCTTATTATACGAAACATTTATTTATTTTATATTATCTAAAATTTTTTTAATAATTTAGACTAATTGCAATAAAAAAAATTTGTTCAAATTTGAAAACTGTATACTGAGGTACATGAATGCACACACTAATGTACACTTGGCAGAAAGGATATTTTTCCAAATGTGTACCTCAAATGGCAGCGCTGTATATTTTACCACAGACATAAGAAAACTTCGAATTATGCATTGAGTTTCGCATCATAATTATTTTGTTTTTTCTTATAGGTTATTCATGCAAAATTCAAATGATAACAACTTAAATTTTATTGCTTATATAATTTAAATTCACAATATTAGATTCTATATGATTATAATAAAAATTTTATTTAAGAGGGGGCCGTAACCATTCGCCGCTCTATACAGGGTGGCGCTGCGGTCAGATGAGAGAAATATAGAAAATATTTTTTATTCAGCGATATCTAATTTATCGAGACAATAATATACTTCTAACGTTGTCAAAGGCACTAGCCATATATATGTAGAATTATTATTGATGCTAATATTGTTTGAAAAGTCTAAAATATTATCATAAAACGAAAAATGTGGCGCGTGGTAGAACCGATGTAAACATATGGGTATTTTTCCTAAGTGCGACAGAGAAAGTAATAGTAAAGAACGAAGTATACACATACTCACGCCGGCTCTACTTCGCACTGCATTTTTCGTTTTATAACAATAGCTTAGACTTTTCAAACAAGATTATCATCAATAATTATTCTACATATATATGGCTAGTGCCTTTAACAACGTTAGAAGTATATTATTGTCTCGATAAATTATAAATCGCTGAATAAAAAATATTTTATATTTTTCTCTTACCTGACCGCAGCGCCGCCAAGCGGCAAATGGTTCCTACCTCCTCTTAATAAAATTATAATTCGGATCATGAAAAAAGAAAGTAATATTATTTGTTTACTAAAATTATGCCATTAAGGGGGCCAGATACTATTAGAAGCTGAAATATATTGCTGAGATATATTGATATAAATTGCTGATGTTTAAAAATAACTAATTTCATATAAAAATACATTCAATTTCAAACTTTTTTTGGTTTAACAGCAGGCCGGAGTAGAACCTGATACCGACCGAGTAGCAATTGAGTTTTTTGTTATTTATTCAACTATTAACCAGTGTATCTTCAAATTAAAGGTTAAGCGCAATAGATATTATTATAATAAACATTTATGCACAAGAAAAAAAAATTCTACCGCTTTGTTTTTGAGAAAAGTAAGGAACGCCGAGGTGAAAGTTTATGTTTATAATATTTTCGCGTTCCTTACTTTTCTCAAAAACAAATCGGTAGATTTTTGTTTTCTTGTGCATACATATTTGTAATAATAATATCTATTGCGCTTAACCTTCAATTTGCAGATACACCGATTAATACTTGAGTAAATAACGAAAATCTCAATTAGACAAGGACAGCGAATCCGGCCTGCTCTTAAAACATTTTCTATATCTTGAGAATTGAAGTGGTGGTGCTCGTTGAAAGTCTGGAACAAAAAACCCTTCACCGCAAGGTTTCTTTATGAATTTTCATCGGATTCACTTGAAATTTTATGGAGATATTCAAAATTATAGTAGAATCCATACAAGTGGAGCAGATTTTGAATTAATTTATTTCTATTTATTCATCAACTTATTAATATCTCCATAAAATTTCAAGTAAATCCAATGAAAGCTGACGAAGAAACCTTGCGGTAAAGGGTTTTTTGTTCCAGACTTTCAACGAGCACCACCACTTTAATTCTCAAGATATAGAAAATCTTTTAAACCAAAAAATGTTTAAAATTGAATGTATTTTTATATGAAATTAGTTATCTTTAAACCTCAGCAATTTATATCAATATATCTCAGCAATATATTTCAGCTTCTAATAGTATCTGGCCCTCTTAAGTAATAAGTAACGATGATGCAAAATTTGCTCTATAATTTGGAATTGTCTTATGCCTGTGGTAAAATATGCAATGTTGCCATTTGAGGTTAACATTCGGAAAAATATCCTTTCCGCAAAGTGTACATATATAAATGTACAAAAATGTCAAAATATATATACGAATGTACGTTTAAGTATTTGATGTGTATAAATATAATGAGAAAAAATGTAAATAAGTAAACAAAAAAATACGTAACTGTAAAAAAAAGTACATTCGTGTATATAGACATATAAAACAAAGATGTAAATATGTACGCAAATATATGTCAAGGTACATAAATATACGTTAATATATAAATAAATAGATAAATATATATATGTATATATGGGATGTTTCACGTCAACTCACCAAACAAAAAAATAGAATTCGTCGAAAATCTGTGAAAATGTTCTATTTGATACCCAAAATATACAAAAAAAATTTTAGAGGTCCAGGTCAAAGGGGTCAGGATTTAAACGTGATGGAATTTTTCGAATTTTCCAAATTTTTTGCTAAATAAATATTTTAATGAATTTTTTCCTCAAAAATTATCAATTTTTCGTCAAAACTTAATAGAATACTTTTTCTTGGAAATTAGATGTAGAATTTACCTGAATTTTTGCAAATTATAATATGGCTGATTCCATTCAGATTCATGCAGGCCGTCATTGATCGAATTTTTTTTTTTCTTATAAGTAATAAAAATACCTTCTATTATGTATATGAAGATAAAATTTACCTCATAGAACGCTCAAAAAAATTTTTTTTTTTACTACAGCAATTTTAGTGTTGGATGTAAAAACGAAAATTCAAAAATTGAAAATGAACCTCTGCTTTTAAATGACTATAGCTCCGTCAATTTTTAACCTTTTTGGACGTTCTTTTAACGAAAGTGTGCGAAATTTGGTCTAGTTTTATTTTTATTTCATTTCTTAATTGTATCGCATATTATTTGTTCATTGGGAATGACCAAATAATATATTTTAGTATTTAAAAAATTCACCTTTTCAAAATTTGAAATTCAAATTCAAAATTCAAAATTCAAAATTCAAAATTCAAAATTCAAAATTCAAAGTAAATATATTTATTTAAAGTTTCAGCATTTTTTTTTAAACTTTAAATCGTCATAACTTTTGTTCTAATTGATCAAAATATTCGATCCGGGGTTTATTTTAAAGATTATTGTTGATATTTTTGATATATTAATAAATAAAAGCATAAAAATAGTTGTAAGAACACGTAAAGTTGGAAAAATAGTACGATGCGCCATGGTATCAATGTTTTAAAATCAAAAATAAAAAAAAAACGTTTAAAAATCTGTTTAAAAAAAATAAGGCAAAATCGCATATTCTCACCTACCCTAAAAGTTAGTATTTTTTATGTATAAAATCATATAAAAATTTCAAAAAAAAAAAAATATAGTTTTTGAGAAAATCGTGTTTGAAAAAAATCGCTTTTTTTCGGTTTTTCGTAAATAACTCAGCGAGATCAAATTGTATTACAAAAATCGAGATCGCATTTAAAACTAGACAAAATTTCGCACACTTTCGTTAAAAGAACGTCTAAAAAGGTTAAAAATTGACGGAGCTATAGTCATTTAAAAGTAGAGGTTCATTTTCAATTTTTGAATTTTCGTTTTTACATCCAACACTAAAATTGCTGTAGTAAAAAAAAAAATTTTTTGAGCGTTCTATGAGGTAAATTTTATCTTTGTATACATAATAGAAGGTATTTTTATTACTTGGAAGAAAAAAAAAATTCGATCAGTGACGGCCTGCATGAATCTGAATGGAATCAGCCATATACTGATTTTTATGCTTACTTGATCGATTTAAACATACTATTTAGTATATCTAAAAATCGAGCAGGTTAAATTGGCTTTTTAAAGTCTTATTTTTTTTGTTTTTTTTAGGAGGAAAAAATATACGAAGCCTCCAGTTGGGCAGCCTTCTCAAAGTTACTTAACAGTGCAAAAAAGTCTGAATAAATCGTTATTTTGGATCAATGATGAGATTCGTGATTTTTTTTCTGAAAAAGTATTGATTTTTGGGACAAATTTATGAAAATGTTTTTTATTGGAAATTGTTTGTAAAATGTATGTAAATTTTTGTAAACCATTATTTGCTAAACATCACAAATTATAAATGAAATTTTGAAATTCTAAAATTTATTTTTTGTAAAATTTTTAGTATATATGGTTCATAATGTCTTAAATTACAATTTGTAAAAATATATTTATATTCTATTATTTTTCTTATTGTTTTTCCTCATAATCTAACTTATACAACATTCAAACAATTTTAAAATTCGAGATTTTCGAGTGTTGATGAGTATTAAAGTAATTAATTGCATTATTTTATATATTTACATACCTATATTGATGATCAAATTGTAATTCCGGATGTTGAATCGCTGCAGCAGATGACATAGTAATCGTGTCCAGGGATTCTAAATTATTTTTACCATTATTTTTATCTATATCAATGTCAGATTGTTGCTGCTTCATTCTTCGAGGACCTCTTTCATGTTGTACAGCTGCACAAAAGAAAATTATATATCTCATATTAAAATTAACGAATAAAATTAGTCAATTTTCAACATTAATGTACGTAAATTATTTGAACATAATTTTTTATAAAAGCTATTCTTTTTAAATAAAAGACAGAAAAAAACAAAATAATCTCTTGTTAAGGTGATGTAAAATGGACACTACACCTGTACTCATAAATATTCACTATCTTTACATTTTATTGCAAAATTTTTAATAAAAATATGCATTAACTTGTAGTATGTACCATAAAGATTATTCGATTAAATTTTTAAATAAATTTATTCATTAGTTATTGAGAATTTTGGGTTCCAAACTTATTTATTAAAATTTTTCAATTTTGTACAGAAATCCAAATGTCTTAAAAACTAATTAATGAATTTATTTGATAATTTATCTAAATAATCATCATGGTACATACTACAAGCTAATGCATTTCTTTTCTGGAAATTCAGCAATAAAATGGAAAGGAAGCTAATATCTATATGTACAGGTGTAGTGTCCGTTTTACATTTCCTTAATGTGAACCTCCATAATATAATATTTTAGTCTAAGAATTGGCAACGAAAATCTATAAAGCCATATGCGTAGGCAACGGATCAAACTTGCAAATTTTCATCCGAAATAATATGATGAGGTCCAAGGCTCAAAATTTACATAAGTGTTGGATATTATATTTAAAAGTAGAAAGAAAATAGACAGAAGGCTAAGTGGAAGCTAAAGGGTTGTCAGAATCTGTTAAAGTTGTAAGGAATATCGGCAAATTTGAAATTCAAAGGGCATTTCTGACAATCTGCATTTGCATTATTTAAGTATAGAATAAACTAACTGCGAAATATCAGAAACTAAAGTGGAAGTGATTCTGAGATGATTGAGTCTGAAGTGCGCAAACGTACAGTGCCGCTTAAAAGTTCGTAAAATTTTTTTTTTTTAACTCAAATTCAAACTGCGATATTTCGAAAACGGCTCGATGAATTTAAAAAATCTGGACGGCGTTTGAAAGATCAGACAAAATACTACTTTTTTGTGTCCTGACAAATATTTTTATCATTTTTTTTAACTCTATATATAATGATAGAAAAAATTTTTATTTTTACGATTTTTTATATTTTAATTAATTAAATGTAACTTTTTTAAAAATTGATAAAATTAAAAAATTCGTACGTCATTAAAAAGTAGAGTGAATTTTCTAAACCTTTATATTTAATGATTTTTTTGTATCTATTTCCTGCGTGTAGCTAAAAATGCGCAAAAATGGAAAGTACAAGAAAATCAGTTTTAGATATGATAATATTTTCCAATGTCGCAAATCAATTTTTGTTTACATTAGCAGGATACAAAAAGATAGTATTTTGTCTAATTTTTCAAACGCCGTCCGGATTTTTGAAATTTATCGAGCCATTTCCGAAATACCGCAGTTTGAAGTTGAGTTTATGAAAAAAAATTTTTTTTACGAACTTTTGAACGTTACTGTATACTTTTAACAAAATTATCACAAATTTTATAAATGATAGTGTCTTTTTTTGAATAAATTAGAGTTATTTACAAATTTGATTCTTCGTATGTATATACGAACTATAGATTTGAACACATGCTGAAATGTAAACAAAAATAGACTCGCGACATTTGAAAATATTATCATATCTAAAACTGATTTTATTGTACATTCCATTTTTGCGCATTTTTAACTACACGCAGGAAATAGATACAAAAAAATCATTTAACATAAAGATTTAGGAAATTCACTCTACTTTTCAATTGAGTTCGAATTTTTAAATTTTATCAATTACTTAAAAAGTTACATTTGATTGATTGAAATTTAAAAATTCGTAAGAATAAAAAATTTTTAAATCAAAAATAGAGTTAAAAAAAAAGATAAAAATATTAGGCAGGACATAAAAAAATAGTATTTTATCTGATCTTTCAAACGCCGTCCGGATTTTTCAAATTTATTGAGTCGTTTCCGAAATATCGCAGTTTGAAGTTGAGTTAAAAAAAAAAATTTTTTTACGAACTTTTGAACAGTACTGTATGTTGGCGCGTAACGCATGAGCGTACCTCGTCGCACGGCACAGTCCAAATAATTTTTTTTTTATTTTCACATAGTATATATTTTACTATTCACGAAATTTTAATAATTATCCAACTATTATTAAAGTATCATTACATTAATACAAAACTGTTATTATTTGAATTGTTAATACCGTTGAGTTCGAATTTCTACGTAAAAAATGCATTGTGCTTGTAAATATAAGAATAAAATGCTCATTTAGAAAAAATATCTACCCTGTCAAAAAAAACCACGTGAGGTGCATGTGGGAACCTACGTGGGGACCCACGGGAGTCCCCACGTTAGTATCCACGTGAGAAATGATTAAAATACATTTTCCATAGCCTATCCCCATAAGAAATTTATAACTTCCTAGTGGCGTTAACGGGATGTTGAAGCTGCAGCAATCGAGTTTTGCTTTTTCTGTTTTATCAATATCTTTTTAAATTAAAAAATTAAACAAATATAATGACTTGTCCGCACTAAAGCTATATTAATACAATAATTTTTGTTAAAATAAAAAATCATTTGGACTTGTTATTTTTTTATGAGCTTGGATTGGAAATTAGATATGAAACTCGACAAACCTAACCTTAAAATACGGTACATTAAAAGTTTTTATTATAACTTTGTATGTATAATATTTTGGTGGATTTCTTGAGTTGTCCGCACTAGAGTTTAATCTTACAAATTTCTTCTTTATAACAAAAAAACTCGATAAAACGCATTGTTTATTCATAAGTTAGGATTGGAAATATTATTAGAAGGCGGGCAGTTTCGTCATGCTCTTAAAGCGATATGGTTGTTACAACCGCTATGCTATGGCTTTTGACATTTTTAAAAATACATATAGTTACTAAACGAAAAGTACCAGTCGGAAATTATTTATATAAGGAAAAATTAATAATTATATAAAACATGATGATTTATATAATATAATAACAGAATGCAAATATATATATAATTATATATATCCTGTTTAAAAAACTACACCGTTCAACTATGTGGTCATTTATGAATATGACTACCCACACAGCATGAAAGAATTTTGAAATAATATCATGAAATATTACAAGTAATAATACGTTGAAAGCATTTAAAAAGAACTTAAAAAGATAACTATATTCTTTTGAAAAAAATTTATGAAATAATACACAGGAAGATTACAAAGTCTTTACAAAAATAATACCAAAAAGGAAACGAAAGTTAAGACATAAAATATTACATGAATCCTTACTGAAAGGACTTTGAAAGGACTTTTTGAAAGGAAACAAGAAAGAACTCAGAAATCTTCCAACGATTCAAGTCATAAAATAATTTAGAAAGATTTTCAGAATGATCTAAGGTATTCTTTCACAGAATTATTTCAAGATTCATTCATAAAGCTTTCATAAAATAATTCATGCAATATTTTGGTAAAGTCTTAAGAAATCATACATGAAATAATTTTGAAATCTTTTTGAAATATTTCATAAAATAACTTATGATAAGAATAAGAGTTATTACATAAATTCTTACTGAAAGGACTTTGAAAGGACTTCTTGAAAGGAAACAAGAAAGAACTCAGAAATCTTTCGAAAGTTCTAGTTGTAAAATAATTCAGAAAGATTTTTGAATCAATCTAAGTTATTCTTTTACCGAATAATTTCAAGATTCTTCCAAAAAGCTTTAACGTAATAATTCCATGTAAGATTTTTGTAAAATCTCACGAATCCTTACATGAAATAATTTTAAAATCTTTTTGCAATAATTCATGAAAGAACTTATCATGACGAAAAAGTTATTACATGAATCCTTACTGAAAGGACTTTGAAAAGACTTCTTGAAAGGAAACAAGAAAGAACTCAGAAACCTTCCCTGGAAGAAAATTGACCATATCTTAAGTATAATTGCTGGTCAACAAATGTTAAAATGACACTTATCTAGAAATTTTTTTTATATCATTTCTAGAATTTCTAGATAAGTGCCATTTTAACATTTGTTGACCAGCAATTATACCTACAATATGGTCAATTTTCTTCCAGGGTTACGAAGGTTCTAATCATAAAATAATTTAGAAAGATTTTCGGAATGATCTAAGGTATTCTTTCACCGAATAATTTCAAGATTCTTCCAAAAAGCTTTAACGTAATAATTCCATGTAAGATTTTCGTAAAATCTTACGATCCTTACATGAAATGATTTTTAAATCTTTTTGAAATAATTCATGAAAGAACTTATCGCAACGAAAAAGTTATTACATGAATCCTAACTGAAAGTACTTTGAAAAGACTTCTTGAAAGAAAACAAGAAAGAACTCAGAAATCTTATGAAGGATCCAGTCGTAAAATAATTCAGAAAGATTTTCGGAATGATCCAAGGTATTTTTCCACCGAATCATTTCAAGATTCATTCAAAAAGCTTTCATGAAATAATTTATGCAATATTTTGGTAAAGTCTTAAAAAATCATACATGAAATAATTTTTAAATCTTTTTGAAATATTTCATGAAATAAGTTATGATGAGAATAAGAGTTATTACAGAAATCCTTACCGAAAGGACTTTGAAAAGACTTCTTGAAAGGAAACAAGAAGGAACTCAGAACTCTTTCGAAGGTTCCAGTCGTAAAATAATGCAGAAAGATTGTTGGAATGATCTGAGGTATTCTTTCACTGAATTATTTCGAGTTTCTTTCAGAAAGCATTTATGTAATAATTCATGACGAGAATAAAAGTTATTACATGAATCCTTACTGAATGGACTTTGAAAGGACTTTTTGAAAGAAAACGTGAAATATAACAGAATCATTTAGGAATATTTTCGGGAGTAGTTTATAATTGATCCGCTTGATGGCGGCATCTCTTACTCTCGCAAGCGGTAAGAGTGCTTCCCGTTTCATATATAAGGAAAATAAGAATCTAGAATGAAAACTATAAATTGTTACGCGTGCGATGTCTGTGTTATGATAACTTCGATTTTAACTGCTGTGAAACTATTCGTAATCCTATAAATAATTATATCATCATATCCGTTATATATATATATATATATGTGTGTGTGTGTGTATGTATTAATTCTAAATTGATTCTTAAATAATACAGGAAATAATAAAGTTTCTACAACTTTACATGTCTCTTAAGAGGAGGTCACGTATCTCTGTCCTTTTCTAATCAACGAAATGATTTTTTTACAAAAACTAATCATTTTATCAAAATATGAAGAGAAAGCCGCATCTTGTATCAAAAAAAGCAATATTTTCTTTGATAAGAAAGAATTAATTTTATCCCTTCGTTCTCAAGAAAACCTTGAAAAACCAAATTGTACACCCTAACCTCTATGATTTAAGTTTTTCAAGGTTTTATTGAAAACGAAGCAATAAAATTAATTCTTTCTTATCAAAGAAAATATTGCTTTTTTTGATACAAGATGCGGCTTTCTCTTCATTTTTTGATGAAGTTATTAGTTTTTGTAAAAAAATCAATTCTTCGATTAGAAAAGGACAGAGATACGTGACCTCCTCTTAACTAAATATATATGAAAAGATTAATGCCTTATTACTAAAAGAATTCATGGATTCTTACAGAATTCTGTCATTGAAAGGATTCTGTAATGATTCTATGTCCGGGGTATATTCCTTTTAGAAATAATACAATGAAATATTTTAGAAATATTTCATATCATTCTTACAGAATCCTTTCAATGGAAGATGTACAAAAAGATTTACGAATTATGACTAAAAGAATTCATGGATCCAGAATTCTTTCATTGAAAGGATTCTGTAATAATTCTATGTCCGGGGTATATTCCTTCTAGAAATAATACAATGAAATATTTTAAAAATATTTCTTATCATTCTTACAGAATCCTTTTATTGGAAGATATACGAAAGGATTTACGAATTATTACCAAAAGAATTCATGGATCCTTACAGAATTCTTTCATTAAAAGGATTCTGTAATAATTCTATGTCCGGGGTATATTCTTTTTAGAAATAATACAATGAAATATTTTAAAAATATTTCTTATCATTCTTACAGAATCCTTTCAATGAAAGATGTATGAAAAGATTTACGAATTATTACCAAAAGAATTCATGGATCCTTACAGAATTCTTTCATTGAAAGGATTTTGAAATGTGTTGTGAATTCTTTATGAAATATTTTTGTGTATTATTTTTAAAAGAATAATATCTCGGACATAGAATTATTTCAGAATTTCTTCAGTGATATTTTTTTCATCTTTTTTTTATTTATAGCTCATTAAATATACATTTTAGAAAAAAATGTAAAGGAAAAAAAAGGTGATAAAATTTTACATAAAATATTAAATTTATAAAATAAAAAATTTCATATTTTATGTTAGCAAAACGACAACAATCGCGAAAAAACTGTCCAAGAATTAATGTTTCGTTGAATCGTTTTTTTGATTATTTAAATTTATCATGTAGTTTTGATATTAGGCCAAAAAAAAAACTTTTTGATATTATAAACAAAAATAATTATAGCTATAAACATTATGCGTGTTGGGATAAAGAATAGGGAATATCTCATCAACAAATTAACTAATTTGCTGTTACAACCTCTCTTTTTGTTTGTATCCATAAACGCTTCCTTTTGAAAGTTTAAAAATATTAAAAAGCTTATTTTTGCAATAAATAATCGATATACAAGAAATAGCCCTTTTTGATGGTTTTTTGGCTTTTTTGCAATAATTAATTGACGAAAATAATCGCGATACCACTTAAATTGTAGGTTTTTTTATTCTCTAATACTTTTAATAATTATTTTTTATTCTTAAAAGCATACGTTGCTTTAGAGAATTAAAAAACATGTTTTGGCCGACTTTGCAGCCTCCTGGAGCCTTTTCTACGGTTTTTTTTCGGTTACATTTTATATAGGATATGTTTTTTCATCGCTCTCAACAACTCTATATAGGTTTCATTAGGCCCTGAATTAATATCCGCAAAATGTCTCTATTGATTGGACTGATGTGTCATATTTATGAATTTTACGGAATTTCATCATAGTAAAAAAAAATCAAACTCAATTATATTTTGAAAGCATAACAAGGATTGTCATTAAGAGCAGGCCGAACTATCTGTCCTTGTCTGATAGTGTTTTCCATTATTTATATGAACATCATTGGCTGTAATACTAAAAAAAATAGCAGCCCCCGCTAGACTCTAGTATAATGGTTAAATTTTATAGTAAGAACAAAATAAGTTATTCATGTAGTTTTTTAATAATATGAGACCAACTAAAAAATATAGGTTATATTTTAGATTTTTTAGTAGTAATCCAGGAGGGATCTGTTTTGGTTTGGATGTTTCGTATATAGTCGGTAGTTTTTGCTTCAATGTCTCTGAAAAGATGTTAGATATAATAATTTTGATATGCACCAGTTAAAAAGTGCTAAATTATAGCTATTAAACAAATAGAGAGAAAATTTCAAAGAATACGATTTTATCCATCCTTTTTTTACTAATAGCTCATTAAATATACATTTTAGAGAAATATGTCGAGAAAAAAAAGTTTGGATATTTTTAATTATTTAAATCGATCATATGGTTTTAATATTGCCACAGAAAATCATAGCCAAAGAAAACTTTTTGATATGATAAACAGCCCAGCAAATTTCATCGGAATCGGCCAGTTAGTTGCTTCATAATAATTTTACAATTAAGCGTCCCGCAAAAATGCAAAAATTTCAAAACTTTATTGCAAATAAAATAATGCTTTTAGATGGCTGCTGATTTTTTCAGATATAGTAGACTGTTAAAGCTTACAGACGCACTTTGAAAATTTTAAATCGTTTGATCAGGAGAGTCTTGGGAATTTTAAAAACATATAGTTAAATTCATGCTTATAAACAAATTGAATATCTTTTTCAATTTCAAATTGAATGAAACCCACAAACTTAAATACTCTAAAAGACGCTCATTTTAAAAAAGGAAAAGTCAAATTTTGCTCAATAGTTTTTAAGCAATCACTCACCAAAGTTAACTTGTGGTTATTATTAAACAATAAACAATAGAAAGTCAATTAAAGCGCCATGAGTTTCATTTGTCAAAGCACTTTTTAAACAAAAGTTTTAAAAACATGCATTCTGTGGAAAAACATAAAAAACATCGAATAAAATTACTCTGATCACTCGAAAAGTCGTTGAAAACGCAGAGGGTCACGTGATGGAGCAGGCTGATTGAAAAGTAAAATCCAGATTTAAAAACTACAGCACGCTCTAAAAATGCTATTATCTCGGCTTATAATGGTCCGATTTTGATTTTTTTCTTTAAATCGATGGGTCGGAAAGTATTTTATGATAAATAATTAATTATGCGTATAATTTGTTATATTAGCATAACTTGAAATCATGAGATAAAAAATTTGTATATTTTTAAACATTTATCCGTCTATTTTATATGAAAAGTGCTGAATCTTATGTAATTTTATCTATTAAATAAGAACTCACTTGATATTAATTTTTAATTTTCTAATTGGCAAGGGTCCATGATTTCTATTCTGATCTAATCAAAATTTTTGAAAAATTGTGAAAAATTGAGAAAATGTTAAATAATTTTAAAAGTATCATCATTTCAATCGTCATATCTATAGTAAACTAAATGAGAATTCTGTACTTTTCATTGATTTTTTATAGACATTATTAATTTATTAACCCATATAGAAAAAATTTCTGTGAATAGCTATGAATAATGGAAAAAAATTGTAAATAACTGTTAAAAAATTTTAGAATTGAGACATAAATAATAGTTATTTATAGCCATTTACTATTATTTACTATTAATTACTATTATCAACGAAGATAGCCCACACAGCATGTAAACTTCCTGAAAGCTTCCTGGAAGCTTCTCGGAAGATGTGGAAGAAAGGTTGGAAGCTTTCAGAAAGTTTCCAGTGGAAATTTCCCGGAAGATGGATATGTCCTCGATCAGGAGTCTTCCGTAAGTCTTTCATGGAATATTTCAGTGGAAGCTCACAGGAAGCCTCCGTAAGTCCTTCATGGAATATTTTAGTGGAAGCTTACTGGAAGCTTCCGTAAATTATTCATGGAATATTTCAATGGAAGCTTACCGAAAGCTTCCGTAAAGAATCCATGAAACATTTCAGTGAAAACTTACTGGAAGCCTCCGTAAATCTTTCATGGAATATTTCAGTGGAAGCTTACTCGAAGCTTCCGTACATCATTCCTGAAATATTTTAGTGGAAGCTTCCAGAAAGTTTCGGTAAGTTTTTCGTTGAATATTTCAGTGAAATATTACCGGAAGCTTCCTAGAAGAAAACGTGGAAGATTTAATTCACTGCAGAAAAAACATTGAAAGCTTCCAGAAAGATTCCAGTGAAAAGTTCCCGGAAGACGGATATGTCCTCGATCAGGAGTCTTCCGCAAGTCGTTGATGAAATATTTCAGCGGAAGTTTACCGGAAGCTTCCTTAAACTTTTCATGGAATATTTCAGTGGAAGCTTACTGGAAGCCTCCGTAAATGATTAATGAAATATTTCAGTAAAAGCTTACTGGAAGCCACCGTAAATTATTAATGAAATATTTCAGTGGAAGCTTACTGGAAGCCTTCGTAAGTTTTTCATAAAATACTTCATTGTAAGGTTACCGGAAGCTTCCGTAAATTTTTCATGAAATATTCCAGTGGAAACGTACTGGAAGCTTCCGTCAATTATTCATAAAATATTTCAGTGGAAGCTTACTGGAAGCCTCCGTAAATTATTAATGAAATATTTCAATGGAAGCTTACTGGAAGCCTCCGTAAATTATTAATGAAATATTTCAGTGAAAGCTTACTGGAAGCCTTCGTAAGTTTTTCATGAAATACTTCATTGTAAGGTTACTGGAAGCTTCCATAAATTTTTCATGAAATATTCCGGTGGGAACGTACTGGAAGCTTCCGTAAATTATTCATGAAATATTTCAGTGAAAGCTTACTAAAAGCTTCTGTAAATTTTTTATAAAATACTTCATTGGAAGCTTACTGAAAGCTTTCTCAAATTATTCATGAAATATTTCAAATCAATCTTCTAGGCGGACATATCAATATTTCAAAAACATTTCATACCAATATTTCTGTTTTATTCCGAATCTTTCAATGAAATAATTCATGCTATGTAGAAAGTTATATAAAAAAGGACGTCATTGTTATTAAAAATGACGTCATTTTTCGTTAACATTTAACATACTAAACGATGTCATTTCTTGTCCTAATCCCTAACATACTAAATGACGTTATTTAAAACGCCTTTTGGTGTGTCAAATAATGTATTGGGAAAATATCGTCATTAAATATAATAAAAAATTCGAATGAAAAAGGACTTGTTTTTTGTTATTGCAATAAAGTCATTTTCGTTAAAATAATTACCTAATTTTTATAACCTTATCTCATTTTTATAAAAATGTCTTTTTAGTGTAGCTATAGCGTCCTAACATTGTTTTTCATTGACTTACAAACAAGGATAATCCATATTTAGGCGTGCTAGCGTAGTGTCCGTTTTACATCTATTCAAAATAATAATTCCTGATTCATTAGTCTACTGATTGAATCTTCCATGAGATGTTTACGAAAGCTTCCTGAAGCCTTCAAACCGAATGTTTCAGTCAAAAATTTCCAATATTTAGCTGCAAGGTAAATGCAGTCTTCCTTAGAGCTTCCTTGGGTCTTTCCCTGCAATAATTCATCAATCTTCCAACAGAATCTTCCTTGCAAAGCTTACAGAAGCTTCCAGGATACTCAAACCGGAATATTTCAGTAAAAATCTTCAATATTTTGCTGAAAGGTAGATTGAGTCTTCCATTCGAGCTTCCATGAAATCTTTCGGTGCAATGATTCATGATTCTTCCAACGGAATCTTCCTCGGAAGGTTTACGGAAGCTTTTAGGAGCCTTCCACTGAAATGTTTCAATAACGATTTCCAATATTGCGCCGAAAGGTAAACCGAGTCTTCCATTCAAGCTTCCATAAAATCTTTTAGTGCAATGATTCATCAATCTCCCAACGGAATCTTCCTTGGAAGGTTTACAGAAGCTTTCAGGAGCCTTCCACTGAAATGTTTCAATGACGATTTCTAACATTTCCCTGAAAGGAAAACGGAGTCTTCTATAAAGCTATCATGGAATCTTTCGCTGCAATGATTTATCAATCCTCCAACGGAATCTTCCTTGGAAGGTTTACGGAAGCTTTCAGGAGCCTTCCACTGAAATTCTTCAATGACGATTTCCAATATTTCGCTGAAAGGTAAACGGAGTCTTCCATTCAAGCTTCCATGAAATCTTTCGGTGCAATGATTCATCAATCTTCCAACGGAATCTTCCTTGGAAGGTTTACGGAAGCTTTCAGGAGCCTTCCACTGGAATGTTTCAATGACAATTTTTAATATTTCGCTGAATGGTAAACGGAGTCTTCCATTCAAAATTCCATGAAATATTTCGGTGCAATGATTCATCAAACTTCCAACGGAATCTTCCTTGGAAGGTTTACGGAAGCTTTCAGGAGCCTTCCACTAAAATTCTTCAATGACGATTTCCAATATTTCGGTAAAAGGTAATCGGAGTCTTCCATTTAAGCTTCCATGAAATATTTCGGTGCAATGATTCATTAATCTTCCAACGGAATCTTCTTTGGAAGGATTACGGAAGCTTTCAGGAGACTTTCACTAGAATGTATCAATGACAATTTCGAATATTTCGCTGAAAGGTGAATGGAGTCTTTCATTCGAGTTTCCATAAAATCTTTCAATGCAATGATTCATCAATCTTCCAATGGGATCTTCTTTGGAAGGTTTACAGAAGCTTTCAGGAGCCTTCCACTGAAATGTTTCAATGACGATTTCTAACATTTCCCTGAAAGGAAAACAGAGTCTTCTATAAAGCTATCATGGAATCTTTCGCTGCAATGATCCGTCAATCCTCCAACGGAATCTTCCTTGGAAGGTTTACGGAAGCTTTCAGGAGCCTTCCACTGAAATGTTTCAATGACGATTTCCAATATTTCGCTGAAAGGAAAACGGATTTTTCTAGAAAGCTTTCATGAAATCTGTCGGTGCAATCATTCATCAATTTTCTAATTGAATCTTCCTTGGAAGGTTTACGGAAGCTTTCAGGAGCCTTCCACTGAAATGTTTCAATGACGATTCCCAATATTTCGCTGCAAGGTAAACGGAGTCTTCTATAAAGCTTTTATGAAATCTTTCGGTGCAATAATTCATCAATCTTCTATCGGAATCTTCTTTGGAAGGTTTACGAAATCTTCTAGGAGACTTAAGTCGGAATATTGCAGTGAAAATTTTCAACATTTTTCCGAAAGGAAAACGTAGTTTTCTATAAAGCTTCCATGGAATCTTTCGGTGCAATGATTCATCAATCTTCCAACGGAATCTTCGTTGAAAGGTTTACGGAAGCTTTTAGGAGCCTTCTACTGGAATGTTTCAATGACAATTTTCAATATTTCGCTGAATGGTAAACGGAGTCTTCCATTCAAGATTCCATGAAATCTTTCGGTGCAGTGATTCATCGATCTTGCAACGGAATCTTCTTTGGAAGGTTTACGGAAGCATTTAGGAGTCTTCCACTGAAATGTTTCAATGACGATTTCCAATATTGCGCCGAAAGGTAAACGGAGTCTTCTATAAAGCTTCCATGAAATTTCTCGGTGCAATGATTTATCAATCTTCCAACGGAATCTTCCTTGGAAGGTTCACGGAAGCTTTCAGGAGCCTTTCACTGGAATGTTTAAATGGCAATTTTCCATTCATGTTTCCATGAAATCTTTCAGTGCAATGATTCATCAATCTTCCAACGGAATCTTTATAGTTTTATATAGTTATTTACAATTATTCATAATTATTTACAGCTATTTACATTTTGAAAAACTTTTTGAACTAGTGAATAATTCATGGGCACGACGGAGCTCGTTAGCATCTAAAATAATTCAAAATTATTTTAATTCCAAGCTCACGAGTAAACGGTACGTTAGATCGAGTTCTTTATTTACAATAAATAAATTTGTATGATTAAACTTGAGTGTAGACAACTTACAGAATTCATCAAAACACTATAAATAAAAAGTTATAAACAATTTTCGATATAAAGTATTTCGAGGTTAGGTTTATCGAGCATGATATCTAATTTTCATTCCAAGCTTATGAAAAAATAACAAGTCCAAATGATTTTTTATTCTAACAATAATTATTGTAGTCACATAGCTTTAGTGAGGACAAGTCAATGCAATCTTTTAAATTACGATTTTAAAAAGATATTAATAAAATAATAAAAGCAAAAATTGTGTCCAGCAGCTGCCACATCCCGTTAATGTTATTAATAATTATTTACAATTATTTATAATTTTTCATAATTTTTTACAATTATTAACAGTTATTGACGCTTTCAAAAATATTCGCATATTTATAAAAAAATTGAATAAATTTGTGAAAATTTTCGAAACTGTAAATAATTGTGAATAACCATGAATAACTGTAAAAAACCATAAAAAAACTATAAATAATCGTAAATAAATGTGAATAATTGTGAAAAAGTGTAAATAAATGTGAATAACTACGAAAAAAAGTAAATAAATGTAAATAACTGTAAATAAATATTATTTATGGCTCAATTCTGACATTTTTAAACACTTTTTTACAGTTGTTTACAGTTATTTACATCTATTTACAGTTATAACACTTATTTACAATTTATTACCAGAAATTTTTTCCATCTGGCAATTAAGGGAATTCTTCGTATGAAAGTGAAAAATTTATTTGAAAATTAGGAATTGCCATGGATAATATAAAAAAAAAATATGATGTCAAAAATGAATAAATTTATTATTATGTACAATAAATAAATGAAAACATGCTTATATAATTTAACATTACTTTTATTTCGATATATTTATCTTCAAATTTTATATTATTTTCATTTGAAATTATTATTTCTTTAAATAGCAGAATTATAATGTAAAAAATAAATATAGTGGCTATCGTACGCTCAAGCATTTACTTTAGTTTCACTTAGATATCGTTGAGGTTATAATATATTTCGAAAATAAATACAAATAAAAGACTCAGCTGAAGCTTGATTATAATAGAACTTCGACTTTGGCAAGGGTCAATGATTTCTATTCCGATTAGATCAGAATAGAAATCATGGACCCTTGCCAATTAAAAAATTAAAAATTAATATCAAGTGAGTTCTTATTTAATAGATAAAATTACATAAGATTCAGCACTTTTCATATAAAATAGACGAATAAATGTTTAAAAATATACAAATTTTTTATCTCATGATTTCAAGTTATGCTAATATAACAAATTATACGCATAATTAATTATTTATCATAAAATATTTTCCGACCCATCGATTTAAAAAAAAAAATCAAAATCGGACCATTATAAGCCAAGATAATAGCATTTTTAGAGCGTGCTGTAGTTTTTAAATCTGGATTTCACTTTTCAATCAGCTTGCTCCATCACGTGACCCTCTGCGTTTTCAACGACTTTTCGAGTGATCAGAGTAATTTTATTCGATGTTTTTTATGTTTTTCCACAGAATGCATGTTTTTAAAACTTTTGATTAAAAAGTGCTTTGACAAATGAAACTCATGGCGCTTTAATTGACTTTCTATTGTTTATTGTTTAATAATAACCACAAGTTAACTTTGGTAAGTGATTGCTTAAAAACTATTGAGCAAAATTTGACTTTTCCTTTTTTAAAATGAGCGTCTTTTAGAGTATTTTTAAACAGAAGTTTGTGGGTTTCATTCAATTTGAAATTGAAAAAGATATTCAATTTGTTTATAAGCATGAATTTAACTATATGTTTTCAAAATTCCCAAGACTCTACTAATCAACCGATTTAAAATTTTCAAAGTGCGTTTGTAAGCTTTAACAGTCTACTATATCTGAAAAAATCAGCAGCCATCTAAAAGCATTATTTTATTTGCAATAAAGTTTTGAAATTTTTGCATTTTTTGCGAGACGCTTAATTGTAAAATTATTATGAAGCAACTAACTGGCCGATTCCGATGAAATTTGCTGGGCTGTTTATCATATCAAAAAGTTTTCTTTGGCTATGATTTTCTGTGGCAATATTAAAACCATATGATCGATTTAAATAATTAAAAATATTCAAACTTTTTTTTCCTGACATATTTCTCTAAAATGTATATTTAATGAGCTATTAGTAAAAAAAGGATGGATAAAATCGTATTCTTTGAAATTTTCTCTCTATTTGTTTAATAGCTATAATTTAGCACTTTTTAACTGGTGCATATCAAAATTATTATATCTAACATCTTTTCAGAGACATTGAAGCAAAAATTACCGACTATATACGAAACATCCAAACCAAAACAGATCCCTCCTGGATTACTACTAAAAAATCTAAAATATAACCTATATTTTTTAGTTGGTCTCATATTATTAAAAAACTACATGAATAACTTATTTTGTTCTTACTATAAAATTTAACCATTATACTAGAGTCTAGCGGGGGCTGCTATTTTTTTAGTATTACAGCCAATGATGTTCATATAGATAATGGAAAACACTATCAGACAAGGACAGATAGTTCGGCCTGCTCTTAATGACAATCCTTGTTATGCTTTCAAAATATAATTGAGTTTGATTTTTTTTTACTATGATGAAATTTCGTAAAATTCATAAATATGACACATCAGTCCAATCCATAGAGACATTTTGCGGATATTAATTCAGGGCCTAATGAAACCTATATAGAGTTGTTGAGAGCGATGAAAAAACATATCCTATATAAAATGTAACCGAAAAAAAACCGTAGAAAAGGCTCCAGGAGGCTGCAAAGTCGGCCAAAACATGTTTTTTAATTCTCTGAAGCAACGTATGCTTTTAAGAATAAAAATTAATTATTAAAAGTATTAGAGAATAAAAAAACCTACAATTTAAGTGGTATCGCGATTATTTTCGTCAATTAATTATTGCAAAAAAGCCAAAAAAAACCATCAAAAATGGCCATTTCTTGCATATTAATTATTTATTGCAAAAATAAGTTTTTAAATATTTTTAAATTTTCAAAAGGAAGCGTTTATGGATACAAACAAAAAGAGAGGTTGTAACAGCAAATTAGTTAATTTGTTGATGAGATATTCCCTATTCTTTATCCCAACACGCATAATGTTTATAGCTATAATTATTTTTCAGATGAACATATTGAGTTGCATAAGGGCTCAAACTATTCATGAAGGTTCAAATTTTCATATTCCATTAAGAGCAAATAAGAAGATTGAATCGCAATATTTGTTATAACGCTTTGAAAAAGAGGTATTTTTTTATAAAGAAATGAAGCTGGGGCTTTATTTATAATTTTTACGAATTTACTATTTGAATATTCTTATAACTGAGTTCAAAACAAAGATAAAAAAAAGAACTCTCTAAGGCCAATAGGAGCCGAGATAAGATTTAAAAAAAAAAAATTCACAGTCACTTTGTTTATAATATAATGATAACATACAAATAATAACGTCAAACGGGGGGTCGTGGTGCGGATGCTTATATTTGCGCGTGAGAAAAATATACAAAAGACTCTGTTCCAATAAAATTCGTAAAAATTAACCATATCTCCGTAAATAATGGACCGATTTGAAAGTTTTTTTTTTAATCTGGCGTACTTTGAAAAATTATTAATATGGGTGCAAATATTTTTTTTAAAGTAGGGTGTATTTAAATTAAAACAATTGTACCTAATACGGACACCTTAAACGCAAATGATTATTGTGGCTCACTGAATTAATATTTTTAGACGTGTAACATCTTATTTTAAAGCTGAAAGAAATAACTTTAAAATGAGATGTCATGGTTTTATTACGATTGATATTTACGAAATGCGCGCGGATTTACGTATATGTTGTAAATGAACTTACCTTATTATTCCTCGAAATTATAACATTTGGAACCTAAAGACTAGTTCAATTTAAAATTTTTATTGATTTTATATTGTAACTAATTCTTATAATTTATTTATAGTTTTAGTAAATAAAGAGATAGTTATTAATAATTATAAATACTTTGAAAGTAATAATAAAAATCGTTATTTCGATTTTTTTTACATTTCTTTGTTTTTTATGCAAAAGAAATGGTTTTATCATTAAATATATTTTTATTTTCTCTCTAAAATTAAACTACTAAGATTTTCATGTGAGGAATATTTCCTAAATATTATAGAAAAATTGATATAATAATTGCTTTTTAATTGTTTAACGGTTATTTCGTGCCCATTACAAAAAAGAATTAGAATTTAATTAAATAATACTTCAGCTAAGCCTATAGATTTTACTATATGCGGAGTTGCTAAAAATCTTAAGAAATTTACTATTTATTATTCGGCAAACTCCGTTAGTGCTAGCTAGTAGATTTGATTGATGTGCGACGATGTATTGCTCTCTACTTGTCGCTGTGCGTCTCTCTCTCTCTCTCTCTCTCTCTCTCTCTCTCTCTCTCTCTCTATGCTCCATTTTTGGCTGGAACTGATTTTATTCCTGATCTGTCATCTTATATGCATGATCATAGCACTAAAGTCATCTTGGGTGATTTCAATACAAACCTGTCTACTGATTCTGACGACTCTTTGTTTCTAAAAGGCCTGATCAAGGAAAATGCACTCTTCTCTGTGCCTTACGGTGCAACTCATCACACTGCCACATCTGATACTTGGCTAGATTTATGCCTTGTGGATGCAAGTGATTCCTTGCTTGACTATTGAAAGACTGATGTGCCATTTATAGATGGACATGATCTCATTGCAGCCACTGTCAAGTCTTCTCTTTCTAAGCCTGTACTTTATGATTTCTCTTATCGAGACTATAAGGCTGTTGACAATACAAGGCTGATTGATTATTTTTCCTCTATGGATTGCTTTATCTGTAATGGCGATTCAAATCTTGAAACTCGTCTTAACTGTCTTTATGGCCATCTAAGTGAAGCAATTTCACTCTTTGTTCCCATCAAAAAGGTTCGACAGGGTGTAAATCGTCGACCATGGATCACTGCAGAGCATCGTGGTTTGGTTCATGATAGAGACCGTCTTTATAGACGCTATAAACGCTCGCGACTTCCCTCTGACTTGCTATCATATAGAGCTGCACGTGATCGTGCTCATGAGAGCATTGAGTCTTCAAAACTCCTTTATTATTATGGCAGGCTCTCTGGGCTAAATGATTCTCGGCAAATCTGGAAGGAGCTGCGTAATCTCGGTATTTGTTAGAGTGGAAATACTTCTTGTCACCCTTTCTCGGTTGATGAACTAAATTTGCATTTTTCCAGTGTGGCATCTGATAGATCGGCCACCTCAGTCGTTGATTATTTGAATACTTTAGCTGAAGATGAATCATTTAAACCTATGTTTAGGTTCTCTGAAGTGTCGCTGTTTCAGGTTGGTCAGGCTGTGCGTAGTTTCACTTCGCAGGCAAGAGGTCCAGATGACATTCCTCAGTCTCGTATTAATAATGCGTTTCCTGTGATCGGTAAATTCTTGTGTCACATTTTCAATGATTCTTTGAAAGAATGTCTTTTCCCATCATGTTGAAAGCTATCTCTTATTAAAACTATTAATAAAGTTTTTTCTCCACAATCTATGAATGATATTCGACCTATTTCCTTATTATCGTTTCTGTCAAAGGTACTTGAGCGTCTTGTTCATCAGCAGTTGTATGAATATTTGTCCACTAGACAACTATTGGATCCGCGACAAGCTGGATTTAGGACTGGGCATAGTACACAGACAGCCTTGTTAAGATTGACGGATGATATTAGGCTCAATATGGATAGACGCTATGTCACCTTGCTTTTGCTATTTGATTTCAGTAAGGCATTTGATACCGTGAGCCATGCTATTCTGCTTAGAAAAATGTCTTCACTTGATGTCTCTATCACGGTCATCAGATGGTTTGCCTCTTATCTCTCGGGTCGACAGCAGGCTGTTATTGACGAGGGTGGTAATGCATCTAATTACCTTACTCTTAGTATGGGAGTTCCTCAAGGATCTGTATTGGGGCCGTTATTATTCTCTATATATGTAAATGATGTTGCTATTGATTTTGGTCCTGATATACAATACCTTATATATGCTGATGATCTTCAGGTATATGTCCATTTTCCTTTAGATAAATTGGATGTTTACTCTTCTATTATGAGTGCACATGCCGTTGCTATCTCTGATTGGGCTACTAGAAACCTTAAATTGAATGTTGGTAAGACTAAGGCCATAATTATTGGCTCCTATTATTATATTAATTTGCTGTCTACTATACAAGCTGCTGGTGTCCAAATTAATCGTTCTTGGTCACTTCATCCTTCTTATGGAATGAGCTCCCTGAGACAATTCGAAATTCACCATCACTTCATGCATTTAAATCTTCAGCATTTACGCATTACCTCTCCTTGGAGAATGGACCTCTGCCATCACAAACACAATAATTTGTAAATTAATTATAACTTCAATTCAAATTATTAAACTTTTATTGTTTTTCTTCTGATTTTGTTTTAAATTTTTGTTTGTTACTCAATATTATATTTTAATTTTTACTTTGTATATAACTTTATAAAAATTGTACAACATAATGTACATACAATAAACATATATATCTATCTATCTATCTTACCTGATCGAGAGACGCGTTGCCGCTAGCACAGTTTTCCTTATTTTGTGAAGTTTAATTCTTTCAGTTAAACCTACTCAATACTTTGCATAAAAAAATATTTCTATGCAATATTAAAAATAAGGACCGCGGAGGCGTCGGGGTAAGCAAAGGGTACAGGCTTTATATGTAATATTCGTATGCAATATAGATAAAATAGAGACTTTACATTGATCGTGAATTTATTAAAAATGATAAAATAAAATACAAAATAAAGAATTTAGATTTAAGTAATAAACTAAGAATAATTAGCTAATGTAACAATAGATGAATTATAGCAAAGATAACCTCTAGAAAGAGATAGCTATAGGAAAAGACGCGACGTGAACTAAAATATTTTATATGCTCAAACGCTTGCGTATTCTTTAAGCACTAGAAGCTTCTTCGAGGCAAGAAACTTCTAGTTGACCATATCTTACAAATAACTTACAATAGCGCATGGAAGCTTCCTAACACGTGTTGCGAGAATCAACTGACGTTGGTCAACGCAGAGACTATACGCTGCACCTGATCGCTGAGACTCGTAAAAGTCAGCTAAGACTAATTATGCACAACCAGAGGATGATGTCAGTGTTTCCTTACAGCAGCGATCTCCTTTTTCCTTTTTATACAAAACTATTTAGCGGGACTACACCAACGTATTTAGTCAAAACTTGAATAAAGCCGTAAGTATATGACTACGATGCGTGCTTGTAGGCCACTTGAAAATGTCTGCCGCACAGCTCAGGAATATATCAACCGACGTGTGGGCTGATGCGCCACCGGAAACGTTCTCCTGCGCCTCGTGGCTTTCTTGTTCTTCTCGCGCGCGCTGCTCGTTGAGTTAGAAATTAAATAGAAATGAAGCGTGTCCACAGATTTCAAATCAAATAATTGCTAGAAATAATAAGTTTAATCTATCTAATATATGAGAAACTGTTGCTGAAATTCCATGTTTATTTAAATGCAAATTAAAAATTTTCTGATAACCCTTTGTTTATAGATTTTTTCTGTGTTATTTTTAAAATATTTCTTAAATAAAAATCTTAGTGGTTTAATTTTAGAAAGAAAACAAAAATATATTTAATGATAAAACCATTTCTTTTGCATAAAAAACAAAGAAATGTAAAAAAAATCGAAATAACGATTTTTATTATTACTTTCAAAGTATTTATAATTATTAATAACTATCTCTTTATTTACTAAAACTATAAATAAATTATAAGAATTAGTCATAACATAAAATCAATAAAAATTTTAAATTGAACTAGTCTCCAGGTTCCAAATTTTATAATTACGAGGAATAATAAGGTAAGTTCATTTACAACATTTACATCCGCGCGTATTTCGTAAATATTGATCGGAATAAAACTCATGACATCTGATTTTAAAGTTCTTTCTTTTAACAATAAGCTGAGATGTTACACGTCTAAAAACATTGATTTAGTGAGTCACAACAATCATTTGCGTTTAAGGTGTCCGTATTAGGTACAGTTCCCTATTGAAAATAAACACATGTTTTTTTCACGTGCAAAAAGCATGTGTTTTTTTTTAATAGGGTTGTTTCAACTTAAATACACCTCATTTAAAAAAAATATTTGCACCAATATTTATAATTTTTTAAGGTACCCTAGATTAAGAAAAGAAACATCAAAATCGGTTCATTATTTACGAAAATACGGTTAATTTTTACTTCTAATAATAAAGAGTCGCATTTTTAAAAAACTCATTCTAGATGCTTAAAATATATGCCATTAACTAACAAATGCCGCTTGATTCGTTTCTTAATTGTTATAAACAAAGTGGCTGTGATTTTTTTGTTTTTAAATCTATGTTTGGAACTCAGCTATGAGAATATTCAAATAGCAAATTCGTAAAAATTATAAATAAAGCCCCAGTTTTATTTATTTATAAAAGAACCCCCTATTCTTTAAAGCGTTATAAAAAATATTGCGATTCAATTTTCTTATTTGCTTTTAATGGGATATGAACATTTGAACCTTTATGAAGAGTTTAAGCCCTTATGCAACTCAATATGTTCATCTGAAAAATAATTATAGCTATAAACATTATGCGTGTTGGGATAAAGAATAGAGAATATCTCATCAACAAATTAACTAATTTGCTGTTACAACCTCTCTTTTTGTTTGTATCCATAAACGCTTCCTTTTGAAAGTTTAAAAATATTTAAAAACTTATTTTTGCAATAAATAATTAATATGCAAGAAATGGCCATTTTTGATGGTTTTTTTTTGGCTTTTTTGCAATAATTAATTGACGAAAATAATCGCGATACCACTTGAATTGTAGGTTTTTTTATTCTCTAATACTTTTATTAATTATTTTTTATTCTTAAACGTTGCTTCAGAGAAAAAACCTGTGTTGGCTGACTTTGCAGTCTCCTGGAGTATTTTCTACCGATTTTTTTTGGTTACATTTTATAAAGGGTATGTTTTTCTTATCATCCTGAATAACTCTATATAGGTTTCATCAAGCCCTAAATTAATGTCTACACTGAAAAGGCGATGGGAAAATGATTGTACAAAAAATATAACCATTCACATTAAAAAAGCTGATGCGCTATACTTTGAATTGGCGTAAATAGTTTTTCAATTTTGGTAGAACTTTTGTATCACGACGTAAAGCTGTTGCGCCAACATAAAGCACACAAGCATATGTTATGTGACCGAATAATCGTCATTACGAGTGCTTTATATTAATATTTTGATAGATTATTTAAATGAATATTGAAAATGGATGCTTTTTTGTAACGTACAGAAACTTAATTATATATTTTACTATTTATCAATTTATTATCACATTTATAATAACAATTTTTACGTATATAAGCTTAGCATAACCTGATTTCAATCCTATTACAAAAATTGACAGCCACTGATGTATCCGTTATGTCGGTCATTCAATTTTGGAATAATTTTTCTACCAAATTTAAAGCAGAACGAGTTTGATTAAGTGAGAACAACGAATATTCCATCACCTTTTTAGTGTAAAATAGACTTTTTTTGCTCTATTAATTGGACTACATATTGTAATTGATTCCATATATTATTAAAAAAAATCGGTAAACTTTGAAAAATCCTATTAACTAGAAAGTTAAATAATAATGAAGGTAAGAGTAGAGCAGAGTATACGTGAGCAAAATCTTATATTATATTAAAGTGAAACCACTTTTTTCTCTGTTTTTCCGGTTCTCCACATTTTTTAATTTTGTCTAATCTTTTGGTAATAAATGTAGCAATTTTTTATTGAGCCTTATATAATTAGTACTCATTAGTCATAAGCTTCTTTTTGGGCCATATTATTTTGGGTCTTATATTATTTTGGGCCCTATTTTTTTATTCAATGCCCATTTTTTCATTCTTATATTTACTCGGCATCTTTATTTTTTCGAACCTTATTTTTCTGGGTCTTATATTTTTTGGATCGAATATTTTTTTGCTTTCTATATTTTTTTGAGCTTTATATTTTTTTGGGCCTCATATTTTCTTGCGCCCTATATTTTCTTGCGCCCTATATTTTTTTGGGCCCAATATTTTTTTGGTCTCTATATTTTTTGGGCTTAATATTTTCTTGGGTCTTATATTTTCTTGGGTCTTATATTTTCTCGGGCTTTATATTTTCTTGGGCCTTATATTTTCTTGGGCCTTATAATTTTTTGGACTCAATATTTATTTGGGCCCAATATTTTTTTGGTCTCTATCTTTTTGGGCCTTATATTATTTTGGGCCCTATATTTTCTTGTGCCTTTTTTTGGGCCTTATATTTTATTGGACCCAATTTTTTTCGGCCTCATATTTTCTTAAGCCTTATAATTTCTTGGACTCAATATTTTTTTGGGCCCAATATTTTTTTTGTCTCTATATTTTTTGGGCCTTATTTTTTAGCCCTATATTTTCTTGGGTCTTATAATTTTTTGGACTCAATATTTTTTTGGGCCCAACATTTTTTCGGTTTCTATATTTTTTCGACCTTACTTTTATTGAGTCCTATTTTCATTAGGCCTTATATTTTTTTGAGTCTAATATATTTTTGATTCTTCTATTTTCTTGGGAACTATATTTTTTTGGGCCAAATATTTTTTTGGTTTCTATATTTTCTTGGACTTTATATTTTTTTGAGCCGTATATTTTTTTGGTCTCTATATTTTTTGGGCTTTTTATTTTTCCAAGCCTTATATTTTCTTGGGCCTTTTTTTTGAGCCTTATATTTTCTTAGGCCTTATTTTTTTGGACCTTATATTTTCTTGAGCCTTATAATTTTCTTGGGCCTTATAATTTTTTGGACTTAATATTTTTTTGGGCCCTATATTTTTTTGGTTTCTATATTTTTAGTTTTTTTTTCCAAGCCTTATATTTTCTTTGGCCTTATATTATTTTGGGCCCTATATTTTCTTGGGCCTGATTTTTTTTGGGTCTTCTATTTTCTTGGGCCTTATAATTTTTTAGACTCGATATTTTTTTGGGCCCAATATTTTTTTGGTCTCTATAGTTTTTAGGCTTTTTATTTTTTCAAGTCTCATATTTTCTTGGGCCTTATATTATTTTTGGCCCTATATTTTCATTATTATAGGCCCCATATAATAGCTACAATAGCACATCTTTATGTGCAGCCGATTAAACAGCGCATCCCAATATGCAGCCGTTTGAACAGCGCATTCCAATATGCAGCGGATTCAACAGCGCATCCCCATATGCAGCCGATTTAACAGCATATCCTAATATGTAGCCGATTTAACAGCGCATCCCAATATGCAGCTGATTCAACAGTGCTTCCCCATATGCAGCCGATTCAACACCGCATCCCAATATGCAGCCGATTCAACAGCGCATCCCCATATGCAGCTGATTAAACAGCGCATCCCAATATGCAGCCGTTTAAACAGCGCATTCCAATATGCAGCCGATTCAACAGCGCATCCCCATATGCAGCTGATTTAACAGCGCATCTCAAAATGTAGCCGATTCAACAGCGCATCCCCATATGCAGCCGATTTTACAGCGCATCCCCATAGTCAGCCGATTGAACAGCGCATTCCCTTATGCAGCCGATTTAACAGCGCGTCCATCATACAGCTGATTCAACATCATATCAAACTATTTTGAAAGCGACAGTTGATATAAATATTCCATTGAATATTATATTTTTTATTATATTTCAAGTTCAACTATTACACAATCTGAAACATAAATATAAACATCTTTTGACATATTCTTTACAATATCTCTTTATAAACAATGTTTTCTGTATATATATTGTGTTCTGATCATTCTTATTTTCTCCGTTGACAATAGCGTAGTCACCTAAAAATAATTTTAAATTATTTTTAAATTTTGTCCTTGAAGGAGCAACATATAATTGCCAATGACTGAAAACTGGTGACGGCAAATAAACACCAACTTTTTCATAAGACTGTCTTTGTGATTTATTAATAGTCATTGCAAATTCTAATCTAATAGAAAACTGTTTTCGTTGCATATTGAATAGAATTTTTTCCGTAGATGAAGATAAGCTTATTCTTAGAATAAAAACTAATTCACCTTTGTTTTGACCAGTTGCTAATTCCGCTTGAATGGAATATTTAAGCAATTTTTTTACTATCAACCTTGTTTCATTACAAAGTCCCTTATTGATATTTAAATTTCTTAAGAGTATTATGATAGCCCCTACTTTTAAATGTAATTTATGTGGTGGAAGTCCATTAGGAGTTAACTTATTTGAAAATTCTTTAGGTAACATAATATCTAAATTTTCTTTGTTATCATCGTCAACTGTATCAATACTCAAATATTCAACATGGTTTCCTTCCATTAAATTCAAAACATTATTATTGATTTCAATAACATCATTATTTTTAGGAGCCAAAATAACTTTTTCCGTTATATTCATATTGTCTATTTTTATTGTTTTTCCGAATATTTTTCTTCGACAAGATTTTCTTTAATGATAAAATTATCTGATATAGCACTTACTTCATTATTATTTTCAAAAACGTTGCGGCGTTTTTCTTCTCCGCTATCTAATAAGCATTGTTTCAAATTATTATTATAATCCGAAACTCGCAAATTTTCATTTAACTTCATTTGCTTAAAATTTTTCCATAATAAACTAAATTCAACTGAATTTTCAATAATGTTCATACGGCTACCATGTCGTACTATTGGTAATGTTTGCCTGAAATCTTCTGTTTTACTTACAGTTTTACCACCGAAGGGTTGGTTTACTTCGGATAAATCTTGAAAAAGACGATCAACTGTTTCAAAAGCAAATTTTGAAGTCATGGATATTTCATCCCAAATAATTATTTGTGTTTCCTTCAATTGTTTGCCTTCTACAGAATTAAGCTTAACATTACAAGTTGTACAATCTGTTATATTTAACGGTAGTTCAAATGTTGTATGCACGGTTTTTCTATCGACTAATGAATTCGCTGCTATACCTCTCCAAGCTACACATAAATTAATGTATGGCATGATATTTAAAATAAACTATTAAAACGTTAAGTAAATAACTTTTTCCACTTCCACCTGGTCCATCTATAAAAATATATTTTTCTTTACTTTGGTTGTTTAAACTTTTTATAGTAGAGTTGAATATTTGCCTTTGTTTATCATTTAAAGAATTTATTTTCATTTCTAATTCATTAAGAATATCATTATTATGATTTAAAATTTTTTGATTATTATCTTTTTTTATAAATGTGCTTATGTTAGGTAAATTAAAATCGTTTAATGAAAATCCATTGACTTGTAAATTATTTTTAATAACATTCAATGCAAGATTTTCACCTCCATTTTTTTCGTATTTAGGGTGGTAAAATTTATCTTTATATTTTTCATATAAATCTCGTGCATTTATAGGATTATGAAAAACGCAAATAAAAAATTACTTTTTAATACATTTTGGTTTTTTCGTATGAAATATAATCTGGAGGTTTCAACTTTTACAAACGCATTATTGATTTTTGCACATAGTTGTAGTACTTCTTCTCCTACTTCATGCATCATTTTATAAGCTTTAGCATAAGGGTTAATATCTTTCATTAAGTTATCTCAATGTTTTAGTAATGTTAAATTTGTATTAAGCTTATGTCGTTCAATCGTTGCCATTTCATTATCTAAAATATAAAATTGTCCATATTGACGTGCTTCATCTTTATTAGGATATAACGCATATACATTATGGTAAATTTGTCCACACATTCTAATAACTTGTGGTCCTTTACCCGGCAATGTATCAAAATTGGCACCAAAACTTGCAAATGCTAAAGCATTATTGTACAACCTAACATTTCGTCGAAAATTAATACTTCCTTCCGTTAATTCAGTTGCTAAAAATATTAATCGTTCTAGGTAAGGTGGATTTTCTAACAATTCTACTTTACCTCCATGATAACAATTGAAGAAATCGTTACTTTGAGTATATTCGAAAGCAAAATGTTGCGCATCACAATAAACACATGTATTCGTCATAGAACCAATGTAATTTTCGGATATGAAATTTTCATCTAAATATATATTTGCTATACAACCAATCAGTTTCGAGTTAATTTTTCCAGTTAAGAATTTTTCATTTAATTTCTTAAATTTTTTTCTACTTTGCCCTTTATTGTTTTATCAATAACTTTGTTCAATACAATATTATGATTGTTATTATGATTATGATTATTGTAATTTTCATTATAATTATTGTCATTAATATTTAATTGTTTACGCTTAATAAATAATATCTTTAACGAATTTTTTTGTAATTACGTCGTTTGACACTCCAACAGGCCTCGGATCCGGATCTAGCATCACGTAAAACTTATAGGTGTCTTAATCTTATTAAATAATAAAAGATATTTGCGATTTGACCTTCAAATGACCTTGATAAAGACTGGTAGAGTTAAGCGTATATCAGATTTGGATTCAGTGACTCAAGTAACCTATCAGTATCTTCATTTTCTTCCTAATCAATAATTATTTCGATAAATAACTATTGTCTCCCGATATGACCTTCAGATGATATTGTAAAATTTTTTTACCTTGAGTGCAATACTATATTTCCATGTAAAATCGAACGCTCAATTAATCATACATGATAATATACATTTATATTCAATATAAAAAATAAATCATACATGAAAATATATATTTCAAACTGTTTTAACTCCTCATGGATGGCTCTGACTTACATGATCAAAAATTCATCTTAAAGTTCACCTAAAATAGAGGAAAATAAGCCTGCGAGAAAAAATTTCCGAAGTGGGGAACAATGAGTAATTTCAATTATCATGTAATACATATAAGAACCAATAGAAAACTTCAAAATTCAGGTCTGTAAAGAATCATGCTAACTCAGCTCTCCATTAACAACAAGAAGTATTCTCATGAATTTCTCTCTAAAATATCAGGATTTTCAGGAAAAAAACTATCAAGTTGGGACTTTTCCAAATATTTTGAAAAATTTACAAATTTCAAGGATCTATGGCTCTTGATCCTTCCGATCTGAATCCTTGAAAATTTTTTGACAGATTTTGGGTAACAGACAAAATATATTCTCAGAGTTTCAGAGATTTTTATTTTCTTGCTCTTCCAGTTGGTTTGAAATGTCTCATATATAAATATATATATATATATATATATATATATATATGATCATATCTCCACAACTTTTAATCTTTTGGTGATATGTCATTTTACAGCTGTCACTGGGTAGCGAATGATGCACACTATTCAAACTAGGTTCACACCTTTTGTACAATCTTGTTCCTCTATTTTTTATGTATATAGTGAATGTGCCACCAATGCTCCAGTAGATATTTCGATAAAACGTAAATTTTTACACGGATAAAAGTTCGGAAATTTTATCCATGTAAAAATTTTCGTTTTATAGAAATATCTACTGGAGCATTGGTGCCACATTCACCATATACATAAAAAATAGAGGAACAAGATTGTACAAAAGATGTAAACCTAGTTTGAATAGTGTGCATTATTCGCTACCCAGTAACAGCAGTAAAATGACTTTTCAAAAACATTATAAAAAAATTAAAAGTTGTGGAGATATGCTCATATATATATATATTGCAACGATTATTCATAATCGTGCAGACAGGATATTCAAATCTCCCGCGAGGCACGATAGTAACAGGCTCAACCGCCAGGTGCCGTCAGTTTTTGCTGCTTCCGCAAGAGGAACAGCGAACTCGAGGAGATATAAGAGCTAAGGCTCAGCGAAGAGTCGAGGCATTGGGTACTGTGCTCTCCCTTTCTCTTAGCCGAGTGCGCTCGCTGGCCTAGAGAGAGAAAGCAGTATACAGTACTGGCTTTCTTATATGGGGCTCTTACGCCTTATAAGAAAAGCTACTCTAATGTGACAAACCATTAGAAGCAAGTCAAGCCGTATTTAATCTTTGCCGAGTGCGCTCGCTGGCTTAGATAAAATGCGACCGAGAGAACCACCAATGCACTTCCGCACCGCCGTACCGCTGTACCGCCGTACCGCCCGTCCTGTATATATTAGATTAGTTTAACGTAACATAAGATTGTATTAGTCTGTAACACCAAGCCGCCGTACCGGCCGTTTTTGTAAATAGTAATTCTCATTAATTCATTATTAATTAATATTTGATATTAAGGGTGATTTACACCGAACCGTTATACACCGCCGAGCCGCCGCGCCGATCCGTATACAAGACATTTTGTCTAAGATAAGTTCATAGTAACTTTAAGGAGTTTTTGTCACCTATTATAACCGTAGTATTCAGTTAGTATTAAGGGTGCTTCCCACCCATTACCGCCGCCGGAAAAAGGCAAGCCAGGATTACTCTATTCATGTGCATCTGGTCGCGCATTAGAGAATCATAGGCCTTCAGCCGTATTCCGTTACTGCATTAAGGGTGTCGTCCACCCACCGTTATTAGATTAGTTTATTGATATTATAACTATTATAAATTCTTGTTTGTTCATTTAAACCGTCCAGGCCGTTAACCGCCGTCAGTCTAATTCGGCTTATTATTAAAGATAAAGTTTATTTCTATTACTTTTGATTTGGAGGCGCATAAAAACCGTCAAGTGGCTTATATTACATTCAATCTTTATTTCTTTGTTATGACGCGTACATATATTAGGTTAGTTATTTTGATTTATATAAATTAGGTTAGTTTATTAATTTTCATTATTATTGTTATACGTCGTTGTAGTATATGAGTTTCAGAGTACAATAAAGCCCTGGTACTCCCTAGTATAAACAAACGTGTCAACCCGTTTACTATCCTTCATCTTTCCACCGTCCGTCCTAACCGACCTCCTGCCTCGAACCCTGGTCACTCACTGAAGCGTCTGGCAACCAGAAGGAATATATATATATATATATATATATATATATATATATATATATATATATATATATATATATTCATTAAAAAAAGTTTGTTGTAAAAAGAACTAAAATGAAAATTATTTTGTTATTTTTAATAATAGTATTCTTCAATTTATTTACAGTTATTTACGGATATTTGCACAATCTACATTTAAATAATGTATAAATGATAATAAACAACCCACACATTATAAAATATTTATGGAAGCTTCCTGAAATATTGGCAGTGAAAATTTGAAATATTTTAGGAATCTTCCATGGAATATCCCTTTAATATTCGTATGTCCTTGATTCTTCCTACATTGGAATATTCCATGGAATATTGCTGGAAGATTCTAAGAATATTTCATTGGAAGATCTAGGACATCTCAGATCTTTTATTGAAATATTTCAGGAATCTTGCAGGAATATTTAATGAAATATTCCGTTGGAACATTCATGGATAATTTCCGGAATATTGGAACGGAAGATTTGGAACATATCATGAACCTTTCATGGAATATGCACAAAAGATCTAAAGAGTATTGTCTAATTTTATTTTATACTATTGTCTAATTTTATTTTTATAGTATTTTTCATTTTTATTGTTATTGATGTCATGACAGTGATTCCTCCTTTAAATTATGTATTCTAATTCTATGACTGATAGATATTTAAGACTGTTTTTTATTGTAATCTATGTTTTCTGCGTGTATTTGGAATAGTCTGTGATATCACTTTAACATGGTGACTTACTGATACAGTATATATTAATTTTGATAATTGACTGTGATATCTTATCTTATTATGCGCAATACTTTACATAGAATTATTACTTATTATTTCATGTATTACACGCCTTTTTGTACTCTTTCTACAAAATAAATCAATATCTATCTAATATCTATCTAATAATAATTTTTCAAATAAGGTAATTTGATATATTTTAAAAATTAATGTTTCTCTTATTAAAAATATTATTGCTTCAATGAAATGCAATTTTTATATAAATCACAATTCATTTAAATATAAACACGTGTACAAATGAAAATGTAATTAAGGTTATATGTATTATATTTGTGCAAAATTGTTAACAAGAAACTTTTGAAATAATCTATTTTCATGAAAACTAATTTAAATACCATATTCTCTGAATGATAACTAAATACAATTTTAATTTAATAAGTTAAGTTACACAATTATAAATATATAATATTTATATAACTGTTCATCAAATAAAGTTATTATTTTTTTAATACATATATTAAAAAAATAATTATTACAATACATTGTAGTTAAATAAAAATTTTTATTTTAATAATTATAGCGTTGAAATTTATTTTGATGAAAATGTTATTCGATTGACATTTACAGTATTATTTTAACTATTTTTGAAAAGTTACTTGTCATCAATAAAAAATATTTTATTATTTAAATTAATAATCTATTAATATCAAAAATTTTCTGAAAATTATAATATTTATGATATGCAAACCTTACTTGTGATACATACACTTTGTAATATTTGTATCTCATTAAATTTTTATATTAGATGCAAAAAAAATTTTTAACAAAAAAAAACCGACTTCAAAAAATGCACTAAAAAGTAACAAAGAATTTATTATCTTTAGAAATCATACAAATAATTGGTAAAATACAATTTTAGAAGTCGGCGTCTAATTCCTCAATAAATGTAAACGTTATTTTTTAACAATAAATGTAAACGTTATTTTTGAACAATGAATGTGAACGTTATTTTTGAATAAATGGACTAAGTCGTTCTGCCTACGCACCACAGATTTAGAATTAGACGCCGACTTCTAAAATTGTATTTTACCAATTATTTGTATGATTTCTAAAGATAATAAATTATTTGTTACTTTTTAGTGCATTTTTTGAAGTCGGTTTTTTTAATGTTAAAAATTTTTTATTTGTCATTTTTAGTGCAATGTTTTTAAAATCTTATTTTTGTAAAAAATTTTGTTTTTATTCGATACTTTTAAAGTCGGTTTTTATTTATTAAAAATTTTTTAAATTGTTTGCTTTTGTTAAAAAATTTTTATTTTCTATCTTCTAGTGAATCCCCTTACAAAAGAGAGAGAGAGAGAGAGAGAGAGAGAGAGAGAGAGAGAGAGAGAGAGAGAGAGAGAGAGAGAGAGAGAGAGAGAGAGAGAGAGAGAGAGAGAGAGAGAGAGAGAGAGAGAGAGAGAGAGAGAGAGAGAGAGAGAGAGAGAAAGAGAGAGAGAGAGGAGAGAGAGAGAGAGAGAGAGAGAGAGAGAAAGATAAAAAAAAAATTTAGTCGAATTGAGAACCTCCTCGTTTTTGAAGTCGGTTAAAAAGGATTGTTAAGTAATTGCAAATAGTTATTTTATAATTCTGAAATATTCGAATTTAAAATCAACTAAAAATGTGTATTTTAATCTTATGATTTTTTTCATTTAAATTTCGTATTTTATTTATATAAAATACATTTGTGAAGATATTTTTATTAGAAATCAACACGAATTTCCTTTAAGCATGTTTTACGTATAAATTAATTTCATAATTCAAATTCATGGTCATATATTGAGGTCTGGAAATTATAGTTGTAACTCAGTACCCAGTTCTCAGTTTATTCATATTAAATATCGTACTATCTCTGTTTTTCTAATGGAAGTAGAGTGAGAAATAGTCACTTGATGAAATAAATTATACGCTTTTTTACCTTAAGCACATGTGTACATATATTTTTATATTATGTTTGATCAAATTATTTTGAATTTTATTCCGTACTCAAAATTAGATTAATTAATTCTTATTAACTTAATTAGTCATTTATACATAATAATATAATAAAAGAAAATTCAACCGAGCGACGTTAGGAGCGAAAAACTTTAATATAATTAATACCTACTAACGTAAAACCCATTAAATTGTGTAACAATTTTCAACAGTTGATAAATATAATGTAAATCATATAATATATATATATATATATATATATATCAATTTTAAATTACTAATGATTAATTTAAAACTCAAAAGTAACTATTGTAAAACGGAATATGGAAGATAAACATGTATCGTTTTAATCCTTAAATATCACGAATTTAAATATTAGTAATTAGTAATGTTGAAGTGTTATATATTATGTAAATAATTCTATATTTAATAATTTTTAGTTTTAGTAACAGGAAAGGCCGCACGAAAAGATATTATTAATTGCATTTTCTGCGAAATATTGCCCTTGAATCAAGTAGGTGGAAGATCAGTTTTAGTACCAAAAAAAAAGACACTGAGCATCGCAAATTCATGCTTTTACTTCATATTATAATAGTACCAACATTGGTCCCTAAAATTCAAGCTATAGTACTAATTGAAATTATATGGTCACTACATCAATTAGATATACTTGATTTAGAACCTATTTTAACAATACTTTCCTTTCTCCGTGCAGTTGTTAGTTCTAGTAAACGTAAAATACTGTTTTCGATTATTTCATGGTTCGTGATTGAAACACGTGATTAAAAAGAAAAAATTCCCATTATATTTCTTCATTGATTTAAATGCAATTTAGTAGAACAAATTCTTAATTCATCATGATATAGTTTGTATTTAAACAATTTTAATGCACATTGTAACTTTAATTAATCTATTTTATAAAAATAGAAAAATATAATTTAGTACAAAACTACAATATCAAAATTCATAAGTTGCGGCAATTCTTTTTTATTTTAAAATTGGCTAATTTATACATAATAATATAAAATTTGAAAATTCAACCGAGCGACGTTAGGAGGGAGGTATTTTTTTCTAGTTTCATAATTGAAATAAAAAATATATGAAAATTATATTCCTTCATAAACTTAATAGTGTTATAAATTATTTCGTTATTTTAACTATGTTGTTTATCTAAATATATAATCGAAAAAGCCCTATTAAAAAAAATAAAATGTACATAAATGTGTAAAAAGGTATGAAAATCTGCAAAAAGGGACATGAATGTCTTTGTTGCGACTGGCTGTTTAAATCCGTTGTCTCGAAACGTATGTTTACTTGTATATCATTATATATTAATATATAATAGAGGTGTGTGCCATTTAATAATGGCACACACCTCTATGATGTGTTAAATTTTCGGATTTTGATCTAGAAAATTAACCTCAGTTTTTCATAAAGTCATATAAAACGTTGCCTTCAAGCTTTTATTTAAAGTATTAAGAGGAAACCGAACTATCTGTCTTTGTCTAATAGAGTTTTTCATCATTTATATAAAAACCATCAGTTGTGGCAAAAAAAATAGTAGTCCCCGCTGGATATTAGTATACTAAGTACATTTTGTAATAACAAGAAAATGAGTTTATCGCGTAGTTTCTAAATAATATGAGACCTACTAACAAACTAGAATATTATCTATCTTTTTTGGTAGGTCTCATATTATTTAAAAACTACGCGATAAAATAATTTGATTGTTATTACAAAATTTACTAATTATACTAATATCTAGCAGGGACTACTATTTTTTCTTGCTACAACCGATGGTAATAAATTTTTTATGAAAAATTTTGATTTTGCATAAATGTTCTTAAAAAAAGTGCAAAATTTTTATAGTTAGAAGAAAACATAAATTATAACGTGTAATTAATCTCCAGAACAATTATTGGACTATTTTCGTAACCTAAAAATAAACGATTTGAGCCTAATTGGAGTCACGTTTCTTACGGAAAAATATTATGACCAAAATTATAATATTATACTATATTTAATTATAATTATATTATAATAAATTATGATTATATTATAATAAATTATAATTATATCTCTCTACACTATAAAAGATTTTCGCCGCTGCCGCTGTCAGTCTCTCAACTTCCTTCCTTAACTTTCTTTTTACTGATAAATTTAGCTAATTTATGGTAAATTTTACCTAATTTATCGTAAATTTTAGCCAATTTATTGTGAATTTTAGCTAAAAATTTCATTTTTTAGCTAATTTTAGCTGATTTATTGAGAATTTGAGCTAAAACTTTAATATTTTAGCTAAATTTAGCTAATTTATTGAGAATTTTAGCTAATTCATATAAATTTTAGCTAAAATTTTAATTTTTTACTTAAAATCTGATAAATCAGGTCAATTTAATTTTAATTATTATGAGATTTTTTTAAGCTAATTTTAACTGATTTATTGAAAATTTTAACTAAACATTTTATTTTTTAGCCAAGTTTAGCTAATTTATTGTGAATTTTATTTAAAATTTTAATTTTTTCACTCGAAATCTGATAAATCAGGTCAATCTGATTTGAATCATCATAAGATTTATTTTTCTCTTTATAATATAAAAGATTTTAGAAATTTACAAAAATTAAAATATTTGTTTATGCCAGATAAATGAAATAAAAATTGAGCCTTTAGAAGTTGGGGGGTGATTCTCGGAGCATAATGCGTAAGAAAAAATCGGTTGGAGATGGTGACCATAACAGCGTCTAATATGCGCTGTATAAATAAATATTTATATCATATGTTATATTTTATATTATGTGTACATTATCAATTATTGAACTATAAAAAATGTATAAATGTATGTAAGTATATGAATGTAAAATTATTACGAGGGATTATATACATTATGAAACCTATGTATGAAATTGAAAAGGGGGGTTGGCGAGCGAAGCAAGCAGGGGGTGTATATTATAAAAAGATTTTGCCGCCGCCGCTGTTGCTGTCACTGCCGCTGTGTATAAGAATTCGATTTGTCTTTGGTTAGCTACAATTTATCTAGAATCTAGCTAAAATCAAGCTTAAAATTAGCTGAAAATTAGCTAAATGTTACCTAAAAGTTAACTAAAAACTAGCTAAAATTTATGTTAATTTTAAGCAATTTTAGGTAAATTTTGGTTTGATTTCAGCTGAATTTCAGCTGCATTTTAGATCTATTTATATTATATTCTCTCTATACTATTGAAAGTATATCGCCGCTATCGTCGCTGTCATCGTCAGAAATGTGCCCCTCATTTTTGGACTTACATTACAGCGTTAAATTTAGAATCTTTTTACCACTAGACTGACATTTGATAAGACTTTTATAAATCAATTAATCACTTTATTCTTTATTTAATATTATAATGAAACATATACACGTAGCCCTCATAACACACAACATTTAATTATCAATTCTGTCCTGGTATAAGGCGAGGACTTCACAGATGATTAGATTCATTAAAAGATCATTCAAGATTTACCTCGAAAAAACTTTCGAATAATTATTATTATTTAGTATTTTATATAAAAGTTATTGAAAAAATGGCAAATTCTTAAATATTTTTTTAAAGTTACAAAAGCAAGATGGGGGTCGGCACACTTGCGCGCAGGGGGCTTGCCCCCTAGTTAAAAAAAATGATAATTATATTATAATAAATTATAATTATATCATAATCTGATTAAAGCAATGATCATAGTAAAATTATAATTACATTATAATCTAATTGAAGCAATGATTATAGTAAAATTATAATTATTTCGCGGTATTATAATCATTGACTATGATCAATGATATAGGGTAATGATCATAATCGCATAGAAATATCTGATATGTATGTAGTTATTACTACAGTATTATAATAATTCATTATAGCGTACTATAATACATAGTTAAAAACATAATTTTTTTAAACAATTTAATATAATTATCATCATAACTTCATGATTAATTACTGTTAATCGCAATTTTTACCACATTTAATTATGATCATTCATGGTTTATGAGTTGATGGATTATAGGTTCATGGTTTATGATTTTATTTTTTATGGGTTTATAGTTAATGATTCGAGGGTTTATGGTTTTATGGCTAATAGGTTTATGATTTATAAGTTTATGATTTTATGGCATATAGGTTAATGGTTTATAGGTTTATGGTTTATAAGCTTATGGTTTATGGTTCATAAGTTTGACGTTTATGGGTTTATAGTTGATGGGTTTATGGTTCATGGGCTAATGGGTTTATGGTTTATGATTTATGGATTTATATTTTTATGGTTTATATGTTTATGGTCTATGAATTTATGGTTTATAGGCTTATGGCTTATGGGTCATTGCTTGTAAGGTTTATAATTTATGGGTTTTCCCGTATAAAAAGTCCCATTATAATTTCAATTAAGTTTATAATTTTGTGCGAAACACTTATCTACTTTAATATACAGAATAAGCCTATAAGATATAAGCTTATGAACCATAAACCCATAAACCGTTTACCCATAAACTATAAACTCATAACCCATAAAACCATGAACCATACACCGATGAATCATAAACCCATAAACGATAAAACCCTAAAACCATGAACCCGTAAACCATAAGCGTATAAACCATAAACCCATAGACCATAAACCATAAACCGTAAATCCATAAAACAATAACCCACAAACCATGAATTCATAAGCCATAAGCGATAAAGCCTTGAACCGTAAACCAATAATTCATAAACTCATTAACTATAAACCCAATAACCATCAACCCGTAAACCACAAGCCCACGAACAATGAACCTATTAACCATGAACCCACGATCCATAAACTCATGAAACATAAACCAACAAACCATGAACCCATAAACCATGAATCCATCAACCATAAACTTATAATTCATAAACCCATGAACCCATAAACCATAAACCATAAGCCTTAAAAACCATAAACCCATTAACAATGAACTTATTATTCATCAATCCATAAACCGTAAACCCATGAACCATATACGCATAATACATAAACACAAAACCTATGAAATTTAAAGCCATAAACGATATACATATTAACCGTAAATACGTGAACCATAAATCTATAACCCATCAGCCATAATCCCATAACTATGAATGACAAACCAATAAACCCATAAGCAATTAACCCATAAGCAATTAACCCATAATCCATAAACCCATAACAATAGATCCGTAATCCATAAAACCATGAGCCGTAAACTCATAAACTTATTAAACATAAACCCATAAACCCCTTAACCATAAACCCATGAGCCAGAAACCAATGAACCTATAAACTATAAACCCATGAACTCATTAACCCATAAACCGTCAACTATAAGCCTAAAAAACTATAAACCCATCTACTATAAACCCATTAACTATAAACTAATGAATCATAGACCCAGGAACAATAAACGCATAATACATAAAGCCAAAAATCCCATAAACTATAAACCCATAGACCATAAACCCATGAAGTATAAACCCATGAACCATATACACATAAACGGTAAACCTATAAGCCATTAACCCATAAATCTACAACTTATCTACCATAAACCCGAATCATTTCACCATGAACGAAAAAACCCCTAAGCCATTGACTAATAAGCAAGAAATCAAAGAACCCATGAACCGTTAACCCATAAGCGATATAAAAATGAACCATTATTCCATGAGACATAAACCAATGAACTATGAACTTATAAACGATAAACCAAAAATCTATACACCGTCAACCCATAAACCATAAACTCATAACCCATGAACCCATAAACCATAAACCTATAAACCATTAAAGCATAAACCCATACATCCCTAAACCATAAACCCATTAACCATAAACCATAATCCCATTAACCGTTAACCCACAAACCATAGATCCATAAATTATAAAAGCATACAAAAAACCAAAACCAATAAACCATAAACCCATAAACCCATAGACCATAAACCCATAAGTCATAAACCAATAAATCATAGAGCCATAAACCCATACACCCATAAACCATACACCCATAAACTATAAACCCATAAGCTATAAATCCATTAATCATTAACCCACGAACCATAAACCAATAAACCGTAAGCCCAGAAGCCCCTCAACAAAAAACCCATAAGCCAGAAACCAATAAACCCATAAAACGTAGACTCATGAGCAATAAGTCCACCAATCATAAACCCATTAAACATAAACTCGAAACCATAAACCCATAAACCATAAACCCATGGACCATAGATCTATAATCCATAAAACCATAAACCAAAAACTTATAAACCATCAAACTATAATCCCTCAAAACCCTTAACCAGAAACCCATCAGCCCATAAAACATAAATCCACAAACCATGAATGCATAAACGATAAACCCATAGACCCCAAACCCATAATTCATAAACTCAAGAACCTATAAACCCATAAACCATAAACTCTTAGCCTGAGAAACCATAAACTTATCAACCATAAACCCATAAACCTTGAACCCATAAACCATAAACGCATTATACGTAAACCCATAATCCAGAAACCCATATATCATTAAATCATAAACCCGAAAACCCCTGAACCGGAAACCCAAAGACCAGAGACCCATAAGCCAGAAACTACTGAACCCATAAACCATTAACCCATAAGCTACAAACTCATAAACCATAGACCCATGAAACATAAACCGATAAACCATAAATCCATAAATATAAACCATATACTATAAACTTTAAACCCATCAACTATGAACCCATAATCCATATACCCATATACTATGAACCTATAGATCATTAAACCATAAACCCATGAACTCCTAAACCAAGAACTCATAAGCCAGAAACCAATAAACCTATGAACCATAAACCCATAAGCTATAATTTAATAAACCATAAACCTATAAATTGTTTACCCATAAAACATAAACCAATAATCTATAAACCCATGAACCATTAACCGATAAATCATAAACCCATGAACCGTTTACCCACAAACCATGAACCCATAATCCATAAACCCATGAACAATAAACCGATAAATTATGAACCCATAAACGATGAAATTATAAGCCATAAACTCGTAAATCATATGCGTATAAACCATAAACCCATAAACCCAAAAACCATAAACTTATTGACCCATAAACCGTAAACCCATGAAAAAATAACCCACTGAACCATGAACCCATGAACCATAAACTCATAAACCATGAACGCATAATGCATAAACTTATAAACCATAAACCGTAGGCCCATAAATTATAAACCCCTTAACCGTGAACTCTTAAACCATAGACCCAGGAACCATAAAAGCATAATACATAAAACTGAAACAAATGAACCTTAAACCCATGAACTATTTACCCATAGACCATAAACCCATTAGTCGTAAACCCATAAATCATTAACTTCTAAACCATAAACCCATAAATAAACCGTTAAACCATAAGTTCATAAGCCCCTCAAGCAAAAAAACGTAAGCCAGAAACCAATAAACCCATAAACAATAAGCCCATAAACCATAGATTAATAATCCATAAACCCTTGAACCCATAAACCATAAACTCATAAACCATTAAACTATAAACCCATAAACCCTTTAACCAAAATCCCATAAGCCATATACCAATAGAGCTATAAACCAAAATTCCATCAGCTATAAATCCATTAACCATAAATCCATAAACCATTAACGCATGACACAAAAACCCGTAACCCATGAAATATAAATCCATAAACTAAAAACCCATCAACCATTAACGCATAACACCAAAACCCAGAACCCCTGAACTGTAAACCCACTAAATATATACTTTAAAACCATAGACCCATAAACCATGAACCCATAAATCTATGACCCAACAACCATGAACCTATAAACTTCTAAACCGGAAACTTAAAAGCCAGAAACTACTAAACCATAAACCATTAGCCCATAAGCTATGAGCTTATAAACCATAGACCCATGAAACTAAAATCCACAAACCACGAATCCATAAAACATAAACCATAAACCTGTAAACCGTTAACCCATCAACCATAAACCCGTAATCCATAAACTCATAAGCTTTTCACCCATAGATCATTAAACCATGAATTCATGAACCCCTAGACCAGAAACCCATGAGCCAGAAACCAACAAACCCATAAACCATAAACCCGCAAACCTTAAACTCATTAACACATAAACCGTAAACCCACAAAACAATAACCCACGAACCCTGAACCCATAAACCATAAGCCATAAACCCTTGAACCGTAAACCCATAAACGATAAACTAGTAAACCATAAACTCATGAACTATAAACTCATTAACCATGAACCCGTAAACCATAAACCCATTAACCATAAACCCAGAATCCATGAACTCATAAAACATGAACCCACAAACCTTGAACCCATAATTCATAGAGCCATAAACCATAAACTTATAATCCATAAACCCATGAACCATAAACCGATAAATCATAAACCCATAGACGATAAAACCATAAACCATAGACCCGTAAATCATATGCGTATAAACTATAAACCCATGAGCCGTAAACTCAAAAACCGTATACTTATTGACCCATAAACCGTCGACCCATAAAAAACTAACCCACTGAACCATAAACTCATAAACCATAATCCCATAAACTATAAACCTATAAGTCATTTAACCAAGAACCTATATATCCCAAACCATTAACCAATAAGCCAGAAACCATTAACCCATAAGCGATGAGCTTATAAACCATAAACCCATGAAAATTAAACCCACGGACCATGAACCCATAAAGCATAAACCCATACACCGTTAACCCATAAACCAGAAACACGTAAACCGTAAACCCATAAACCATAAACAGATAGTTCAAAATCCCATAAACTATAGATTTATCAACCACAGACTCATGAACCATAAACCCATAAACCATTAACCTCTAAACTGTGAACCGAGAAACCATAAACCCATGAAACATAAACTATAAACCCATGAACCATAAATCCGTAACCCATAAACCATAAACCCATAAACTATAGACCCAAAAATCATAGACCCATAATCCATGAACCCATAAACCATAAACTCATGAACCATAAACCCATAATTTATAAAATTATAAACCATAAACCGTAGGCCCATAAACCATAAACCCCTGAATCGTAAACTCATAAACCATAGACCCATGAACCATTAAAGCATAATATATAAACTTAAAACCAATGAATCTGAAACCCATGAACTATAAACCCATAGACCATGAACCCATAAGCCATGAACCCATAAATTATTAACTTATAATCCATACATCCATAAATTAACCAATAAACCGTAAGCCCAATAGCCCCTAAACCAGAAAAATAAAAGCCAGAAACCGATAAACCCATAAACCATAGTTCCATAATCCATAAACCCATTAACCTACAAACCATTAAATCATAAACCATTAAAATATAAACCTATAAACCCTCTAACCCAAAACCTATAAGCCAGAAACTAATAAAGCTATGAACCAAAAATCCATAAGCTAGAAACACATTAACCATAAACCCATAAACCATGGACCCATAATCCGGAAACCCATAAACCATGAACTCATAAACCATGAACCTATAATTCATAAACTCAGAAACTAGAAATTATTAGCCCATAAGTTATAGACTCATAAACTATAAACCCGTGAACCATAAACCTATCAACAATAAACTCATAAACCATAAATCTATAAGCTATAAACCCATTAATGATAAATTTGTGAACCATAAATACATTAACCATGAACCTATTGACCTATAAACCCATGAACCATGAACCTATAAACCTATAAACCCAAAAACCCAAAATCCATAAACCATCAACTCGCAAACCATGAAATTCTAATCCTGTGAACCCCTGAACCAAAACCCCATAAGCTAGAAACCAATTAACCCATAAACCATAGACCCATGACACATAAGCCCGTTACCTATAAACCCATAAAGCATAAACCCATAATCTATAAGCCTATAAATCCATAAACCCATAAACTAAAGACTCATAAATTATAAAACCATAATACATGAACCCATAAAACATGGACCATAAGCCTATAGACCATAAGCCTATCAACCATAAACCCATAAACCATAAACGCATAACACATCAACCCAAAACTCATTAACCATAAACCCATAAATCACAGACCCATTAACTGCAAACCCATAAACCATAAACCCATACACCATAAACCCATAATCAATAAACTTATAAACCTATAAACCATAAACTTATTAATCATGAACCTATAATCCACAAACCTAAAAACCATAAACAATAAGCCTATAAACCATAAACTTACTAACCATTGACCAATAACCTATGAACCCATAAACCATAAACATATGATACATAAACGTAAAACCCATGAAACATAAACTCATAAACCATAAACATATAATACATAAACGTAAAACGCATAGACCATAAACTCATTAACAATAATCCTACTAACCATGAACCCATAAATTACGAACTATATACCGTGAACCTGTTAATTATAGACCTGTAAACCATAAACCCATATTCCATAAACCCATAATCAATTAACCCATAGACCTATCAACTCAATAAACCATGAAGTCATAAACCATGAACCAATAATTCATAACTCCATAATTTATAGGCCTATAAAACGTAAACCAACTAACCATAAACCTATAAACCATAAAGCAATAGACCCATGAACCCATAAACTGAAAACTCATGAACAATGAACCTATAATCCATAAACTAATAAACTAGAAAATATAAGTCTTTAAACCATAAACCTATTAACCATAAACCCATAATCCATAAGCTCATAGACCCATAGATTCCTTACCCGGAAACCCATAAACCATGAACGCATAAGCCATAAACCCATGAACCATAAACCCATAATCCATAAGCCCAAAAACCCATAAACCCATGAACCAAAAACTCATAAACCATGAACCTATAATCTATAAACCAATTAACCAAGAAATATATGTCTATAAACCATGAACCCATAAACCATGCCCACATAAACCATAAACTCATGAACCATGAACCCATAGACTATAAACCCATAATCCATAAGCGCATGAACTCATAAACCAATAAACTAAAAACTCATAAACCATGAACCTATAATCTATAAACTAATGAACCATAAACTATAGGTCTATAAAATATAAACCTATCAACCATAAACTTATGGACCATAAACCCAAAAATCATTAACCTATAAACCATAAACCCGTGAACTATCAGATTATAAATCCATAAACCCCTAGACCAGAAACCTATGAGCCAGGGACCAATAAACCCATGAGCTATAATCCCATAAGCCATAAACCCATAAACTATAAACCCATGAAACATAAACCTACAAACCACGAACCCATGAACCAGAAACCTATAAAGCATTAACCCATATACCATAAACCCATAATCCATAGACCCATAAACCACAAACCCATGCACCATATACCTATAAATCATTAACCTATATACCTTAAACCCATGAACCATAAACTCATAAACCATAAACCCATAGACCATAAACCTATAAGCGATAAACCCATAAACCATAAATCCATAAACCATAAACCCAAAAGCAATGAACCTATAATCCATAAACCCATAAATCATGAACTCATAAACCAAAAACGCATGATACATAAACTCAAAACCCATAAACTATAAGCCCATAAACCGTAAACCCATAAACCAGAAACCTACAAATCATAAACCTATAAACCATAAACCCATAAACCATTAAACCATAAACCCATAAAATCTTAGACCAGAAACCTATATGCCGGAAACCAATAAACCCATATACCATTAACCTATTAGCCATAAACCCATGAACTATAAACCCAAAAAACGTAAATGCATAATTCATAAACCAATAAACTTTAAACCATAAGCCTATAAACCCAAAACCCATGAACCATATCCCCATAAACCATGAACCCATGAGCAATGAACCCATAATTAATAAACTCATGAATCATAAACGACAAACTTATAAACCACAAACTCGTAAGATATAAACCCCTAAACCAGGAAACCATGAGCCAGAAACCAATGAACCCATAAACTTTAACCCCATAATTTACGAACCTATAAACCATGAACTCATGAAACATAAACTCTTAAGCCATGAACCCATGAACCATTAACTTATCAACCATAAACCCATAATCAATAAAATAATAAACACATAAACCCATAAACCGTAAACTTATTAACCATGAATCGATAATCGAAAAACTTATAAACTATAAACCATGAGCCTATAAACCATAAACTTATTAACTATAAACCCATAAACCATAAACCCATAAACCATGAACCCATAAACTATAAACCCATGAACCCATATACCATAAACCCATAAACCGAAAACCCATAAAACATAAACTCATAAATCATTGAACTATAAACCCATAAACCTCGAAACCAGAAACTCATTGGCTAGAAACCAAGCAACCCATAAACCATAAACTTATAAAACATAAACCCACAAAGCATGAACCGATGAACCATAAACCATAAACCATAAGTTCATAAACCATAAACTCATAAACCATAATTTCGTAAACCATAAGCCCATAAACTATAAACCCATAAACTACAATCCCGTAAGCCATGAGCCTATAAAAAATAAACCCATAAACCATGAACCCTTAAGCAATGAACCCATGAACCATGGACCCATAAACCCATGATCTTATGAACCATAAACCTATAGACCATAAACCCATAGAGCATAAACCCATAATCCATAAACCATCAACCCATAAACGATAACCCATAAAACATGAACGCATAATACATTAACCCAAAACCGATGAACCACAAACCCATAAGCAATGAACCCATAAGCCATAAACCCATAAATCATAAACCATAAGCTTATAAACCATAAACTCATTAACCATAAACGCATAAGACATGAACTCATGAACCCAGAAAACCCATAAACCCATGAACTATAAACCCATAAACCCATAAACCCATGAATCTATAAACTATAAACCCATAAATTATAAACCCATAAACCATAAATTATTAAACCATAAACCCATAGACCCCTAAACCAGGAACCCATAAGCCAGAAACCAATGAACCTATAAACTATAAGTCCATAAGCCATAAACCTATGAAACATTATCCCATAAACCATAAACTTATTTAACATGAATCTATAATTCATAAACTTATAAACCATAGTCCATGAGCCTATAAACCGTGAACCCATAAATTATAAACCCATAAATCATAAACTCATAAACCATAAACGCATAATACATAAACTCAAAACCTATGAACTATAAATGCATAAGCAATAGACCCATATACCGTAAACTTATAAACCATAAACCTACAAATTATAAGCCTATAAACCATAAACTCATAAACCGTTAAACCATAAACCCATAAAATCCTGAACCCATATGCTAGAAACCAATAAACCCATAAACCATAAACCTATTAGCTATAAACCCATGAACTATAATCCCATAAAACTTAAAGGCAATAATCCAGAAACCTATAAATTGTAAACCATAAGCCTATAAACCATAAACTCATTAACCATAAACCTATAAACTATAAACCCATAAATCATAATCGCATAATACATAAACCTAAACACATGAAGTATAAACCCATAAAACTATAGACCATAAACCCATAAGCCATAAGCCCATAAACCATGGACCCATAAACTATAGACCCATAAACCACAAACCCATAAACCATTAAACTATAAACCCATAAAACCCTAAACCAGAAACCCATAAGCTAGAAACCAATAAACCCATAAACCATAAACCCGTAAGTCATAAACCCATAAACTATAAACCCATAAAACATAAACCCACAAACCATGAACCCATAAACCATTAACCATCATAATCAAATGTGGCAATGAATTACGATCAACAGTAATTAGTGATCATAACTTTATGATAATGATTATAATAAATTGTATTAAAAAAATATGTTTTTAAAATATTTATTATGGTACGTTTTAATGAATTGTTATAATACTGCAGTAATAACTATAATCATATTAGATATTCCTATGCCATCATGATCATTATCTTATATCATTGATCATAGTCAATGATTATAATTTTACTATAATTATTGCTATAATTAGATTATAATTTATTATAATATAATTATAATTGAATATAGTATAATATTATAATTTTGATTATAATATTTTTCCGTAAGAAACATGACTTTAATTAGGCTCAAATCATTTATTTTTAGGTTACAAAATAGTCCAATAATGGTTTTGGAGATTAATTGAACGTTATAATTTATGTTTCCTTTAAACTGTAAAAACAGAATAGCAACTATTTAAAAATTTCGTTCTAAACGTCACATAAAAAGAAAGATTAAAGAAGATTAAAAGAAGATACATTTTTGTAGATTCACTTATTTACATTTTGATTTTTCTGGTTATCATTTGAAAAAATATTTCACGTATGTTTATATTCATTTTTGTACATTGCCTAATATTTCTGTATATTCACGTGTTCTTCTGTATTTATTTTACATTTATGTGTCTTTCAAAAATAAAATTCATTTCTAAAATGTACATAAATGTATATTAATATTTATATATTTATCTGCTTATTTAACCATTCATTTATTCATCCAAAGTAACATTACATCTCATTACATATAGTCTAAAATACAATGTAAGAAATATGTACCCTTATCTGTTATTTGATAGTGACAAAGATTATGTGTTAGATAATACGCACATTGATGTAATGCAAATGGGTTGCCTAGCTAAATTTTGAACCAATATTGTGAAATTATATTAACTATAGCTAACCTTTTTTGATAAACTTTCCTGATTTGTTATTGATGAAAATCGAACACTAGTCGAGAGAATATTGCACGAAGAATTAGAAAAATATAGGCTGCTTCCTTCTAATACAACTGTAAAGTTGAGAGGTACAAACAAGTTAATAGGTGTTATTAATATACCCTTATAAGTTGTTTTTTTTAGTGGAAGGTTATTTTATTTTCTACCCAACAGTATTAGGTTGCCTTGTCAAAAGTGTGTCACATCCATGGTTGCCTAGATTTTAAATGTTAAGTTTCAAGCGAAAGCAGCGAGAGAGAACAGAGAAGCATTGCGCACGCCTATTTTTGCAACTTATAAGGCTGCCGAGAGTTCTGAAAGAAGATTTTTTTGATCATAGAAAAGATATGCGGATGCTTATTTTTACCAGTGTAGAAAAAACTTCTTTTAGACTGTCATTTGGCATAACACGATACACAATACGCGAATGAAGCCGCGAGCAAAAGCTTGTTTTATTATAGTGGGTCTTGTACCTTTTGTAAGTCTAGAGTAGGATCAGGAATTTCAATTCCAATGAGATGGATGTCAATTGTAGACATACTTCGCTCCGCCTTAAAAGTATATACATTCAAGTAAAAAAACACGAAGTGTAAGAATCGTACTAATTGTATACGCGATATATATTGTATATGCGATATATATAAATATATAGTGAAGATGGTAGCGACTGAAAAAAAATGCAAAGTGCGAGATTGATATAAAAAGAGGTTGGCTTGAATGTTAGAGGAGAATTTTGAAGATCGACTGATAGAAAAAAAACTTATTTATTTTGATTTATGAGTCTTTCTATTTAGTTAATAGTATTTTTGAATTAAGAGTATTACAATTTCAGAAGTGGGATAATACTCAAAACTTCAGCAAAATTTAAAAAAAAAAAAGAGGAAACATATTTTAGGCTATTTCAAGTTTAAAAAGACATTCGCAAGGAAAAGGATGTTTTCGATAGCTAAAAAGAAGCTTATCACAAAACAAATTGGTTGGATTTAAAAAAAAAATTAATCAGAACTGGATCAAGATTAAGGAACTCGGTACAGCTGTGTGCGTCCGGGATAAATATTTTGTGCATAAATGTGACATTTGCATAGATTGAGGTTTGAAAATTTTCGGAACTGCTGTGTGCGACCGAATATTAAGATTTGTTGATAATTTATATAGACAATTGAAATGAAGGAAGAAAGAGATCCGAATACTTTAAAAGCGACATTTCTTAAAGAATTGTGTAAGGCTTAAGGTCTGAATTCGACAGGTAATAAAAACGAATTAATAAGCAGATAAGATAAAGCAGATCTGTCAAGAAATTGGACTATAGATAAAGGAATTGATCCGAACTTATCAGAAACAGATAAAAGAACTGAAGAAGGAACTGTAGGAGGTGCGAGCATGGTCGAAGAGAATACGATTTAAAGGCGTGAAATGGATTTATAAAAGACGTGAGAGAGAACTAGCTGAGCGAGAGTTAGAAATGATGCGTCGTGATTTACAACGTTTAAGAGAAGTTTTGCCATATAGAAATGATGAATTACAAAGAATATTGCAGAACAGTCAATTAGAAAAGGTAAATATGAGTGAATTGAAAGAATCAGTAAATTTTTTTGATGGAAGTGATGGTGAATATATTAATTGGGAAAAGCAGATAAAATTTGTTAAAAATGCATATAAATTGTCAGACGATGAAAAAAAATTTCTTATGAGTGCTAGAACACGGAGCGAACAAATCGGGAATACTTCCTTGCGCCCTCTACTGCTATAGTTCCGTACACATGTTTTTGGAAATAGACCTTGTGTATAAGCAACGATTCCATAACCCATCGGGAAAAAGTCCGAACGCTTATAGGAAAAAGTCCGAACGCTTATAGAGCGTTCGGACTTTTTCCCGATGCCTTATGGAATCGTTGCTTGTACGCAAGGCCTATTTCCAAAAACGTGCGTACGGAACTGTAGCAGTAGAGGGCGCAAGGAAGTATTCCCGATTTGTTCGCTCCGTGAATCAAAGGAAAAGCATTAGAATGGTTTCATTCGATGCCGGAAAATTTAGAATTGCCAATAGATAATTTATTCAAGTATAAGAGAGGAATGTTTGATCACAAGCTGCGTAAACTTGTTCTAAGAAAACAGTTTGAAGAACGAGTGTGGAAGTATTATGAGAAGTTTAGTGAATATGTACATCATAAAATTATATTGGGAAAACGTGTACCGATTAATATTAATGAAATGATTGATTATATTATTGAAGACATTTCAGATCAGTTTCTTAAAAATCAAGCAAAAATACAAAGGTTTAATGAAATCGAAGATTTACTCACTGCTTTTGAAAAAATAACTTTAAATTTTCGAGCTATTGGAGAGAAAAATTTTAACGAAAATGAAACAATTTTCAAAAATGGAGCGCAAGAATCAGCAAATATAAAGTCTCCAAGCGAGAAAGAAACGTCGGACAGAGGTGTTTTACGGTGTTATAATTGTCAAGAAATAGGTCACGTATCTAGATATTGTATGAAAGCTAAAAAAATCAATTCATACTACAAATGCGGTGTCGAGGGATATTTTCCAAGAGACTGTCCAAAGTCAAAGGAGACATCAGCAGAGAAATCAGAATCACAGGTTACACATATTGAACAGACTTACATTGATGATGACGATTGTCAACAACAAGTAAAATATGAATTAGAATACGAGGACAAGAAATTTAATTTTCAATCGAATACATTATTTGATACAGGGAGTCCTATTAGTTTTATTAAAGAGAAATTTATAATTAATAATGCGATTAAAAAAATTGAAGAATATGATCTCAGGCTTCATGGAGTCAATAAGTCTAAATTAAAAATTTTAGGTTACGTTACTTTGAGTATTTTTATAAATGATATGTCTATAGATAATTTGCAATTGTTTGTTGTAGATAACGATACAATGGAAATCGCATCAGTCATAGGAAGGGATATATTAATAAAGAAATTTTGTTTTAAATTAAGAATTGATTCTATGAAAACTGTAGATGAGCCAATTGAAATTTTGCATATAGATTGTAGCAATGAAAAAATGAAATAGCTAATAAGTTGAATATTAATTTTGAAATTTCTAAAGAAACACAAAGTAAATTAACTAAACTTTTTAAAAATAAATATGTTTTACCTGAACGTCCTGAAAAGCCAGAAGTAGATGCTGAAATTAAGTTAATATTAAAAGAGCTTCAGTCATCTCATTTTTCTCCAAGAAGGTTATCATATAGTGAGAGAGAAGTAGTGAGAAAAAAGATTGATGAATTATTAGAAAAGAAGGTTATACAACAAAGCAAGTCAGAACATGCATCCCCGATTGTACTTACTAAAAAGAAAAACGGTGAGTGGCGTATGTGTGTGGATTTCCGTACATTAAATTCATTCATAGCGAGAGATAATTACCCATTACCGATTATAGAAGATCAATTAGATTTGTTAGAAGGTAAAAAATATTTTAGCTTATTAGATTTAAAGGATGATTTTCAACACATAAGAGTTGCTGAAGAATCGATTCAATTCACAGCTTTTATTACAATATTTGGACATTTTGAATATCTTAGTCTTCCGTTTGGATTAAAACCTGCTCCGGCCCGTTTTACTTCTTACGTAAATCAAATTTTAAAAAATTCAATTTTAAGTGGTGAAGTTATAACTTTTATGGGTGATTTTTTAGTAGCTACAGTAACGATTGAACATCATATGCAAGTATTGGAGCAAGTTTTTGATTTACTTGTTAGAAATAAACTTGAGTTAAGAATTGATAAATGCAAATTTTTGTATACATAGATAGAGTATTTGGGTTATATAATATCACAAGATGGGATACAACCGAGTAAAAGTGGCATAGAAGCAGTTTTAAATTTTCCAATACCGAAAAATGTCAGAGAAGTTCGTGGATTTATAGGTTTATGTTCTTTTTTTAGGAAATTTATAGAAAATTTCTCGGTTATTGCTAAGCCATTATACGATTTACTACGCAAAGATGTTAAATTTATTTTTGGTAAGAATGAACTAGATGTCTACGAATTTCTCAAACAAAAACTAACAGAAGCACCTATTTTGTCGATTTATAATCTGAAAGATGAGACAGAGCTCCACTACGATGCAAGTTCTTTGGGTTTTGGTGCAGTTTTGATGCAGTGGAAAGCGGATTTGAAATTTCACCCGGCATTTTATTTTTCAAAAAGAACTACAGAAGTTGAGAGTAGATATCACAGTTTTGAATTAGAGACACTTGCGATTGTATATGCTCTTAAGAGGTTCAGAATTTATTTGTATGGGATAAAATTTGAAATCATTACTGACTGTAATTTTCTTACTCAAGCTTTAAATAAAAAAGATATTAATCCACGCAAAAAGTTCGAAAGATGGGCTTTCGAACTTTTGGATTATGATTATGTTTTGGAGCATAAAGAAGGAAAGAACATGTCGCATGTAGATAGGCTAAGTCGTGTACATGGTATTTTGGTTGTTGAAGATCATTCGTTCGAATTTAATTTATCACTGTGTCAAAGTCAAGATCCAGCGATCAAGGCATTGAGAGATGAACTTGAAAAAAAAGAACACAAGATTTTTGAGTTAAGAAATGGATTAGTATACAAGAAGAAAGATGAGAATCTGCTATTTTATGTACCTGAAAGAATGGAATCAAATATATTATATAAATATCATGATGAGTTGGGACATATTGGTGTTGAAAAAGTATGTGAGATTATCAAGCGAAACTATTGGTTTTCAAACATTAAGGAAAAAATAAACTTTCATGTACGCAACCGCCTTAAATGTGTAACATTTCCTCCTACGAGTGGAAAGATTGAAAGAAAATTACATTGTGAAGATAGAGTAGCTGTTCCATTTGAGAAAATACATGTAGATCATACTGGGCCGATTGATAAAAAAATTGTTTAAAAAAAATTTATATTTATAGCAATTGATTATTTTACAAAGTATGTGAAATTGTATGCGACAAAAACTACTAATAGTAAAGAAGTAATAGAAAACCTTGAAAAATATTTTGTTTATTATAGTAAACCAAAAGTTATTACATCTGATCGAGGAAGTGCGTTTACATCGGCAGAATTCAATAATTTTATAGATGAATATGGCATTAAACACGTAAAAATTGCAACAGGATCACCCCAGGCGAATGGCCAGGTCGAGCGTGTTAATCGTGTATTAAAAGCAATGTTAAGTAAGTTGACAGATAATGAGTTAGGCAAAAATTGGTGTAAAGTACTGACTACGAGAGTGTCACACCTCTGAATCACGGATTTTGCTCATACTTCGGAATAAGTTTTGAGATGATAAAATATGGAAAAAGCTCAAGTTATAGTCACAATTACTCAATATTTCCCTAGTTACAGGCAATTAAAGAAAATCACTAAAAAAGTTACTAGAATTTTAAACGCATATAGTTCTTTAACATTGATAGCTAGAAGCTTGAAACTTTTTTTAAATTAAAGTTGAGCTCAAATTCTTTCGAAACAGTAGTTACAGCATATCAAAATATTATTTTTTTCCAAAGTTAGAGCGTAATAAGGATTGAACCTGAATTTTCTTTTTAAAACATTAATTAATAATAAAAGCTGAATTTTTATTATTAAAATGAAGGAAAATTTTAATTAAGTTAATATGCAGGATCAGTCGATAAAGTAGATCGGTTTTAAGGTATTTTCAAGATAAAAAAATAAATAATAATTAGAAAAATTTATTTTTTATTTAAGAACGCATAGGAATAGATGATGGAATTTTCTATGAAAAAATTTTCAATAAATTACACAGGCACACAAAAAAAAAAGTTATTTGAGTTTGAGACAAGACCCATATACTTATAGGTTTTTGGGTGCGCTGAATCCGAATCCGAGGTCAGATTTAGGTCATCACCCTCAGGTTTTCTCCTAGCTGACAGACGTTGCCTAACTCAGGGACTTACACTGAGTTTATGTGAAACGAGATATACTCATCATAAATAACACTAGAAAGATAATCTCAAAACGAGGAAAATCCTTCATGACAATGGATCCTGTCAATATCATTCCAACTATCTTGCGTCTTTCTCTCTTCGTCTTCACCACTGTTCAGTATCCAAAATGATGACTTTCTTATCAATATGGACCTGAAATCAAAAATTCGTATGAATAAAAATTGTAATTATCTGTTCTCGGAAAACAAATTACAGTATGATTTTTCGACGATATACCTTGTTCTCTTGTCTTCAAACGACCTGTAAAGTGGGTTCCGTCTCTTTCTTTTTCTTCTTTGATCCTCTCTCAGCAAGGTCCAGCAGTAGTCAGCTAACGGATTGATATTCCAACGGCCTTGATATCTCCTCTCCATCTCCTTTATAGCCTGATGAAACCTCTCTCCCTGCTCCTCGCTGAAATCTCCACAATTCTCTGGAAATTCATCTAAATGATAATCCAGAAAATGAAGTTTGTAATTCATATTACACCCCAACTTACTGTAGTTTGTTAGAGGCTTCTATTCACCATATTTTTAAAAAAATGTCTATCTCCTTGTCTAGGGGGCCTGTTTGACGAAAAGAAAAAACACGGGTTCATCTTTTTTCATCAAAAAATCATATCCTGCAGTTTCAGCCGAATCCGTTTACCGGAGGTGGGGTGCTCTCCTTGTAAGTTTGAATCCCTAGTGTAAACGGGGCTTTCAAAGCATCTAATTACTAGCAAAAACTTTAGAACGGAATTAATTAAATTAAATGATAATTTTTAAGAAGAAAATATAGTAACTCTATGATTTAATATTTTTTTTTTATAAAATAAATACTTTTCATAAATAAGTTTGCATTTTAAGGGCAATTTCTTAGTTGAGTACTATCTTTATTATCTAATACAGTGTGTAGATGGGGGTATCCATGTACGCTGGAAATAAATACAAAGAGGTCTCCGCGCATATCTACTTGACAGCCTAGATGAAGTAGATTATCTAGATAACCATTGAAGTAAGAGGGGATCAGTGAGCTCCAGCTCACGCAGCGAGAGGAACTAATCATCATTCTCTCTCGCACCGTTTTGGATTTTACTACTATTAGACTCAAATTAATTATATTTTTTTGCTTCTTCTCTGTTTAAAGTAAGAAAGAGACGTGATTTTTTTTATTTGTTTTTTTTTTGAGTGTTTTTTTATTTCCTTGCTATAGAGCAGCTTTTTATTGCAATTAAATAGTAAATATACCTATATACATAGGTATATTTACTATTTAATTGCAATAAAAAGAGCAAGTGTTAAGTAAAAGATAAAAATAAATACCTTTAAAATCATTTTGCAAGTGAACTCGAACTTGTTTTTTTTTTTGCTGTTTTTAGTAATCCTGCGTATAAGTTAGATCTTTGCAGGATTACTTGCAATAATCTTTTATGTAAAAATAGAGTCAGTGTAATAACAGCAATTATTAACAAATGAAAATAGTTTTTTTTATTAATCAGGGGAAAGACTAGGCCTTTGGGTGAAAAGCCCCGAGTGGTCGTTTTATGTTTTCATAGAACCGCTGCGCATTGCACAAAAGCCTGATGGTGATGGGTGTAAAAGGGTGCTGAAAAGGTGCCCTTATCCTGTGGACACCAAGTGCATTTTATGCCTGGTGAATCACGGATTATCGTACACCAGGGATTAGGGTTATCTTGTCTGTTTCAGGTTATACCTGATAAACAAAATTGCACACGACCTATTTTAACAAGAAGAGATAGATATAACCATTGAAAAAAAAACTAAGGAAAATCGAGAGTGGTTCTTCTTTTTTTTTATAATTGATAGATTTTTTTCCTTATAAAATTCAATTTATTTATTTTTGTTTCGTTTTTTTCAAATTAAATTTAGATATTTTTTTCATGAGATTTTCACTTAATTATGATTAAAACAAATTTTCAATATTTAAATATTCAATTAACGATTTACCAAGAATTTGTTTTTTTTATTTAATCAACGACGAAACTTTGTATCGAACCGAAAATAAACGAGAATAACTTAAAAAAGATGTCAAATATATGACCGACTCAAACAAAAAAGACAGTGTTATTTATTTCACAAACCATCTTATGTCAATTTTATGTGGGTCGTATATTAAGTGTCATTTTGCATGCTAATATGTTATGTCCAATATATAAAATAATTAAAAGAAATTTTATGTAACATCAAATTAACGAACCCTCTGGACATTGCTGAGTTGTAAAGTCGGCGAGTATACTAACTTTACAAACAAGAAGGTCAGATTGGTATTTTTCTTTTGCTGCTTATTCGTAAATAATTGTTCAAGTAATAATATATACATATATTTATTTTGATAAGAAAATAGAAAGATAAAATCAGTTAATAAAACGAAAATTGAATATTAAATTAAGTCTATCCAATCTTGCTATATATCTTAATATTTGACGTTACAATATATTAAAATTATACAGTATAAAATCATTTGATCTATCAAACAAAGTGATTTAAGGGTTCCTAGCTAGGGTTTCCATAAATCAAAAAATATAACACGCCGTCAGTGGTACTTGCTACATTTCACACCATTTTCAATACGTTTATTAAGAAAAAATTGTCAGGTGGGAGGAAGAAGGTTACGATTCGAAATTGGCCACAAAAAAGTAACGATTCGGATAAAGCCACAAAAAGGTTCCGATTCGGGTTAAGCCACAAAAAGGTGACGATTCGGGTTTGGCCACAAAAAAGTACCGATTCGGGTTTAGCCACAAAAAGGTTACGATTCGATTGCTAATTTTTTCTTTCGATGTTTTGGATGAAAACCGATATTGAAAACATAAGACTTTGTCTCCTATATCTCGCGCATCTAATGTTTTGTGATCAGCTTAGAGGTAACATCGAGTGCTTTATTGGTATTGTTATAGTATTTGCTGATTCTTAATAAATGAATTAAATTGTTCGTCAAAAAATAAAAAACAGTTGTGATTCGATATTGTTATATACAATTATTTTTCTGAATATAATGGAAGATACTAATAATTTTATGTCACTTTTTAATAAGTATGTTTAAATCATTTTTATAATATTTTCATGAAATATTTTAAAAGTAATTTTCGTTTTCTTTGAAAATTATTTTTAAATTTATTCAGTAAATAATTTAAAACAATTATTACAGTATTCTTTTAAATTCATCAAAAAAAGCGAAGATAACATTATTATAGAAGGAATTTTACAATTGATTGCTTTTTTATGGAAAATATTAAAAAATAATTCTAATATTTATGAGTGCTTGGATATCGGAGATAAATTCTTATGTTTTCAATAGCGGTTCTCATCCAAAACATCAAAGGAAAAAATAAGCAGCCGAATCGTAACCTTTTTGTGGCTAAACCCGAATCGGTACTTATTTGTGGCCAAACCCGAATCGTCACCTTTTTGTGGCTAAACCCGAATCGGAACCTTTTTGTGGCTTTATCTGAATCGTTACTTTTTTGTGACCCATTTCGAATCGTAACCTTCTTCCTCTCACCTGACGAAATAATGAAAAAATTTATTGATTATATATAGAAACTTAAATTTGGTAAATAAATATTCATACACTATGAAAATTCTTTTGTAATTCGTCAAATCTTTTCAAAAATTTATGTTTTAAAATTTTACAAACATGTTTGTAAAATTGACATAAAATTTTTGTAATTTAAAAATTTCTATGTACTTTTAAAATCAAGAAAAAAGCTTTTGTAAAATTAACACATGAAATTTTTTATTCTTACAAACAGTGTGTACTTTGTTATTCAAATCATCTCACACTTATAATAATTATATGGGCATATCTCTGGAACCTTAAACTTTTTACGAACAGAGTTTTATATAAATTTAAAAGTTGATAATTCAAGTTCCTAAGATAGCACAGGCTTTAACCAGTGCTTGAAATTTTTGTTTTAAAGAGTAAAATATGTACTCGAACTTTGGTGTCAATTGGGATGTTGCATGAATTTTTTTTTAAATCCATTACATACGTCATTAAGAAAATGAAAACATAAAGGACACGTATATATGGGTCATTTATTTTTTTGTATTCTATTTGACGAATATTATACATTTTTTCATGCAAAATGCTAATTAAAAAATAGTTACCAACAATATACAATTTTATACGTCAAAAATTATGCATTTTTCATAATTTTCTACACGGGTTTTTTACGGTGTATAAAGAGTAACTTACTTTCAATCGTATTTAAATTTTTACATCATAATTTACATAATAAAAACAACAATTTAAGACCACGTCGATAGATGTGCTATGTTTTATTAATAAGTTTCACCATTTATAAGGACCGTGTAATTATCCATGCAAAAATTACACATACCTTAAAAATGGTGTAACTAATTAATGAAGCATAGCACATCAATCAACGTAATATTAAATTGTGGTTTTTATTATGTAAATTATAATGTAGAAATTAAAATACGATTGAAAGTAAGTTACTTTTTATACATTGTAAGAAACACGGGTAGAAATATATGAACAATGCATCATTTTTGACGTATAAAACTGTATATCGTTAGTAACTATTTTTCAATTGACACCAAAGTTCAAGTACATATTTTACTCTTTGAAACGAAAATTTTAAACACTGGTTTAAGCCTGTGCCATCTTAGGAACTTGAATTATAAACTTTTGAATTTCTATAAAATCTTGTTCGTAATAATTTAAAGGTTTCAGAGATGTACCCATATATTGACATTATTATTATATGCAATAAAAATGCCATTCATGCAAGGTATATTTTACTGCGTATACAATTATTTCTATCTTTATATATATATATATATATTAGGGGGGGAGGTTCCTCCTGCTCACTTCGCTCGCCGACCCCCCGAATATCACTGCTGTTATTCAATTTTAAATTTAATAGAAGAGTAGGACATAATAAATCTAATTTTTATGTTTGTGAATGCGAAAAAAGTCCGATAGAAAACCTAGATACATAAAAATATAAGATATGAAGTTACAGAATTAGGATTAATAAAAAAAAATAGTTTAACACGTCATTCAAAAGTTTACAAGGAATCAAATTTTAATATATATTTTGTTTCAATAAGTAATATTATTGTTGTATCTGATACTTTTGATATGATCGGGAGGGGTAGGTTCGTCTCAATTACCACTAAATTATATTTATACAATTTGCTTTATTACATCTATTTATACACTTAGCCTTATTACATGACTACTGTTATACAATTTTGAATCTAGAATGATAATATATAGACTATAAGAAAATCGTAAGAACGCAAAACTCGAAGAATAAAGGGAAACTAGAAAGAACAGCTAGGAACGCAAATGAAAATAATAAGTAAGAACAAAGATAAACGCAACGATAACTATAATTAAGAACCAAGAGAACTGAAGAACCAAAGATGAATGTGGACGCAACTTAAAGAATAATTAGGAGAGCTCTCTTACCTCAGGTATCGGCCGAAATCCTAAATTGTGGAGCCACTGTTGTCTCTGGCGCACCCAGCCACGGAGGACAAGCGTGAGGCCGCCACTAGCCAGCACCTCCTGACTCCAACTCTGGCGCCAAGGACAGCTCGTTCTGGGACGAGCCGCCACGTTGATGCTCGCCTTGAATCCAGCAACTACTGAATGTACACTTCTATCCAAGTCCCGGGTACTATCACGCAATGACCACTCTCCACCCAAGCACAAAGAGAGATCACCACAAACACAATCACCAAACGCCACCACTCAATCACACTGCTAGAACACTCCGGAAAGACGAATCGACGAAAGCGTCCAAGCTGCTTGACGGTCGAACTGATACTGATCCACGCGCTCGTGACCGTACCCACTATACCGAGCGACTCACACGCGCGTCACCCCCACCTCTCCACTCAGCACCACTCAAAGCGCGCGAAACCCACCAGCGCCTGCCGCACACACGTGACGCCAACACCCTGCCCGCCTTCGTCCAGTGGACGAACAAACGCAAGGTAAAAGGAGACAGGGAGAAACGTTGGTTAAGCGAGAGAGTAACAACAAAAAAAAAATTCCTCCTTCTTTTTTTTTCAAGAATCTTCAAGGAGACGCAGGCAAAGGCGCGCAATGTGACGTCTCAGAGAAGAAGTAGCTGTCCTGACGGTAACTACTCTAACGAGACCATCGGCTCCAGGAAATACTTCTTGCACTCTGCCTAAAGGCCATTTTGAAGAAGGGTATCTGTCGTCCTTGATCAGAACGAGCTGGCCAACCCCAAAGTTAGTGTTGTCACCTCTCCATTTTTCTCGTTCTTGTAACCGTAATATATATTCGGAGGACCATCGTTTCCAAAAATCATTCCGGATTCGCTGAAGGAGCTGGAATCGCGTCAAACGATTTTCTGGTAATGCAGGAGGTTCAACTTCCGAGAGGAGAGAGGACACCCCTTCGTTAAGGAAATGCGAGGGAGTGAGTGCCTGAAGATCTTCCGGGTCCGAACTTAACGCTCTCAGGGGCCGGGAATTGAGGCAGGCTTCGATCTCCACGAGCACTGTATAAAATTCCTCATATGTGAGAGAACGATCGCCAACCACTCTTTTCAAATGGTGCTTCACAGATTTCGCCCCAGCTTCCCATAGCCCCCCATAGTGAGGAGAGTTTGCTGGAATGAACTTCCAGTTGGTTCCATCCTTTGCCAGTAACCGTGCTTCATCCTTATAGAACGCAGACGCTCTACTAAACATAGTTTGAAGCTCCTTATCGGCTCCCTTGAAATTGGTGGCATTATCGCTATAAAGGTTATGTCAGATACCCCTCCTGCCAACCATGCGACGATATGCGCTGATGAATGTAGGCGTAGTAAGATCACTCACCAATTCTAAGTGAATGGCTCGTGTAGCGAAGCAGATAAATAAAACTACGTAACCTTTGACTGCAGTGTGACCTCGACCCTTCCATCTACGTATCCAAAAGGGGCCTGCGTAGTCTAGACCGCTTGTAGCGAAGGCTCGCCCTCTGGTTACTCTGTTAGCAGGAAGGTTTCCCATGAGTTGTTGAGCCGGACGGGGTTTGGCACGCTGGCATACCACACATTTATGTATTACGGATTTTACTAGGCGATTCCTGCCCAAGACCCAAACCCTCTGCATTAAAAAGCTGGATGTTAATGTAGGGCCTCCATGAAGACAGCGCTGATGACTATAGCGAGCATATAACAAGCTCAGACGAGAGTTATAAGGTAAGATTGGGGGAAATTTGCAAGAAAAGGAGAGACGAGAGTCGGCTAGTCGACCTCCGACACGTAAGAGATTGTCTGCCTTATCAAGTAATGGGTTTAATTTGACGAGACGATTGTGCTTCGGCAATTCCTTTCCAGACCTCAACAACTCTATTTCTAGAGCAAACTCTGTAGATTGAACTAATCTTATAAGCGTTAGATGAGCTTCAGAGAGCTCGTCAGATGAGAGAAATTGTGATGAAGAAACCCTTTCGGTTTTTTATCCTGTACGTAATCGTACCAAAGGACGCCTGCAATAAGCCACGAACCTTACAAGAGCGTCGAGTGAAGAGAATCGTGTCAGAATCTCGTTTTCGGTAGAGCTTGGTCGAGCAATATGAGTTCTAACTGGCTCCATAGGTTGAGGCCAGCTATCAGGGGGTTTAGATAGCCAAGCTGGTCCCTGCCACCAAAGAGCATTTTCGACCAACTCCTCTGGCCGCACTCCTCGCGTGGCCAGATCCGCAGGGTTTTGCTTAGACGGGTCATGAGACCAGGTAGGCGTGGGTAATTCTGTCTGAATCAAGGATACCCTATTGGCCACAAAGGTCTTCCAGTGACATGGATGCTTACGAAGCCATGTAAGCACGATTTGGCTATCGGACCAAGCGAAAATTGGAGCATTTTTAAGGAAATCAAGTTTGGTTACATGCGAGATGAGTTTAGTAAGAAGAACGGCACCACTTAATTCCAGATTGGGGATGCTCACGGTTTTAACCGGTGCAACTTTAGACTTAAAAGCTACAAGAGAGGTCTTGTAACTATCGCCTTCCTTAATTTGCAGGTAGACGACCGCAGAATAAGCTCGGGTTGAGGCGTCAGAGAATCCATGGATTTGATAAGAACTACTAGCGGTAAATCCTAACCAACGCTTCATCGTTATGTAAGGTAGTGAAGAAAGGGTTTTGCAATACTCATTCCAACGTGCGAGTATCTGGGGAGGCAGCGGAGAATCCCATTCGCATTTTTGCAGCCACATATCTTGCATCAAAACCTTTGCCAAGATTGTGACTGGCGCCAACCAACCAAGAGGGTCGAACACACGAGCTATATTCGAAAGAATAGATCTTTTGGTATGAGCCGTATAGAGGGTTTCGATGTCAGTGACCTCAAATTTAAACTCGTCTGAAGTTGGACTCCAATTCACTCCGAGAGTCTTGATAGACTCTTCCGCATCGATTTTCTTTGCTGAGACCTCCCGGGCGGTAGTTGGAAGCAAGTCGCGATGATTTGCAGCCCACTTATCCAACTCAAACGCAGCAGAGGCCAATAGATCACTCAACTCTCCCTTTTTTTGGATAGCAGTCTGAAGATCGTCTGCGCCAGCAAACATGTCATCCACGTAAGTTTCTGATTTAATACACTGAGAGCCTAATGGAAACTGACTCCTTTCATCATCGACCAACTGTGCCAAGGTTCTAATGGCTAAGTATGGAGCACACGTAGTGCCGTAAGTAACCGTATTTGATCGGAAGTCTATTATTTCAGAATTTGGATTCGGGGCCCATACGATACGTTGCAAGTCCTGATCCTCCGGCTGCACCTTAATTTGCCGAAACATTTTTACAATGTCCGCGGTAAAAGCAAAACGATATCGACGCCAAATTTAACAGAACTAATGCAAGATCACTCTGTAGAGGGGGGCCACTTCTTAAAAAGTCATTCAAGCAATGACCATCCTGTGTCCGGCGAGACGCATCGAAAACAACTCGGAGTTTTTGCACAGAAGAAGTTTCCGACAATGGAATTCGCGTCATGTGCCCCAATTCTTCGTACGTTTGCATAAATTTGCAATATTCTTGCGAAAGGAGAGGGTCCCGAGCAAAACGACGATGCATGTGAAACAATGATCTTAGAGCCATACTGCGTGTTTCTTTTGCTACTTTGGGAGGTTCCGATTTCAGTGGTAATCGTACCGCGTATTGACCCCGGGAATCGCGATGATAAGTTTCCCGAAATAACTTTTCACATTCCTGGTCACTAGCCTTCAACGTATGAGTTGTGTGAGGAACTTCTTCGATAGACCAAAACCGTTGAATCATTTGATCTAGATTTTGTTCCACAGAACAATGAAGAATCGACGCAGAGTTCTTAATTGAAGACCCGACCGCCCGCCTTGAGGGATCCACCTCCAATGGTCCAGATATGACCCATCCAAAGACCGTATCCTGCGCTATTAACTTGGAGACGGGCAACTTACGCACACCTGGGCGAAGCAGTTGCCCATAAACATCTACACCTAATATAAGATCAATCTTATCCGATAACCAAAACTTTGAATCTGCTAACATCAAATCAGAAAAGTGATCGAAATGTATATCTTCCGTAAGGTCGGTAGAAGGAAGTAAAGAAGTAAGTCGTGAGAGAACATAAACATCAACGTTAATTTGCAAACGACTATCCATTAGAGACTCAAGCCGGACTTGGGTTATTGCCTTTGCGGTACCCACTGAGCAAGCGCCAAGTCCTGATAGCAGCAAGCAAGTTCGTTGTTTGCGCAATCCCAGTAATTGCACAATGGTTTCAGATATAAATGAGACTTCTGAACCTTGATCCAAAAGAGCTCGGACAAAAGTGCTTTCACCACCCGGACTCACTACACGTACCCGTGCCGTAGCTAAAAGCCTTCCTTTTGGCGTAAATGGTATAGCAGCATGAAGAGACATGGTAGGTGGGTTTGAATTGGGTCCACCCTCTTTAGCTCCCTTGCTTACTTTGGTCGACTTATGGAGAATTTGTGAGGTTCTTGTCCCACCGACATGAAGACGGGAATGATGTTTATTTCCACAGTCTCTGCACCGCCCCTTCAATGTGCAATCCCTAACCTGATGTTGCCCCAAGCAATTAAAACAGCGTTGCAGTTGTTTAACGTCGGATCTACGTTCATCTGGGGTCTTTTTATTAAACAGTGGGCAATGCACAAGAGCATGAAACTCTGTACACAGAGGACACTCCGAGGAATTAATCGAACCAATATGGAAAACCTTGCGGGGCGGAGGACCCGACTTAGGAAATGCAGATGACCTTTTCTCCGCTCTGCGTCCTGGAGTAATCAAACTAAGACCTTGCGCTCTCTTTTCAAGAAACTCTACAAATGCCGAAAACTTCGGATAACATGCAAGAGCCCCAGGCTCATCCTGATGACCGTCCATATTAGTTAATATTTTCCGATCCCTATCACTTAGTTCCAATTCCCAAGCCTTTCGTGAGTCAGGGTCTAAGCGTTGCGAGAGGATAAAAATGAACCACACATCCCAATGTTCAACTGGCAACTTGAGGTTAGACAAGGCTCGAACAAGACGTTGAGCCTCGTCCGCAAAGGAGCGGAGCTCAATTGCCGATTCTTTATTGAGATAAGGTAGTTCTAAGAAGGCAGAGAGATGTTTTTTGATGATCAACCGTGGGTTATGATAACGAGCTTTTAAAGCCTGCCATGTGCTTGCATAATTTGCGTTGGTTGTCATTACATCCTTAATCAATTCTGCCGCACTGCCCTTCATGCACAATTTCAAATACTGCAATTTAGTTGCATCCGAAATTCGAGGAGCTTCATGCACAAGTGAAGTAAACAAATCGCAAAAACTATCCCAATCCTCATAATTTTCTGAAAATGAAGGAAGAGGAATCTTTGGGAGTCGCGCAGGATGATTCGATATGGCTTCATCGCTAAAGACATTGCTTGTATTCGGTTCGAGTGGTGCTTCCGACGGACCCAACTGCTGCAGTAAAGTCAAGAGCTCATCAAGCGCATCCTCATATACAACTTCAAGTTGACTGAACTCATCTTCCATAACGTAAGGATCGCCTGTAGCATCTTCCCTAACAATAATTTTAGAGTGGGTCTCACGTACCTGCTCCCAAACCCTATTAATTGCATCGATACGTGATTGGACTATAATTTTCGAGAGCGACTCACGCGACTTACATGTTAACCTTGCGCGTATTTTCTCTATCTCCTTACGGCGCTCACCTTGTAAGGCTAGAAGTTTTCTAAGTGGTACCGGTGCCATGACAACGGCCTCCTACTAGAGTTTAAGAAAGAGAAATAATACAAAGGAAGAAGAAGAATGAAAGAGAAACAGAGAGAGAAAAAAGAAAAGAAGAAATGCACAACCCTCAGCACTACTACGAAAACCTACTCATCCTCACCTGGAGCACCAAAATGTTGTATCTGATACTTTGGATATAATCGGGAGGGGTAGGTTCGTCTCAATTACCACTAAATTATATTTATACAATTTGCTTTATTACATCTATTTATACACTTAGCCTTATTACATGACTACTGTTATACAATTTTGAATCTAAAATGATAATATATAGACTATAAGAAAATCGTAAGAACGCAAAACTCGAAGAATAAAGGGAAACTAGAAAGAACAGCTAGGAACGCAAATGAAAATAATAAGTAAGAACAAAGATAAACGCAACGATAACTATAATTAAGAACCAAGAGAACTGAAGAACCAAAGATGAATGTGGACGCAATTTAAAGAATAATTAGGAGAGCTCTCTTACCTCAGGTATCGGCCGAAATCCTAAATTGTGGAGCCACCGTTGTCTCTGGCGCACCCGGCCACGGAGAACAAGCGTGAGGCCGCCACTAGCCAGCACCTCCTGACGCAGAGCGCCCCGACGTCTCAGGGAGCCCAACTCTGACGCCAAGGACAGCTCGTTCTGGGACGAGCCACCGCGTTGATACTCGCCTTGAATCCAGCAACTACTGAATGTACACTTCTATCCAAGTCCCGAGTATTATCACGCAATGACCACTCTCCACCCAAGCACAAAGAGAGATCACCACAAACACAATCACCAAACGCCACCACTCAACCACACTGCTAGAACACTCCGGAAAGACGAATCGACGAAAGCGTCCAAGCTGCTTGACGGTCGAACTGATACTGATCCACGCGCTCGTGACCGTACCCACTATACCGAGCGACTCACACGCGCGTCACCCCCACCTCTCCACTCAGCACCACTCAAAGCGCGCGAAACCCACCAGCGCCTGCCGCACACACGCGACGCCAACAATTATTATAGAATTAGAATTTAAGATAGTTTAACGCGACATTCAAAATTTCACAAGGAAATAAATTTTTATATTTTTGAATAGAGAAAAAGTTTAATGGAAACACTTCATCTCTGCATTATTAATTATCGGGCTTGAGACCAACATATATAAATATATAACTGCATTCAAAGTGTTTGAAAAGAAAAATATATTATTATTATTATAGAATTTTTATGTAAATCTGTAAGCTTTTTTTAGCGACCGTACAAAATTAATCTATAAGCTTTTCTCACTGACAGTACAATATTAATCTGTATTCTCTTTTTAGCGATAGTAAAAAATAAATCTACAAGCTTTCTTTATCGACAGTACAAAATTAATCTGTATGCTCTTTTTAGCGTCAATAAAAAATGAATCTGTAAGCTTCTTTTATAGTCCAGGTAACCTACCTTTTATTGAATAAGTATTTACGTACAGAGTAAGATTAGCAAAAAAGGGTAGAATTAGTGGTAACAAATAACGGGTAAAATAAGCAGGTCTGTAGCTACCCTTGCTGAGGGTGAGTTAGGGATGAGAAGGGGTGAAAAATCGTTTTTTACGATTTCCGGCGCAAATATTCGTTGTAGCAAAAAAAGTTAAATATAAAAGTTGTAAATAATGAAAAATCACACAACTTTTTTTCAGTATATTTTTTTGTGTAACCTCAAAATTTCGAAGTAAAACGAGAAAAAACAAATTTATCGTTTTTTATTTATAACTCTGCCAAAAATAATCCAAACTTTATGAAATTTAGTTTAGTAGTAGTTTTTATATCCCAAAAAAGTACAATTTTTTTTTACGATAACTTAATTGGTTTTTCAAAAATTTAATATTTTCGAAAAAAAGACGTTATTTTCATGTAGCTGAAAAAGGGTTATTTCTTGTTCGAAACACTTCCAGAAGCGCTCATTTTTTTCGTAAACATTTCAACTTTCAGATAAAATAATAAAAATATACCTGTACAAGCAAATATCGTTCAAATCAAAAAACTGAAAAATAAAGGTATTTTTCTATTCATTTTTTAATATACGTCAAAATCAGATATTTTTCGGGGAAATTCTTTCAATAAATAAATGTTACCTATTATGAATGAATTATATTTACTTTATAAGACAATTAAATCATTCAGATCCATCGGAATCATAAGAAAAATCTTTATTGGTTCAAGAAAACACAAAACTTCAATATTATAACATGTACATATTTACGTACAAATATGACGTACAAGAACATTAATTGTATTTTGCGCGTTTCAATTGCGATCGATCTTCAGCTTCTTCTTCTTCTTCTTCTTTTTTCTTTTTGGTCTTGCATTTCTGCGGCGTTTTTATTCAAAGTTTGCAAATATTCCTCTAATTCTTGCGACTGTTCCTCATCGGTGCTGCCTACAATTAATTGTCTTGCATTAGAACAATCATTCAATCCGTAACAATTCGAACATGGAATAGTGCATTTTAATCCGTGTTTTCTGCAACTACATCTTAAAGTGCTGCAAGCAGATTTACAAGCGCAAGAATTTTTTTTAAACAGGCTGTCCAGAATCAATTTTTCTTCTGTATATTTGGCATTAAAAAAACTTACGATTGTTTCCAGCCCCACTCCGTAGGATTTTTCTTAATACCAAGCCATTTTTGTAGCTGGTAATAAGACCTGAAGGAATGTTCTCTTGCTGCTCCTTCAGTAGGGGGTAATTTTTCTAATTTAAAAGTAGATTTAATTGAAGCTGTTTGATACATTTCATACCTCAAATTATGTAGAGTACAGTTTTGTTTTTTGGAGTAAATTCCTGCTACCAATTCAATTCCATTTTTCGCAATTAATTCTTTATCTGCATTTACATCATAGAAAATATCTGCTAGCTTAGTAAAGTTTTTTATGGATATCAAGGATTTTACTGTTGTTTTTTTACCTTTCCCAGTAAACCCAGACGTCGTATCACAACCCGAAAAGCAATGCAAGAATGCAAGATACTTTTTGTGTTCATTATAGTTAAAATTATCTGTTGTATAGCAACAATCTTTGACAGTACTTGTACCTACTTTGTAAAAGAAAATGTTTAAATTTTTAACATTGAGTTGATTAAGCAAAATAAGAAGATCAACATCTTGGCCAACCACTACAGCGGTCTCGTTCTTCTCTGCAACTTGTATTGCCGTATTGACTATGAGGTGATTAGCATCTTCTTCTGCTTGTTGACAGGTGAATCCGGCAGCTGAAAATTCCTCAGATAGTACTTCAATCAATTTGCATTTATTTCTTTCATTTGATAAGAACGATTGAGATGAAAAAGAAACTTTAATGTGATCTTGAAATTCATTTATGTTTGGTACAGTAGATATTACCCTGCGTGCACGCTCACTTGCTTTTGTACTTGTCGAGACTGATGTTGTGTCGCCAGAAGAATTGGTTTTATCAGCATCAGGATAGCCATCAAATATTATATAACTATTTCCAGCATAATTGTCTCGAACATAATTTAAATATTTTTTTTTTAATTTCTCCAACGCTGTCATTTTTTTGCCAAACTACTTTATGTAAAATCTTTATACAATTCTGATTTTACTTTCCGATTACATACGCGTCATAGCAGTTTATAGTTTCTCCTTCCACAATACCAAAATATATCGACATAATGCTTTCTGTATCAGGAAAGGGGTTGTACGTATCAAAAAATGCCAATAATTTTTGTAAATCTTTAACGTCTCTTGTTATCCGTGACTCCGTAGCGTCGACATGTTGTTCAGACGTGGTAGATGTAACATTGCAAAATTCCTCAACCTCATTACAAACTTCAACGAGAATTTTTTTTTTTTTTTTAAAGATTAATATATAAAGGATATTGTTATCCTCTATATAATTAACCTTTTTCTATGGAGATGTCGAGAGAGCCTAGCCCGGAACCGTTTAACACATTACATCAGGCTAGACTGTCAGACACCGCCATACCGACAACTTTGACTACCGATGGATGGTCAGCCACTTTTGTGACCAACAATCAACCGATACTCAATGAGGTCAGATTTCTTAAGAGTCGCGATATGGGTAGCACATACACTAATTTTCTTTCGAAAAAAAGTCAGAGGTGCCTGGCCAGGATTCGAACCCGTGCCCACCGCGTTGAAGGCAAGAGCTCTATCCGTTACGCCACCGCGCTCCCATAAACTTCAACGAGAATAATCATCGTTAATATGAAATTCGCTAATACGCTTTCCGAAACTCCACGTCCGTGCGTTAATCCACCTTGGGTTTTCATCGCTCTTATGAGAACTTGCTTAATGGTCATATCTGGCCACATGCCACACCAAAACTTATCACAGCGACGAATAGCAAAAAAAAACCTTCGCTTGTAAAACGTTCAAATTCTAGTTCAGTCATTGAATCTTTTAATTTTCGCATGTCTTGGAGGTATAAATGTGCACATTTCGCATACAATATGTGCCCGGTCGCGTGGAAGAAAGGAATCATTTCTTCAACACATTTCAAATGTAAATCCCAATTACCAGATCGCTGAGCTCTCATGAAATTTTTAACAAGTAGAATCATTTCCCAATACTGCACCCAAAGCTGACTTGTGCGTCCTTTGGTTTTCAATTCTTGCAAACGCTTTACAAACTTTTCTTTGATACTTACTACTTCCTTCTTTTTAATATTTTCATCAAATTCTGATGTACCTAAACTCTGCAAAAATACTTCCAAGCATGTAATTTCTTCATCACTCAATTGTAACGATGAAAAAATTATATTAGATGATGCTAAGTGTATAAGGAAATGTCCTCGAATGGCTCGACTATAAGCATGCCCTAACAGTGCTTTGTCTGCTGAGTTTTCCGCATAAATTGTGCTTAGAGCTTCTTTTATACCACTTCCACTCATGATAAATCCTATTGAGCCAAGGAAGGACATGAGCTTCTGAAATCCTCCGAGTCCAGCTCTTATTGAAGCCAAATTATTAGGATTTCTATCTGCTGTGCATGCTAATATTTCACGCGCTTCCAAGTATAAAGGTAGGTTGAACGTCACTAAAAAAATGGTCTGATGACGACTATTCTTGTTATCTTCGGCAACTTTATCTAACACGGAATATATAGTGTTGTAGTTGCTAGGTGGGCTGTTTAAAAAAGGAAGCGGAATTATTTTTGAAGTTTGATAATAATCGAAAATATGATAATCCTCCATAAAACTATTCCATCCTTTCGAAGAATCATCGGTAAATTTAGAAAAAAGCCAACAAAAGTCTGTCGAGGATAGACTTAATAAATCGCTATTGTCTTGCGTAAGAACATTTTCAATTATAACATTTTTCAATCCTAACGAATTCCCCCTATTAAAATTTTTCAAAGGTATAAAACCAAATTTTTCTACAACATCTGATGTTGGTGTTTCTTTTAATCGAACAATTTTCTGTTTTGTTGTCACAGCTGACGATGGTGTTACGATTTTAATGCCTCCCATCGCGTGAAACGTGTTTTTACCATCTATAGTACACGTATTGCGGTCGGCATTATCGAAGGCGTATTGAACGTATGAATTGTCTGAACAAGTATGATTATCAGGATCATGCATTATCGATGTTTCGAATCGTTTTGTTTCATGGTAAGATGCGCACAAACCTAGATAAGCCAACGATTCTATTAAATCTTTTTTATGCATCATTGCCGATAACGCCAATAACGTAGGTGATAAGAACTATCTGGGTCTTGCAGAGGAAATTAATATATGTGAAACAGCAGCAGATCTTTTAGACCATTTTAAATTGTTACTTTTGTTACTGAGATCTTTATGAGTTTTAACTATAATATCGGTTATTTCCGATAATGTTTCGGGTACAAGTTTAAATAAATTATCTTCGTCCGCATCAAAAATTTCATAATTATTTGTATCATAAATTTTTTTACGAATATCTTCGACAATTATATGTCCAGCCATTCGTACAATTCACAAACGTTCCTCTGCAGGATCAGATGCACGGTTTTCATAGAAATCGTTATTCAGTTTCTTAATCCCTGACTTCGTAAAAACTATAATCAAATCTCCTTTGATAACGGAATAATTAAGAGCACCATGAAAGTGTTCGTTAAGTTTCTTTTTTATTGTAATGATGTCAGAATTATTTGTATTGTATTGTAATGATGATAGAATTATTTTCTATGAAATTAATGCAGTAATTAACAAAATCTGCTGTTTCTTTACTAAGTGGACGTCCAACTGTATCGTATGTAGTTTCTGTATAAAAATTATTCATACATTTTACGTGATACAGTGCCTTTGCTTCCTTCAAGCTTGTAACATTTTTCAATCGAGCAAGCAATAGTTTATTGAAAGATTCCGACGGATCCCGTTCTTCTATTTTAATTTTATTTGCCGTATCGTCACTCTGTACGTAACGTATATCGTTTTTAGGATAAAGAGCACTTTTGACACAAAAAAGACAATTCTCGCCAAAATTGAACGTTTTTGCATCGACATTAATTTTTATACCTGCGGAAATTTTCTTGCTCGTCGATTGCACAGCTGCATCAATCGAACTTCTTCTGCAATACTTTTCTTTGCAACTTTTGTGAGCATAAGCGCTTTCTAACTGTTCAAAGGTTCTGTGCCTGTTATCCTTTCTTTCTTTACTAAATTTGACTAAAGTTCCAAGAGCTTTTTTTTGAAGGTGCTGCAACTCACTTTCTTTGGTCTCCCCGCATAAAATGCATACTTGATCTGGATTTTCTGACATCTTTGGAGCCTGTAATGAAAATTATATTGTATTACATTTCAAAGATATTTATGTTTACGACGTATTGTTTCACTGTTTTTGGAATAAATAAAATAAATGTGAATAAATAATGAAACTTCATCAAGTACATTATGTATGTATTATTTCATGACGCTCTATATATATATATATATATATATAACTATCTACGGGTATATATTGTTTTTGAAGTGAAAAGAGTTTTGTTTATTAGCTGATTTAATCTATTGTGTTTTGGCGAACACTCCAAGTCAGAAAACCGGAGCAACGACGCTTCGACAGCCTGTGCTGTACAAACACGGATAAGAGAATACACAGACTATATATATATATATATATATATATATATATATATAGTCTGTCGTTCCTCCGGTTTTTTGACTTGGAGTGTTCGCCAAAACACAATAGATTAAATCGGCCAATAAACAAAAATTTTTTCACTACAAAAACAATATTCAAAGGTTAATTATTAATTAAATTAATATTTAAATTGTTTATATCAAAGTATACATTTCAAAATATACAAATGCTACACTACAAAATACGGGTAGCATGTATATTTCAAAATCAATCGTTTTAAAAAGGATACACATATATTAACCTATATTCACAATGAAATACACACTTTTAAAGATTGTCGCTTAAAACAACACTTATTTATTTCAATTGAATAAACAAAAATCGATGTTTATTTCAATATAAATACTGAGCGTAACAGTAGCAACAACAGTTGTAAAGCATACTGCTTCGAAATTGCCAGCTCAGTCCGAGACCAGGGAGACTAGAATGTGTTCCTAAACACACAGATAGATATATTTACTGTAGTCTGGTAATCTACACACTATAGAAAATTTTCCGCCGCTCCTAACTGTCGCGCCACCTGATGATCGAGGCTACTACTAACATCGTCCTGGGTGTGTATATATAGTACAGACTTTGCTTCACATAGTACATGCATGGTATGTATAGTATATTATATTTCAAAAAAGCGCGAAAGTTTGAGGAATCGAAAAATAAGTCACTGTATAATCTTTGCCACCATTTTATAATTTGCTGCATTTTCTTGAACAAGTAAAAATTTTTCTCTTGATTCCGATCGATGTGAATAATTTAATTGTCTTATAAAGTAAATATAATTCATTCATAATAAGTAACATTCATTTATTGAAAGAATTTCCACGAAAAATATCTGATTTTGACGTATATTAAAAAATGAATACAAAAATACCTTTATTTTTCAGTTTTTTGCGATTTAAACGATTTTTTTCGCTCGTACAGGTATATTTTTATTATTTTATCTGAAAGTTGAAATGTTTACGAAAAAAATGAGCGCTTCTGGAAGTGTTTCGAGCAAGAAATAACCCTTTTTCAGCTACATGAAAATAACGTCTTTTTTCGAAAATATTCAATTTCTGTAAAACCAATTGAGTTATCGTAAAACAAAAAATTTTACTTCAATGGGATATAAAAAACTACTACTTAACTAAATTTCATAAAGTTTGGATCATTTTTGGCAGAGTTATAAATAAAAAACAATAAATTTGTTTTTTCTCGTTTTACTCCGAAATTTTGAGGTTATACAAAAAAATGTACTAAACAAAAGTTGTGTGATTTTTTATTATTTACAACTTTTCTATCTAACTTTTTTCGCTACAACCAATATTTGCACCGGAAATCGTAAAAAACGATTTTTTACCCCTTCTCATCCCTAACTCACCCTCAGCAAGGGTAGCTACAGACCTGCTTATTTTATATTTTTTTCCGTTTCTCCGATTCTCCGGTTCTCTGCATTTGTTGAAGGTGTCTAATCTTTTGGTAATAAGAGCAGCAATTTTTTATTGGGCCGTATATAATTAGTCCTTATTAGTCATAAGCATCTTTTTGGATCATATTTATATTGGGCCTCACATTTTCTTGGGCTCTATATTCTTTGGGCCCAATATTTTTTGGGTCTCTATATATTTTGGGCTTTGTATTTTTTGGGTCTTATATTTTTTTGGGCCCTATATATTTTTTGACTTTATATTTTCTTGGGCTCTATATTTTTTGGGCCCAATATTTTTTTGATTCTTATATATTATTGGGCTCTATAGTTTTTTAGGACCAATATTTTTTTGGGCCCAATATTTTTTTGGGCCCAATATTTTTTCGAAATTAATATTTTCTTGGGTTTCATAATTTTTTTGGGTACTATATTTTATTTAGCTCAACTTTTCTGGGCTTTATATTTTTCAGGCCTACATTTTTTTAGTCCTATTTTCTTTGGGCCTCATATTTTTTTTGGGCCTTACATTTTCTTGGTCTCTATATTTTTTTGGGCCCAATGTTTTTTCGATTCTTATGTATTCCTTGGCTCTATATTTTTTCAGCTCAATATTTATTCAATTCTTATATATTCCTGTGCTCTATATTTTTGGGCCCAATATTTTTTTGAAATTGATATTTTCTTGGGTTCCATGATTTTTCTGGGTCCTATGTTTTATTTAGCTCAATATTTTTCTGGGCCTTATACTTTTCGGGCCCTGCTTTTTTTTGAGTGCTATTTTCTTTGGACCTTATATTGTCTTGGGTTCTAATTTTTTCGGGCCAAATATTTCTTCGATTCTCATATATTCTCTGGCTCTATATTTTTTTGGGGCCTATATTTTATTTAGCTGTATATTTTTCTGGGCCTTATATTTTTTAAGCTTTACGTTTTTTTTAATCTTATTTTTTTTGAGCCATTAATTTTTCTGGGCCTTATTGTTTTAAAAATTTTTTTTGGGTTTATTTTTTTCTTAATTTTATATTTTTTTGGGCGCAAAATTTTTTTTATTATTATATTTTCTTGGTCTCTATATTTTTTGGGCCCAATGTTTGTCTGCTTCTTTTATTTTTTTTATCCTAATATTTTTTATTTTTATTTTACTTAAGCTCTATATTTTTTTGATTCTCATATTTACTTTAGCTCTATATTTTAGGCTCTAAATTCTGCCATTATAAACTAAATTTAACTGAATTTTCAATAATATTCATACGGCTTCCATGTCGTACAATTGGTAATGTTTGCCTGAAATTCCCTGATGCAATTACAGTTTTACCACCGGAAGGTTGGTTCACATCGCGTAAATCTTGAATAAGACAATTGACTGCTTCAAAAGCCAATTTAGAAGTCATGGATATTTAATCCTAAATAATTATTTGTGTTCCCTTTATCTGCTTTCTGCAGAATTAGGCTTAACATAACAAGTTGTACAATTTGTTTTAATAAAAGGACGTTGTATCTCTCTATCCTTTTCTAATAAAAAAATATAGGTTTTTGGAAAAACTAGTAGTTATTACTAGAAATCAATAGTTGTCCGCAACTTGTACGGTAAAAAACAATATTTTTTCTAATGAGAACAAATTGATTCTCCAGCCTCACTTATAATTTTGTAAGTATGTTAAACTTTTTTAGAAGCAAAGCATCAAAATTAATTTCATTATTAATTAATTTAATCCAGCGGCCTCTTAACGGTAGTTTAAATGTTGTATGCACGGTTTTTCCATCGACTAATGGATTCGCTGCTATAGCTGTTCAAGCTGCACATAAATAATGTATAGTATGATATTTGAAATAAACTATTAAAACGTTAAGTAAATAACTTTTTCCACTTCCACCTGGTCCATCTATAAAAATATATTTTTCTTTACTTTGGTTGTTTAAACTCTTTATAGTAGAGTTGAATATTTGCCTTTGTTTATCATTTAAGAATTTATTTTCATTTCTAATTCATTAAGAATATCATTATTATGATTTAAAATTGTTTGATTATTATCTTCTTCTATAAATGTGCTTATGTTATTTAAATTAAAATCATTTAAAGAAAATCCATTGACTTGTAAAATATTTTTAATAAAATTCAATGCAAGATTTTTACCTATATTATTTTCGTATTTAGGATGGTATAACTTATCTTTATATTTTTCATATAAATCTAGTCCATTTATAAGATTATGAAAAACGCAAATGAAAGCAAATAATTCATAAAGAATTTAAAGGAATTCTGTTGAAGATGCTTCTTCCAAACATCTATCTCATTCTTCATCTTCATTAATTAATTGTTTTGCCTTAGCTGCCTCATAAAACGAATTGTACATCACATCATCAACAGTACGCAAAGCTCCAAAAGATGTGGCTCCTTTAAAATGTAATAGTAATAACCTAATGAAATAACGTTCTCTATCTTTTGGACTTATTAAGTACATTCTACTAAGTATTGGTTTTTTTCTTTCTTTTATTCCACTTTTTCAGTTTTTTATCAAATGTACAAAAAATTTGGTATTTCTGAATACAAGTAATTTCGTGCTTTAAAATCTTCTCTATTCAATTCAAAACATGCTGTTAATGTTGTTCCCACATTTTTTTGCATGATCATTCCTTTTTTTCCTTCTTTAAAAAAAACGTTTTGTTGATTTTCTTCATAAACGCTTAGACGTTTTATAATATGTGAAATAACATGTAAAGAATATTTTCATAATCTGTGCATTGCTTAAGGTGGACATAAATAGCGTGTATTAATGTATTGTAGGGTTTCGTCAACATTTTCGTGATTGTCATTTCGAAAAGTGTCTTTATTTTCTGATTGAAAATCCACACTCACTTAATGTATTCTAATGTATGGACAATCATGACTGTTATAACAGTATTTGAATAAATATTTAATGCAGTGTACAGTGAAACAAACTTCTACGTTTATGTGTGCATTAAATTTCAATAATAATTAAGGATTATAAGGAACAACAAATCTATCATCTGCAATTCTTTCTGTAAATTTATTTTTGAGAATTATTTTGATGCCATCATTTTTACGTTTGTATTGTAAATATCCATTGCATTAAAATGTAGTTATATTATTAAATTTTCTTGGAAAATTTTCAGTACATTGTTTTGTATTTTTATCCATACACGAATTATTTATATTTTGCATACCACAGGGACTGCGTATCATAAATTGTTTAACAACACTATATAATTTTAGAAAAATATCTCTATTTGGGAGTTCTGCACTTATTATTTTATCAACTTTTTCGGGAATATCAAATTTATCATTTTTATCCAAGAGTAAGTTGTTACTAACATATGCATATGCGGTAATCCTCGTTTTTGAAATTCAATTACATAATATATGCAATACATTTTCCTGATATTCCCTTTTTTATTACTAAATTTTTGAATTCTTCTACTTTTTGATAAAATACTTTTGTTATAATATTTGGTCTATCTATTGCATTTTCATAAATTTCCCAGTTTTCGGTTATTTCTTTCCAATGTGGGTTACAGGTCATAGTTACAAAAAGGTCAGGTTTACCACGATAATTTACAAGTGTCATTGAGTCCATGTAATTTTGTTTTAAAAATCGTGGACTTCCTGTAAAGTTTGACGGTAATATTACCGTTTTTCCAATTTTTGAAGAACCAAATTTTTTTTATGTCAATAGTCCATAACACCTTTGTAACAATTACTTCTTAATACGTTTTGGTTTTTCCGTATAAAATATAATCTGGAGGTTTCAACTTTTTCAAACGCATCAACAATAAACTGTTGAAATAATTTTCCCAAATTAAGGAATGGATTAAATTCATTTCTAACACTAAATCTAGAAGTATGAAATTTCAAATTTGAAATATTAGATTTTCCAAATTTACTTTTCATATTTGGCATATATCCAAAACCACCATTAGGATGAATAAGCGGATATGTCATAGGATCTGTATGTTTGCTAATTGTCGGTATACTAATTGGTTTATCATACTTAAAGTAAATGACGATATCACGTTCAATAGGAGGAAGATTGTCTTCTCCAACATATACTATTGCAACTTTATTACAGGAAGGAAGGTTATATCTATTTTTATCCAAATTATTATTGCGGACAATGAACATAGTAACAGTTCCTGGAGGACAATAGATTTTTGAACATCATTGTATAGTCTAGGCGCCCAGAGGGTTTCGTATGAAGTTAAAGGTTCCACCAAGCAAGTAGGTGATTTATATGTATTTTGAGTCGCTGAATCCGAATTCGCAACTTGCTTTTCGCGCAAGTAGTTGAGTAATTTGTTATGAACAAATTTATGGTTTAAATGACTATCGTTTATGATCTACAATAGATGCAGTAATTTTTTCTGCGAAAACTTGTTCTTTAATAAAAAAACAAAAAAAAAATCGTTTCCGTTGCATGTCGATTCGATGATTAGAACCAGAGATATGGCAAATATATTGCAAAAAAACATAGAGACGAAGCGCAAGCGTGGAACGCCCTGGTAAAAAACCTTATAACTCGACTACTAATTGATATTTTTTGAAGTTCAACATGTGTTTAAAAAATTTCAGAGTCTCAGCTTTAATGGTAACTTGTTATATATTACTTTCAAATGTTGATAAATAAGCTAGAATGATTTAAAGGAAAAAATATTTTCAATTTTTCAGAATTTTGTTTGTTTATAACGAAATAATATAGGTTAGCGAACAAAATATTTATATTTTTGAAATGGAACGATAGGAAATTTTATCTAATTAAAAAATCTGTCCGGTTTTTTAAATTTAAGTAAGTAGAACCTGAGATATCGCAAATTTAAGCTGTAGCGCCAACTCCTTGCAATACGACGTATGTGTATAATATAGCGATCGCTTTCCTTATTAAAAATTGATTTATTATAAGGTAAGTAATCTCATTCTTTTCTAATAATATTACTTTTGACTCTATTTTATATACTTTGTCATAATATTAATGATGTATAATACATTTAGATGAAGTAGGGTATTTAGGGTTTTAAATAATCATTGATTTTACTACTACGATAGTAAACAATTTACTCAACTTATGAAGTATTTTTACAATTATTTTTTTTTTGCAATCGCAAAAAAATTAACAATCTATTTTATTCAAAAAACTTGTTTAACTTTCTGAATTATTAGAATCATCTATTTTTAGCTGAATCCTTTTTTATTAAATTTTTATTTAATTGCCCAATACAGAGTTAAAATTAATTTTATTACAAAAGAATGAAATTTCTTACCTTATAATAAAAGAATTTTTTATAAGGAAAGCGATCGCCATATTGCACACATATGTTGTATTGCAAGGAATTGGCGCTACAGCTTAAATTTGCGATATCTCAGGTTCTACTTACTTATATTTAAAAAACCGGACGGATTCTAAAACTAGATGAAATTTTCTATCATTCTATATCAAAACTATAAAAATATTTTGTTTGCTAATCTATATTATTTCGTTATAAACAAACAAAATTCTGAAAAATTGAAAATATTTTCTGCTTCAAATCATTCTAGCTTATTTATCAACATTTAAAAGTAATATATAACAATTTATCATTAAAGCTGAAACTCTGACATTTTTTAAACACACATTGAACTTCAAAAAATATCAATTAGTAGTCGAGTTATAAGGTTTTTTACCAGGGCGTTCCGCGCTTGCGCTACGTCTCTGTTTTTTTGCAATATATTTGCCATATCTCTGGTTCTAATTATCAAATCGACATGCAACAAAAACGATTTTTTTTTTGTTTCTTTATTAAAGATCAAGTTTTCGCAGAGAAAATTACTGCATCTATTGTAGTTCATAAACTATAGCCATTTAAACAATAAATTTATTCATAACAAATTACTCGACCGCTTGCGCGAAAAGCAAGTTGCAAATTTGGATTGAGTGGCTCAAAATACATATAAATCACCAACTTGCTTGTGGGACCCCTAACTTTATACGAAACCTTCTGGGCGCCTAGACTAGAAGTTCTTCTTCTTCTACTTTATGCATCATTTTATAGGCTTTAGCACAAGTGTTAATGTCTCTTATCAAGATATCTAAATGTTTTAATAATGTTAAATTTATATCAAACTCAACTTATTTTGTTCAATCGTTGCCATTTCATTATCTGGAATATATAATTGTCCATATTTACGTGCTTCATCTTTATTAGGATGTAACGCATATACATTATGGTAAATTTGTCCACATATTCTAATAACTTGTGGTCCTTCACCCGGCAATGTATCTAAATTGGCACCAAAATTTGCAAATGCTGAAGCATCATTGTACAACCTAACATTTCGTCGAAAATCAATAATTTCTTTCGTTAATTCAGTTGTTAAAAACTTTAATTGTTTTAGCTAAGGAGGATTTTCTAATAATTCTACTTCATCTTTATGACAACAATTGGAGAAATTGTTACTTTTAGTATATTCGAAAGCAGAATGTTTCGCATCACAATAAACACATGTATTTGTCATGAATCCAATGTTATTTTCAGATATGAGATTTTCATCGAAATATATATTTGCTATACAACCAATCAGTTTCGAATTAATTTTTTCAGTTATTATTTTCTCATTTAATTTCTTTAATTTTTTTTCTACTTTGCCCTTTATTGTTTTATCAATAACTTTATTCAATACAATATTATAATTGTTAATATAATTATTATTATTGTAATTTTCATTATAATTATTCATTATAACTTTTCTATACATCTCTTTTTTGCGTAATTTTTCTTTTTCATGCAATTTTTTCAATTTATTAGTATCTCTATTTTCAATTGATTTTATTTTTTATATCTTAATATTTAAATTTTTTTAAATATTTATTTGGTTGTTCTTCTTTCACTTTTATGTAAGCTTCTTTCTTACGTGAAGCCTCATTTGCATGTAATTGTTCTAATTTATCAATACTCATTTTTTCCTTGAATTTTAATTTTTTTTATCTTAGTATTTTTTAATTTTTTTTTAATACTTTCCTGGTTTTCTTCAATTTTTATAAAAGCTTCTTTCTTACGTAAAGCCTCATTCGCACGTATTTGTTCCAATTTATTAGTACTCATTTTTTTCTTCAATTTCAATTTTGTTATCTTAATATTTTCTAATTTTTCTTCATATTTTCTCAGTTGTTTTTCTTTAATTTTTATATGAGCTTCTTTTTTGCGTAAAGCCTCATTCGCACGTATTTGTTCCAATTCACCAGTTGTTCCAATTTCAATTTTGTTATCTTAGTATTTTCTAATTTCTGGTTACATTTATTTGGTGTCCTTTTTTCATTTTCATATAACCTTTTTTCTTACGTAAAGATTCTTGAACACGTCTTAGTTCTAATTTATCATTACTTTTTTTTCTTGCATTTTCATAATAATGTCTTTTTCTGAAATTTTTTTATATTTAAGTGATTGTTCTATTACCATTTTTCTATTAACAGGATGTCGAAGCTGCAGCAATTGAGTTTTGCTTTTTTTATTTTATTAATATCTTTTTAAATTCACCAATTAAACAAATATAATGACTTGTCCACACTAAAACTATATTAATATAATCATATTTGTTAAAATAAAAAATCATTGTGACTTGTTATTTTTTTATGTGCTTGGATTAGAAATTAGATATCAAACTCGATAAACCTAACCATATAGTACGATAGGTTGAAAGTTTTTATTATAACTTCATATGTATAATATTTTGGTGGATTTCTTGAGTTGTCCGCACTAGAGTTTAATCTTATAAATTTTTTCTTTATAGTAAAAAAACTCGATTAAACGCATCGTTTATTTATAAGTTAGGATTGAAAATATTATTAGAAGGCGGGCAGCTTCGTCATGCTCTTAAGTGCTGTTACAAATAAAGCTTCTTCTTCATCTATTTCTTTTGATACCTTTTTTTCTTCATTTAATTTAATCTCAACTGTGCTAATTTTATTATCGTTATAATTTTAGTGGATATCATCGATTCTTATTATATCATTATCTGGTTTTTAAAAATTTGTATCTGAAATGTCATTATCAATTTTCATCAGAATTGTTTTATGATTCGAATTCTTTTGTTTACGATACATTCCCATGATCTTTTTTTGTTCTGCAAATAAATGCATTTGTGAGTTTTTTTCTAATAGTTCAAGCTCGATGAAATCTAAATTTAATGGTACTTGATTTAGACGTTGCTCATGACAAAAACTTTTCTTTATCATGTCCGGTGGATTATCGTAATTAATATTTGCATTATTATAATTTTGCAAAACTGGAAACATTCTTATTTGTTGCGGCTTAAAAATTCTTGATAAACGTAATCGCATTTGAGAAACATCATATCTTAAACAACATGGAACTAAATTATAAAGTATTGAAATAGCACAAACAATTGCAAAAACGCCACAATCATAATTTTCTGTTGGTGATTGTAATGTTTCGAATGCTATGCTCAATTCTGATTTGTTTGGAAATAATCTGCTTATATAAATCTTATGCTCATCACGTAGATATTTAAGATTTAAACTGCTATTCATATGAATTATCTTATTATTATAATACACACAAATCCAGTGACCCTTTTCCAAATTTCCGGAAAATAATAACTGTATAAATTCTCCATCAATCGGTACTGATTTAATATATTGTGGTCTTTGAATTAGTGAAGTTAATTGCATGTTGAATGAGGTTTACAAGTACTAAATATTATTAAATTCTAATATATAAATATCAGTTAACATAACCAATAAAAAACTTCAAAATTCAGGTCTGTAAAGGATCATGCTAACTCTGCTCTTCATTTACAACAAGAAGTATTCTTATGGACCTCTCTCTAAAACATCAGGATTTTCAGGAAAAAAATGATTAAGTTGAGACTTTTCCAAAAATTTTGAAAAATTTTCGAATTTCAAGAATCTATAGCTCTTGATCCTTCGAATCTAAATCCTTGAAAATTTTTTCACATCTTTTGGGTAACAAGAAGAATATATTCTTAGAGTTTCAGAGATTTTTATTTTTCCGCTCTTCCAGTTGGTGTGGAATGTCCCATATATATATATATATATATATATTTAAGTATTAAAAAATGTTTGTTGTAAAAAGAACTAAAATGAAAATTATTTTGAGTTATTTCTAATAATTGTATTCTTCAATTTATTTACAGTTATTTACGGATATTTGCAGTATCTACATTAAAAAAATGTATAAATGATAATAAACAATCATTAGTTATCTTCAGCCTAACGCTTTTTTATTGTTATTTACAGTTTTCAATATTTTCTTATAATCATTTGTTTTTTCAAAGTATTATTCTACTTTTAAAAAGTAATTTTCATACAAGGTGATAAAATATTTTACCATAAGATAATATATATATGTTGCATATCACAAGAAAATTTCAACATCAAAACCAACTCTCTAATGTAAAGAATAAAAAATTAAATTAATAGAATTTTAAAATTTTGATATGTGAATACTTTTTATAAATAACTTTTTAATAACTTTGAATAATGGTAAATTTTTTAAATAACTTGTGGAATTGAATGCTAATTAAATTTAGTTTTAACATGAAGATAATTATTCAAGTTGGAAATGTATTTCATAAAATAATATAACTATTTATAAGTTATCAATTAATAATAATTTTTAAACTTTTTATTCATAGTTTAAAATAATATTAGATATATGATTATCATTCTAATAGTTTTTATAAATTATTATGTAAATTTTATAAGTATATATTATTCAAGGAGATGTAAAATGGACAGTACATTTGCGCCGATAAATATTGACTATATTTCCATTGTATTTCAAAATTTTGAATAAAGAGATGCATCAACATATAATATGTATCACGAAGATTATTCAGTCTAATTTTTAAAGAAATCTATTTATTAGTTATTGAGGAGTTTGGGTTCCAATATTATTTACTAATATTTTTCTATTTGGAATCAGAAATCTAAATATCTTAAAAACTAATGATTAGATTTATTTGAAAATTTAAGTGAATAATCATCATGGAACATACTATAAGTTAATACATTCCTTTTATGGAAATTTAGCAATAGAATGTAAAGACAGTTGAATATGACAGTGAATTTTTATACCTTCTTATAGTGAAATATAATCAAACTTTGACAAAAAATTCAACATAATGAAATAATTGTACTTTCAATGATTATATTTAATACAAATTTTAGAGTGATATTACAGAATATTATTTTTTCCGCATTTCTAATAAGTGTTTCGCAAATAATAAGTAAATTTTCTTTTGAAATGTTTACTTTTTTAGGGAAAATTTCACTGTCTAGACAGTTCATAAATATAAATTCATAATTATAGACATAATCAGAAAAATTTATTCATATTTCATACATTTTCCTATCTTAATAATTGACTACAGTCGACGATCTGAGTCCCGCCGCCTTCTCCTCCATCGACTCGCTCGTGCGTTACCCCCACTCGCTGACTAAAAGAATTTGTTTCCAAACATTCTGAGTCCCACCGCTGCTCTATGCGACTTTTTCACTTGTAAAAATGGGTTTATTTATTTCATTTTTTTGTTTGGGATATAAAAAATGTTTATTGTAATAAAAAATAACAAAAAAATAATACAATATTGCATGATTCTCATTTATATCTATTGAAACAGATATAAAAATTAAACTAGATATATTTAATCAATCAATAAAATGTTATTTATTTGAAAATTTAAGTGATTGCTTTATAAATAAAATATAAAATAAATCTTATTTCATTTCATTTTCATAATAACAATGAGTATTTAATTTATCAATAAATAATATATTCTTTAATTTTTAAATTTATGTTACCTATAAATAAAAAAACTTAATTTTTATATTTTTTATAGTAAATATAAATGAGAATTATGCAATATTACAATATTTTTTGTTACCTTTTATTTCAATAAACGTTTATTGTATCCCAAACAAAAAAATTAAACTAATAAATCCATTTTTACAAGTTAAAAAGTCGCATAGAGCAGCGAACGCATGAGCTAGTCGATGGAGGAGAAGGCGGCGGGATTCAGATCGTCGACTGTATTAAAAAAAATTTAATGTTAAATAAATAATTTTTTTAAATTGTATTTCATAAAATTTATCTTCAAACGATATTAAGAAAAATATTTTTATATCATGTAATGATAATTTTTGGAATGAGGTTATTTGATGTATTTTAAAAATTAATATGTTTCTCTTATTAAAAGTATTATTGCTTTAAGGGCATGACGGAGCTCGCTATCTTCTAAAATAATTCATTGATATTTTAATTCCAAGTTCACGAGTAAACGGTACGTTGGATCGAGTTCTTTCATTATAGTAAGAAAATTTATAATATTAAACTTGAGTGCGTACAACTTACAGAATTTACCAAAACACTGTACATAAAAAGTTATAAACGATTTTTCAGTATATAGTATTTTGAGGTTATGTTTATCGAACTTGATATCTAATTTCCATTCCAAGCTTATAAAAAAATAAAAAGTCCAAATGAATTTTCATTTTAACAAAAATTATTGTATTAATTTAGCTTTAGTGCGGACAAGTCATTACAATTGTTTAAATTACAAATTTTAAAAGATATCAATAAAATAATAAAAGCAAAAATTGTGTCCAGCAGCTCCGACATCCCGTTAATGAAATAAATTTTAATATATTTAATTGTTAACAATTTTTATATAAATGACAATTTATTTAAATACAAACACGTGTAGAAATGAGAATGTAATTAAGGTAAATATAATTTTAATATATTAAAATGTAATTTTAATATATTTAATTGTCAACAATTTTCATATAAATGACTATTCATTTAAATACTAACACGTGTACAAATGAAAATGTGATTGAGGTTAAATGTATGTTATTTATAAAAAATTGTTAACAAGTAACTTTTTAAATAATATATTTTTATGAAAATTAATTTAAATACTTTATTCTCTGAATGATAACTGAATAAAATTTTAGTTTAATAAATTTAGTCATATAATTATAAATATATAATATTTATATAACTGTTCATCAAATAAAATTATTATTTTTTTAATATATATTTTTAAAAACGCTGCCAAGTGCTTTGGCGCAATGCTTTCTAATAGAGCGCATTAAGTAAGAGTTTTTGATTTTATTTTTTTAAATACGATTTTACTATAAATGTCCCTATCCTCTGTATTGAAGGCTGTCTTAATACCTACGAAAACTATATGAATTTTACTCTTTCTTACTTTTGCCATTTGCATAATGTAATTTTATCATGCTCTAAAATTAAAAATGCGTTTATAAAATTAATTTTCTCATGCTTGTCTTCTTAACACTATAACCAATAATTTGCATACAAATTTTGGAACATTTTCATCGAATAGTTTACAAAAAATACCAAATAATTGAAAAATAAACATTGTTTTAAAATTTTCAAAACACTTTAACGTTACAACTACGCTAAGAAAACCAGTTTTCAAAAGTTCATTTTATTTAGGCAATCGTAAATAATTTCTATACATAATTTTAAGCTACTTCGTCGAGTACTTTACGTAAAATACCAAAAAATAAGTTAAATTCTATTCAAAATTTACAAAATGCTCTAAAATTAAAACTGCGCTAAGAAAATAAGTTTTTCCAAGCTTGCTTTAATTAGGCAATAACAAATAATTTGTATGAAAATTTTTGAGCAAATCTATCGAATGGCTTTTGTGTAATAGAAAAAAAATGAAATATGAACATTTTTTCCAAAATTTTCAAAATGCTCTAAAATTAAAACTGCGCTAAGAAAATAAGTTTTCCAAAGCTTGATTTATTCAGATAACAGTGAATAATTTGCATGAAAATTTTTGAGCAAGTTTATCGAGTGATTTTTGTGCAATAGAAAAGAAATTAAAAATAAAAAATTTTTTTAAATTTTCAAAATGCTCTAAAATTAAATGTGCGCTAAAAAAATTGAAGAAAATTAGTTTTCAAAAGTTCATTTTATTTTGACAATCATAAATAATTCCCATACATAATTTGAAGCTCCTTCATCGAGTAGTTTACATAAAATATAAAAAAAATTAGAAAAATTTTATTAAAAATTTTCAAAATACTCTAAAATTAAAACTGCGCTGAGAAAATAAGTTTTTCAAAGCTTGTTTTATTTAGGCCATTGCAAATGATTTCCATAAAAATTTTCGAGCAAATCTATTGAATGGTTTTTGTGTAATAGAAAAAAAATGAAAAATAGAAATTTTTTCAAAAATTTTCAAAATGCTCTAAAATTAAAACTACACTAAGAAAATAAGTGTTCCAAAGCTTGTTTTCTTTAGATAATAGCGAATAACTTGCATACAAATTTAGAAGCAAATCTATCGAATGGTTGTCGTAAAATAAAAAATTAATGAAAAAAAAAATTTTTTTTCAAAATTTTCAAAATGCTCTAAAATTAAAAGTGCGCTAAGAAAATCAGTTGGTAAAAGTTTTTTTTCTTTTGGCAGTCGCAAATAATGTTCATACAAATTTTCAAGAAAATTCTTCGAGTAGTTTGCGTAAAATATCAAAAAAATTAAAAATTAAAATTTTTTTAAAATTCTTATAATGGCTCTGAAAAAAAACTGAACTAAGAAGATCAATTTTCAATAGCTTCCCCCCCAGTTAGACAAAAAAATAAATTGCATGCAAAATTTGAAGTTAATCCATTGAGTAGTTCTCGAGATCTTATTGGCGTACTAAATACATACACACACATACACATACACACACACACACACACACGCACACACACACACACATGCATACAGACATTTTCTGGAAACTACTTTTTTCAACTCCCTGAGTCTAAATATGTACAAATTAATGAAATAATAGAAAAAAATTTTTTTTACCGATACAATACTTTTCCTATGAGAAAGAAAAAATAATTATTTCAACGGATTGTAGTTAAATAAAAATGTTTATTTTAATAATTATATCGTTGAAATTTATTTTGATGAAAATGTTATTTAATTGACATTTACAGTATTATTTTAACTATATTTGAAAGATTACTTGTCATCAATGAAAAAATATTTAATTTTGCTTTCTTATAGAGAAAGCATTGTATCGGTAAAAAAAATTTTTTTCTATTTTTTCATTAATTTGTACATATTTAGACTCAGGGAGTCGAAAAAAGTGATTTCCAGAAAATGTCTGTATGTGTGTGTGTGTGTGTGTGTGTGTGTATGTGTGTATGTGTGTGTGTGTGTATGTGTGTGTGTGTGTGTGTGTGTGTGTGTGTATTCAATACGCCAATAAGATCTCGAGAACTACTCGATGGATTAACTTCAAATTTTGCATGCAATTTATTTTTTTGTCTAACTGGGGGGAAAGCTATTGAAAATTGATCTTCTTAGTTCAGTTTTTTTTTTAGAACCATTTTAAGAATTTTAAAAAAATTTTAATTTTTCATTTTTTTGACATTTTACGTAAACTACTTAAAGAATTTTCTTGGAAATTTGTATGAACATTATTTGCGACTGCCAAAAGAAGAAAAACTTTTACTAACTGATTTTCTTAGCGCAATTTTAATTTTAGAGCATTTTGAAAATTTTGAAAAAAAATTTTTTTTTTCATTAATTTTTTATTTTACGACAACTATTCGATAGATTCACTTCTGAATTTGTATGCAAGTTATTCGCTATTGTCTTAAGAAAACAAGCTTTGAAAAACTTATTTTCTCAGTGCAGTTTTGATTTTAGAGCATTTTGAAAATTTTGAATAAATTTTTTCTAATTTTTTTTATACTTTACGTAAACTACTCGATGAAGGAGCTTCAAATTATGTATGGGAATTATTTATGATTGTCGAAATAAAATGAACTTTTGAAAACTAATTTTCTTCAATTTTCTTAGCGCACATTTAATTTTAGAGCATTTTGAAAATTTTGAAAAAATTTTTTATTTTTAATTTCTTTTCTATTGCACAAAAATCACTAGATAAACTTGCTCAAAAATTTTCATGCAAATTATTCACTATTATCTGAATAAATCAAGCTTTGGAAAACTTATTTTCTTAGCGCAGTTTTAATTTTAGAGCATTTTGAAAATTTTGGAAAAAATGTTCATATTTCATTTTTTTTCTATTACACAAAAGCGATTCGATAGATTTGCTCAAAAATTTTCATACAAATTATTTGTTATTGCCTAATTAAAGCAAGCTTGGAAAAACTTATTTTCTTAGCGCAGTTTTAATTTTAGAGCATTTTGTTAATTTTGAATAGAATTTCACTTATTTTTTGGTATTTTACGTAAACTACTCGATGAAGTAGCTTAAAATTATGTATAGAAATTATTTACGATTGCCTAAATAAAATGAACTTTTGAAAACTGGTTTTCTTAGCGTAGTTGTAACGATAAAGCGTTTTGAAAATTTTAAAACAATGTTTATTTTTCAATTATTAGGTCTTTTTTGTAAACTATTCGATGAAAATGTTCCAAAATTTGTATGCAAGTTATTGGTTATAGTGTTAAGAAGACAAGCTTGGGAAAATTAATTTTATAAACGCATTTTTAATTTTAGAGCATCATAAAATCACATTATGCAAATGGCAAAAGTTAGAAAGAGTAAAATTCATATAGTTTTCGTAGGTATTAAGACAGCCTTCAATACAGAGGATAGGGACATTTATATTAAAATCGTATTTAAAATAATAAAATCAAAATGCTCTAACTCAATGCGCTCTATGAGAAAGCATTGCGCCAAAGCACTTGGCAGCGTTTTTTATATTAATAATCTATTAATATCAAGAATTCTAAAAATTATAATAGTCATGATACGCAAAGCTTACTTGTGATACATACACTTTGTAATATTTGTATCTCATTAAAATTTGATATTAGATGCAAAAATAATTGTTAAGTAATTGCAAATAGTTATTTTACTATGTCGAAATATTCAAATTTAAAATTAACTAAAAATGTGTATTTTAATCTTATGGTTTTTTAATTTAAATTTCGTATTTCATATATGTATATAAAATACATTTGTGAAGATCTTTTCATTAGAAATAAACACAAAATTTTTTTAAGCATGGTTTACGTAAAAATTAATTTTATAATTCAAATTTATGGTCATATATTAAGGTCTGGAAATTATAGTTGTTACTTAGTTCCCAGTTCTCAGTTTATTTACATCAAATATCGTACTATCTTTGTTTTTCTTATGGAAGTAGAGTGAGAAATAGTCACTTGATGGAATAAATTATACGCTTTTTTACTTCAAGCACATATGTACATATATTTTTATATTATGTTTCATTAAATTATTTTTAATTTTATTAAGTACTCAAAATTAACTTAAATCAATTAATTCTTATTTACTTAAAATTAGTCATTTATACATAATAATATAATAAAAGAAAATTCAACTGAGCGACGTTAGGAGCAAAAAACTTTAATATAAATAATACCTATTAACGTAAAACCCATTAAATTGTGTAATAATTTTTAACAGTTGATAGATATAATGTTAATCATATAATATATATATATATATATATATATATATATATATATATATATCAATTTTAAATTACTAATAATTAATTTAAAACTCAAAAGTAATTATTTTAAAACGGAATATGGAAGATAAACATGTATCGTGTTATTCCTTAAATATCACGAATTAAAATATTAATTATTAGTAATTTTAAAGTATTATACATTATGTGAATAATTCTATATTTAATAATTTTCAATTGTAGTAACAGGAAATGCCGCCCGAAAAGAGATTAATAATTACATTTTCTGCGAAATATTGTCCTTGAATCGAGTAGGTGAAATATCAGTCTTAATACAAAAAAAAACAACTAAGCATCGCAAGGCTATAGCAGAATAAGCATGGTGAATTTGCCCCCTCCTAAATGGCGTATCTGATATGGGTTACTTAAAAGGTTATCGAAAAATATTAAGAAAGCCAAAATTACAGACCCCTAAACCCTATGTAGGAGTTATAAAGCTAAAAAACGTGATTTTTCGATTTTATTTTTTTACAGCTAGGCTCTGCATTCCAGAGACTTGTAAAAAATCATGAAAGTAGGTTTTTCCTTTCTCAATAATTAAAATTTTTTACGAAACTCATTATCTCAAAATTGGCTCCGAAATTCCTCATTAAAATTTTAAATCAGTGTTTTTACATCCCAGATTTTGAGGCACTAAACTCAATATAGGTATTTTGTATGTATTTTTTCCTGCTCTCCACGATGCCGTCATTAGTTCACAAAAAAAATGGTGGCACACCCAATTTTCGACCAAAAATCGTTTTTTTTTGGCTTTTTACGGGGTTTTAAGCTTTAATAATAAAATAAATTACTATATTATGGCTCTAAATAACACTTTTTCTATATTTTTTTACTTTCTGTTGAGTTCTGAAATCAGATTGAAGATATTTTCAGCTGAACACGCTATCCTACGCTCAGAAACGGTTTTTTGTGGGGTTATTTAAAGATTTTGTTGTGTGATTTGGCATCTGAGAGATTTGGAAAGACATATTTTGATAATACATACATGTTCTTCACAATTGTATACTCAGATTTCCAATATTTTAATCCATAAACCATGAAAATTTACCGAAATCTAATTTTTTTGAGGTTATGTAATAATTTCATTTGATTATATTTCATTTAAATAGCTTAAATAACAAATATTAGTATTTTTTATGACTTTCAATTATTTTGTCTTATTAGATTTACGATATTTTCATTTACACGTTCCAGTATTTGCCAAAAACTGATTTTAGTTTAAGTTTATATACAAATTGTATTGACTTATGTTAGAAGGTCGGATAGGCCGTTTTCGTGATGCTAAAAAAAAGCGTTAGTTATACCCCTCATAAGGCAGGCGGAGCTATAGTTTCCAAATGCGCGCTTAAGGTGAACATAGCGCCACCTTCCTCATAGGGGGTATAACTAACCCTTTTTCTGAGCATCACGAAAATGGCCGATCCAACCTACTATAGCTAAAGATAAATTATTCTATATTCTCTGCTTATGTTATATTTTAAGCCATAATTTTAAGATAGATCACTTTTTCATACCAGTGGCATTTGATGTTTCAATGAATTCCACAATTTCCGGACTTGTTTAATAGAGTTGCAAAAAAATAATAAAACCAGTATTGCTTTACTTAGAAAATATTAATTTAATTCTCAATCCATTTAATGAGGTATGAAAAAATATCGCTGAAATAAGTTGTCGAAAAAGCAAAGTTGATAAAATGATGTCCATATAAAATAGAGTTAAAGCAATATTGAGAGAAAATAAGTTAGCAAAACTAGTTTCTATATGAGTACACAATTCTGTATAATTATTTATTTTTTTTACTTTAGATATTTAAATATATAATATTTCACAATGAATGATTCATATTCTTTATATGCCTTTTCTACCCATGTGCCACCTATTAACACGTCATGTAAGTATTACCCAGTTTGGATACAGCTGAGATTATGAACGACCTTTCTTTCTTACGCCGTTCTTGAAAATGACGTGACTTCCTTAGGGTTGAATTCATAAACATTCTTTGAGTATGAGCTGTTACTTGAATTTTTAAAGTTTGGAACTTTACAGATTCCAGATTTCAAAACAAGTATATATACTTGAAAATCGTAACTTTATATACTCAAGTGATGCTTGTAAATTCGGACCTAAGCTAGCTTTGCCGTATTGTTTGCATTAGTGAGTAACTGTTTTAGGATCGAATTAATGGACCCAACTCAAATAACACTTGTTAGGACCTTTGCACGATAAGAGAATAACGCGAGAAAATAGGAATAAGAGGGAATAAGGTGGACATAAGGGTACTTATGCACCAATTATTCCTCTTATGCTTGTTAGGTCCATGGACATAGACAGCTTGCAAAGGCCCTTAGGCTCGAATTTATAGTGGACACTTAACACTCAGCACTCGGATCTCAACCTCAGATCTCAAAGTTTTATTGTTCTGTGTTCCCTATAAAGCATGTCTACGTTTATAGGGAACACGGAACAATGGAACTTTAAGATCTGAGGGTTGAGATCCGAGTACTGAGTGTTGAGTGTCGACTATAAATTCGAGCCTTACTCATACCTCATTCTGTCTTTATCTGTCTCATGATAAGAAAAAAATACAGATATAACCATTACTTAAATGTTTTTAAATTCGAATCTTAAAACAGAAAACTTGTAACGGATAGGATTTTACTGTTAGGATGCCAGATGCTTCAGCGATCCAGGATTCAGGATTTAAGGTTTATTCAAATAAGAAAAACAATAAATTAATTTAACTACAAATATATTCTTAAATAAAATAATAAAATACAAAAGCAAATATAACAGTAGTTATTTGTATTCACGAGTCAGCAGTCTGAAACAAATGAAAAATGACGTTCTTAGTTTTCCAATAATTAAACTAATATGCGTTTTGAAATAAACTTAAAACCTAACTAGCGGTATTAAATTTAAGATTTCGTGAAAGCGCAAACATAATTCTAGAACGTGCAAAAACCCTTAATTGCCTCCCGACCACGAGCGATCCCGTAATACAGAGTGCAATTACTGGTTGCCAAGATAAATTCGTTTTGCAATCACGTGTAATCACCTGACTACAACCCGAACCTAACTTAGTTCAAGAAGGATGTCTTTAACTGAGACTCTCATACGACCACGAGCAATCCCCTGGACCGCATAACAGTCGTCGGTTATTCTTATATTACCATATAGTCACGTGCAATCACCTGTACCATATGGCAATACTCCCAGACAGGAAGGACGGAAATCTAGGTTACCTCACGCATGAGCAATCTCATGTGCTATGATGCAACGATAGACTTTTACTGTACCACCTGCTCCACAATAACGTGCGATCACATGTATTATAAAATAGGTTTAACAGCTCCCCTAGGAATTGATTTTGGTCGAAATCATATATCACCAAGTGTGATCCCTTAGCGATAAATATCTCGACCTATTGTATTAATTCCCAATAATACTACGTGCGATCACATGAGTATTATCCGGGATGAATACCCGGAAGACCTAGGAGCAGGACTGACTCACTTTGGTTCACGGCGCTGCTTATATACGCCTGGTTCGCCATATTCCACTGTATTCCTCAGGAATAAGCGAACCTATCCCTACTCTATCACTTTAAATGCTTGGTCTAAGGAATTGGACTCAACTCTATATATATATATATATATATATATATATATATATATATATATATATATATATATATATTACGCATACTCTATGACTAACTATATACAAAATGAATGATGCTTAAAGAATACTTATACTATTATATTCGATAGCAAACGCATTCTGCTACAAACTATTAAATAATTCGAAATAAATCATTTTGTTTTGATTGTTGGAGTTTATGATGTATATTAATGTGAGTATGATAAAACTTTTTATCAAATAGAAATATCTTTATAACCTATTAAAAAAATGTAATTTAAAAAATCATTATTAATATTTCTATTGCAGAAAACAGTCATACGTATTCCGATACATAAATATTTTAAATTATCATGGAAATAGTGGATAAATTATTATTGGTATTGTTATTATACTTTTACTGACTTAGATATGTAATATCCTAAAACATCTGTTTTGCATCAGAATTTATGTGCACATAATCTACTTCATAAGATTATATACAATATTCATTGGCTTGTTACAATATTTATATTGAAAGTTTTAGTAATAATATATATTATATATATTCTTAATTGAATCGATAATCATCCATTGATGGTGTATAAAATATTATTAATGTAAAGTTTTCAAAGATTAACAATTGATTTTTAAACATTTCTTTTTATGAATTTTATGGAATATTAATAGATATGGCATCTTCTAATGAAAATAATGTCACAAATACAAGGCAGCGAGATGATAGGAAACGCGCTATGTGTACTATTCATTTACGAAAAACTAGTGGTCAGAAGAAAATTATTAGTACAGAAATTGAATTGGAATACGCTAAGCGATTGTCAAATATAGAAAATATTAACATCAATGATGTAGTATGTAATTCATGTAGAATCCGAATGATAAAAGATATGTGACGCTCTAACACAATCAATCCTGGTAATACCTCAGAAAATATTTCATCTCAAGAATCATGTTCTAGTACCCTTTCTCAGCTTAGTATAAGTGAATCATCAGAGTCATTGTCGTATAAAGTAGTTGAAAAAGAAGAACCTAAAACTGTAGAATTATCTATTACAAGGACAATTGCAACTTATAAATATTTTTTTATTTGTGGATTCCAAAAACAAAGTAATCTTATTTTAGTGCCTTTAACTGCTCGAGTTCAAACATTCAGTAGAATTAATTTATTTATACCAAAGGGTAATAGGTGCTGTCGTGACCATTTGATTCGAAAAAAAATTTTTGAAGAAGACTTGAATAAGATAAAAATTTTTTCTAACACGAGTGTAATAGAGATTACAGAATTACCTGAATTCCTTAATGAAATGTCTGCAAGGGCAAATGAAACTTTGTTAGATAAGACAGCTGATTTTGATATGCCTGAGAAGAAATTAAAAATATTAACAGGATTAAATTGGGAAAATATTATAAAACTACGAGAGCAGCTTACTTCTCTTAGAAATTCTAATGTAAGAACAGTAACTCAAGCAATAATTATATTTTTATTTAAAATACGCATCGATTTCGAAAAAGAACAACAAATATCTGATATTTGTCATTCAGTATTAGTGTCTTTTGAAAATGATGTATTACCAAATTACTTTGGATTAAAGAATGCTGATAGGGATTACTTGATTCAAAATGAAACTTCTCAAATGGCAAAACTTTTGCAACCAGGAAAAAAACTTATTTTGATTTTTGATGGAACATACATCAGACACGAAATAAGCTCAAACAATGAATATCAAAGAAAATCTTTTTCAGGTCAAAAAAAAATTCCTCTATTAAAACCATTTACAATTTGTACCACTAATGGCTACGTTATTGATCAGTTAGGACCATATCTTGCTAACATGAATGATGCCAGTATTTTAATGAAAATATTAGAAACAGAAAAAGAAGTTTTAACTAAATTGCTTCACGAAGGTGATATTTTCGTATTGGATAGAGGCTTTCGAGATATAAAAAAAAATTAGAAGATATGGGTTTTACTGTTTTGATGCCAGCACTTAAAGGTAAAAAATCACAACTTTCAACAGAAGAATCAAATGAAACTCGATTTACAACAAAATTAAGATGGGTTATAGAAGCAATACATGGGATTGAAAAGAAAAAAAAACAAATTATTAGATCGTAAACTTGATAACAAAATGTTAAAAGATACTGGATCTTACTGTCAAATTGCTTGCTATTTAAATAATTCATTTGGAGTGCGTCTAGATTCTGATAAAGATGTGCAAGATGAAATATTTAACATCATGCAATCTAAGAAATAAACTGTAAATACATTAGCAGAGGAAGTAGCTGCAGAAAGGTGAAGCCGTCGAAAACTACCATTTGTTACCGCGACTTCAAGTGATTTGCCAGATTTTCCTGAATTAACGAAGAAAGACTTAAAAATTCTTTTTACAGGGTCATACCAGCTTAAACAGAGCATATCCTATTTAGCAGAGATATTGGACTCGGATGACAATTTAAAAATAGGGTATGTTAAAGAAAGATCAAATATTCTCAAACTCGAAGTACAATCGAGACATGTAAATAGAAAACAATATAAATGTTTCATTCAGTATCAACCTAATGGCATTGGCTATTCAAGCATTTTCAGATATTATTGTGATTGTGCTAATGGTAACCGCACTATTGGATGTTGTGCACACATTGCAGCAATTATTTATTACCTTTCTCACGGAAGATACTTATCAAAAATTATAAAACCAGCTAAAATTCTTTCTAATATGTTTCTTAAAGATCAAGTAGAAGTTTGCATAAATGAAGACAGTGATGAAGATGAATAAAATTGCTTTAATTCTGGGAATAACTATTATTTTTTATGAATATTTACTTCATGAACAATCTTCAATATTTATAATTATTTTTAATAAAGTGAAAAATAATATTTTATTTCAAAGATTTTCATTTGACTTTCACATTTTAATATTATAATAAAAATTTCATAAATGACTATTTGAAGCGTCTCACAACATACGCGGCTAAGTCACAACCAACGCATTTTGAGAAAAATGCAAAAAACCTCTATCTTTTAAATGATTCTAAATCGCTTGTTAACCGATATACTATTGAATTCACCGATAAAAAATAAGATTTTTGCACATGTTTCGAAAACTCTAAATTGATTTTTTAAAGAGAAAAATAATTTTTTAATAGGGACTTAGCTAACTTTAATGTGGCTATGGACTTGGCTAGTTTTGAAAAAAAAAATTGAAGGACTTGACTAATTTTGATGCAAAATCGGGACTCAGTTATTTTTTATTCAAAAATATTATCCGAACTTGGCAATTTTAGATTTGTAATTTATAGATTTGTCAAATAATATAGCATAATGTCGAAGCGTCTCACAACAAAAATGAAGTCCATTTTTGTCAAAAATTAAATTATTAAGTCATTTATATTTGTTATCCTATTTTCTACTATATTTAATCTTACTATATTAAATTATATATTTATTATATTTAATCCTATTTTTTAATATATTTATTTCTTTTTATAGTAATAAATTCGCAAGGTATATACACGATAAAACTTAAGCTTTTAAATTTGATTTTTCAATTTTTTTTCGTACATCAAAAAACTGCTGCAAATCGAAAAAACGCTAAAGTTTATTCTCGGAAGCTCGCTGAACATTATCAACAAACATAGACGTACACTCATAAATACGCGTTTGTTATTTATAAATAACACATAGTATATTATTATTGCATATGCTTACGAGTGTGTATTTGTGAGCGTATTATGATTATGTGTAAGTATATGCGTGTGTATATTCATAAAAATGCACATGTACTCTATTCTTAAAATTAAAATTGGACTTGACCATTTTTGATAAGCAAGTTTAATGGACTTAGCGCTTTTTTGATTTGCAGCAGTTTTTTGACATACCAAAAAAATTGAAAAATCAAATTTTTTAAAAATTTTATAATTAAATATAGTAGAAAATAGGCTAAAACATATGTTTTACTTAATACCTCAATTTAAAAAAAAATGGGCTCGATCATTTTTGTTGCTCGAGGCTTTATTTGTCACTAATCTTAAGTTTTTGTCTTGAGTTATATTTAACATTTTTTTATAATTTATTATATTATACACTACGCAAACTATGAAAATGAGAAAATTACTTTTCCTACCAATTCTGTTATAAACTTTATTTAAATAAAAAGTTGCGGTGTTTGGAAAAATATTATTTGTGCCATGATATTTAAGAAATGATTTAGGTACACTTAAAAGTAACTGTTTTCAACTTAGTAAGAATAACATAACTTAGTAAAAGCATTACATTTTCTCAAAATACTATGTTAAGCGCGCATCGCAATATACTGAAAATATGATTGAAAAATGTAACATAAAAAAAACTAAAAACCGTTGTTTTAAGCTTTTTAAATGTAATATAAGTTAATACAATTTGTACATAAACTTAAACTAAAATCAGTTTTTGGCAAATACTGGAACGTGTAAATGAAAATATTGTAAATCTAATAAGACAAAATAATAGAAAGTCATAAAAAATACTGATATTTGTTATTTAAGTTATTTAAATAAAATATAATCAAATGAAATTATTACATGACTTCAAAAAAATTAGATTTCGGTAAATTTTTGTGGTTTATGGATTAAAATATTGCAAATCTGAGTATACAATTGTAAAGAACATGTATGTATTATCAAAATATGTCTTTCCAAATCTCTCAGGTGCCAAATCACGCAACAAAATCTTTAAATAACCCCACAAAAAACCGTTTCTGAGTGTAGGATAGCGTGTTTAGCTGAAAATATCTTCAATCTGATTTCAGAACTCAACAGAAAGTAAAAAAATATAGAAAAAGTGTTATTTAGAGCCATAATATAGTAATTAATTTTATTATTAAAGCTTAAAACCCCGTAAAAAGCCAAAAAAAAACGATTTTTGGTCGAAAATTGGGTGTGCCACCATTTTTTTTGTGAACTAATGACGGCATCGTGGAGAGCAGGAAAAAATACATACAAAATACCTATATTGAGTTTAGTGCCTCAAAATCTGGGATGTAAAAACACTGATTTAAAATTTTAATGAGGTTTTTCGGAGCCAATTTTGAGATAATGAGTTTCGTAAAAAATTTTAATTATTGAGAAAGGAAAAACCTACTTTCATGATTTTTTACAAGTCTCTGGAATGCAGAGCCTAGCTGTAAAAAAATAAAATCGAAAAATCACGTTTTTTAGCTTTATAACTCCTACATAGGGTTTAGGGGTCTGTAATTTTGGCTTTCTTAATATTTTTCGATAACCTTTTAAGTAACCCATATCAGATACGCCATTTGGGAGGGGGCAAATTCACCTTGCTTATTCTGCTATAGCCTTTGTATGCAAGTTATTGGTTTTAGTGTTAAGAAGACAAGCTAGGGAAAATTGATTTTATAAACGCATTTTTAATTTTAGAGCATCATAAAATCACATTATGCAAATGGCAAAAGTAAGAAAGAGTGAAATTCATATAGTTTTCGTAGGTATTAAGACAGCCTTCAATACAGAGGATAGGGACATTTATATTAAAATCGTATTTAGAAAAATAAAATCAAAAACTCTAACTCAATGCGCTCTATTAGAAAGCATTGCGCCAAAGCACTTGGCAGCGTTTTTTAACTTAATTTTTGTCCTGAAAAGGGAAAAAAGAAAATAAGTAGTTGACTCTCTACTTAAACTTGGATTTTAAATTTCTTATATTATTAGTTTAAAAGAAACTTCATTATACATTACAAAAAAAAACAAGGGAAGAAACGCCGCTTTACTTAGGCTGTGCGTGTGTGCGGAAGACCAAGAATTTATAATTCTGTTACACGCGCACTCGTTTCAATCACCTTTAGGTTAATACCGTAGAAAGAATATTCATTTATAAATTAAACTACGCGTCGCCCGATTTCCTTACCGCGCAGTCGCACAACCTAACACTTACAATTTATAATTCAATAAAATTTTAAGGAATTAATATTAATATCGCTCGCACTACTCCATATCAAATAAATAAGAATTTTAGATTGTAATTAATAACTATGTATAGCTATCTCGCTTGCACTCCCGTAACAACAGACGCCGCGTCGCTTCTTTTTCACTATTTAACTATCTCCTTTCTCACAATAATATAGGTTGATATATATATATATATATATATATATATATATATATATATATATATATATATATATATATATATATATAACAATTTTAGTGATTGAATAATATATGTAGAACTATGAGAGCAACTTTTATCTAATTCAACTATTCACGATTCTCGCGTTTAATTTAGAGAACAAGATGGCGTCGCGTCACTGAATAAAAGCGCCTTTATACGTGGCTTTCTCGTTTCTTTTAATTTTCACTTAGTTTTCGGTTTTTATATCTTTATTTGTATTTTCACTAACCCGCACTGATGTTAATTTTAATTTATTCGCGGTCGCAATCAAGAAAACATTATTATATCAATAACAACGCAAAATTATATCTCTTAAGGAGAACTGAGGGAAATGACGAGAAAAACCAACAGAAAAAATAATTTCACTAGTTCTTACTTGCTAACCCGCTGGCGAGATTCCACTTACGGTCGCTCTACTGCAGATTCCTCTCGATAGTCAAAGAACGACGAAAACGTGGAGCTGGTCGATGAAAGCAGATAGTGGTCGAAGAATGACGGTGATGGACCCCGTAGAGGATCGGTCGCAGAGTCGTCGTCTCTGGAGGTGCTCATCGTAGTTCGTCTTCTCTTTTTTTTCGTTGATAAGGTCACATGGCTTTTCTGCGCGAATCTCTGCTCCTTTCTCCTTTCTTTCTCCAATCCTTTCTCCAATTCAATTAACAAATAGAACTTTTTTCCTATTCTCAAGTGCACTCGAAGGCTGCTAAATCAAGAGTCATCTCTTTCAAGAAGAAGGAAATTACATTCCCCTTCGCATCGATTATCAAATATTTCTACTCGTAGCTATTCCTCATTGGTCGATTCCACATGTGTATATACAGCTATATAGCGCGGCGTTGAAATATCTAAGTATGCGTATATATCTATAGGTATATATACACATTATCTTCATATATCTGTACATATCCCCTCTTCTTTCTCGAACTCAGCGGTTCCATGTCTTGTACGTTTTATTCTATTCTGTATATATATATATATATATATATATATATATATATATATATATATATATATATATATATATATATATATATATTAGGGTGTCCCTTATTTCCCAAACTCAAAAAGTTCATTCTCCAGAAGTTTAGGTGAGTTATTTGTCATAAAAAAACAAGATCCCAATCGCTAATTACCCTCAGGAAAGGGTCCTAACCCTGCCTGTAATCAAAAATGGCTTTTTTTGCCATTTTTAGGAGATATTTTCTTCAAAAGTTATTTTAGGCCATTAGAACTTATTTTCCCGCATCAGATTCAGATGAAATTTTAATATTTATATATAAAAAGCTAAAAAAAATTTCTAGGTCAATAAAATAAGCTAATAAAAAAAATCATGAACCCAAAACCCAAGAAAATTCTCCGAAAAATTACATTTTTTTCATATAAATTCATTTATCAGTATTTAATTCTATCGACGGACCTTTTATCAACATTTTATCTAAAAGTTGACCTCATAACCTTTATTTTCTTTTTTTATACGGCCATTTTCATCCACCGGGAGCTGAGATATAACACTTTTAAAATCGATCAAAAAAGCTAATTTTCAAATCCGTCAACAAGGATTCACGAATTTCAAGATATTGAGGTATAAACTTGCATCAGTTAACTTCTCTGCAACATTCATTCAGTAGCAGAGATCAACACCTTCATTTGCTATTTTCAAACGTCTTCCCAAACCTTTTTGGATCCGAGATACAGATGTTATTAATTAATGTGAAAAATGAGGTATCAAATTTGTGAACTGGGGTCATTCCTTAATGGTTTCACTCTTCTAAATTCCAACTTCAAAAACAGCCTTGATTTTAAAGCTACTAATATGAAAAACTTTGATTCATGCACTCAATGAATTATGTAAACTGTGAATCTTATGTATGCCGCTATCGAATTTTGCCGAAAACAATTAAGATATGCTAATTGGAAGACCTAAACAGAAAATGCTGTATCTCGACTTTAGTACCCTAAGAATTTAATTAGTAACATTCACAGGGGTTTTCTCTAGAATATAAGTTATAATGATTTATAATAATTTGTACACAAGTGGGGCATCGAGCACTGCATTGATGAATCAGATCATTGATAAAAAGTTATTTGAATAGGTTTATCGAGTTTCATGTATAATTTTCATTTTAATCTTATAAATAAATAATAAACTTAATCGATTCTGTAATATACTAAAATGATTCTCCTAACCTAGCTCTAGTGCAGATAAGTCATTATATTTGTTCAAATAATTAAATTGAAAAGATATTAATAAACAAAATAAACCAAAAATTACTTGCAGCAGCTCCGACATCCCTTTAAAGGGAGTAGCCACAAATAGGCCGTGTTGCTTCGTGTGTGTCGTCATCTTTTAGAAATGAGTTTAACATCTTTTATATTCAGACTTTATGAATGTGACCGTTGCAAAGAGAGCATAGAGTCTGAATTTAAAAGATGTCTAACTCATTTTTAAAAGATGACGATACGACATTACACACACTAAATAGACATCCAGACGTTACTCACCACGTAGGTATGGCTGTGGCGACGCTCGTACTGTCAGCCTATATGGTGCCGACCGGTGCTTGAGTGGCGCCAATTTTACGCACTGTACACTTGGCGGAAAGGATATTTTTCCGAATGTTAACCTCAAATGGCAACATCGCATATTTTACCACAGGCATAAGACAATTCTAAATTATAGAGCAACTTTCGCATCATTGTTACTTATTACTTAATGACATAATTTTAGTAAACAAACAATATTACTTTATTTTTTCATGATCCGAATTATAATTTTATTGAATAAAATTTTTATTTCTTAGTTCAATAATCATATAGAATCTAATATTGTGAATTTAAATTATATAAGCAATAAATTTTAAGTTATTATGATTTGAATTTTGCATGAATAACCTATAAGAAAAAACAAAATAATCATGATGCGAAACTCAATGCATAATTCGAAGTTTTCTTATGTCTGTGGTAAAATATGCAGCGCTGCCATTTGAGGTACACATTCGGAAAAATATCCTTTCCGCCAAGTGTACGTACTGTGCTAACCTACATCGCAAGAGGACGTTGCAGCACTTTCATGGTACAGGCTCAAACTCGCACGACACCGATTCTACGAATTGTACGGACTGTAAGGCTCGAATTCATAATCGTGACTTAAGTATTGAGTGTCACTTGGAACTTAAGTATCGTTACTTGAGTATCAGCTGTTACCTCAATGTCGGTAAAGATGCAATACTCAATTGAAGTAACAGCTAATACTCAAGTACCGATACTTAAGTTACAAGTGATACTCAATACTCAAGTTACGACTATGAATTCGAGCCTAAATTTTGGCGTAACTACAGACAGGTGCCTGTAACAGCGCCGATGTCTTTTCAGTGCACGAAACGACACGGTCTATTTGCCACGGCTATTTCTTAAAAAATAGATAATTTTGTTCGTTAGAAAAATTTTTTTTTTATAAAAAACAATAAATAGATAATTAATGATTAGTTCGGAAAATGAAGGCGATACGCGCACATAAAGCACCGATAAATGGCATTAGCACAGTTTTAAAAATAACTTATTTTTTTATAGAATAAGTAGAAAAATAAAAACTATACGTTTAGTTCCCATAATGTTTTATTAAAGCTTGAATTCATAGACCCAGAGGGGTTGCTCTAGAAAATTGCACAACTCTGTAACACAGAGACAAAAGATATGAAATCAATGTGCTAAACAAAGATAGAATATATCGATACACTAAGGGTGAAATCAGATGGTACGGAAATAAGGATACGGAACGTCACAAAAAATCAATTCCGTATCCTTTAATTCCGTCAAATTTTTTCCCTATAGTCACATGGTGCGGAATTTAGCTGAAAAACTGTTAAAAATAACCTAAAAATGTGCCCATGAATTTCAAATTAACAACAAAAATGTTAAAAAAGTTAGAAATAATAAAAAAATGTTATTGTAATGAGATTATTTTCTTGTAAAAATAAAATATATTTTGTTATAACAACCAAATATTTTAATTAACATCATAATTTTTTAATTATAATATTGCTAATCGACGTCACAGAACTTATATTCCGCACCATGTGACTATAGGGAGAAAAATTTGACGGAATAACAGAAGCGTCATAGACTTTTTAAAATTAAAACGAAAGTTTTTTTGTTAATACTTACTCCAGAATACTCTCCATCTTCACTCATTGACATATTTACTTCAAAACTGTTTTTACTATACTTATTTAACTTCCTTTCAATAATTTTTTATTTTTTATTATTAACTATCAGTATACATAACCTAGCTTATAAAGTAAATAACAATACAATCAATATGACGTTGCTTATTTGACGTCGCCTTTACTCCGTTTCAGTTTTGACGGAATTAAAGGATACGGAATTGATGTTTTGTGACGTTCCGTATCCTTATTTCCGTACCATCTGATTTCACCCTAAGTTTATCACTCCGGAGCAACCCCCCAGCTCAAGTTAAGGTGGTATCATCTGGCTTTATTCTTATCACGAGAGAGACAAAGACAGAATGAGGTTTGTATAATAATCTTCATTTGAGTTTGGTCTATTCATTGAAGCCTAAATAACTTTTAATTGTTGATTCAGATCAGTTGTAATAATAAAATGTTTTTATTCCTTATGAACAATTGATTTATATCAATTTTTATTATAAATGATAATTTTGGATGCTAACTTAAGAAAGCTTTATAAGTCTAAAATTTTGGATGCTTAGAACTATTTCCCTTCTCAAATCTTAAAAAAAAAATTTATAATATTTATCTCAAGGGTACACTGTTATATATTAAGGATTGTGAATATTTTTATATTTGAAATATTGATTTCGTACATAATGGAATTGTGATAAAATATCTTAAACTAATGATGTTATAGATTAGTACATTGTTGGAATATATAGTGTGGGCCATACAAGCAAGTATTACATGGAGATTGTTTTTAATAATAAAAGCCTTCCACTAACATTATCATAATTATCTCCTTCTCATTTTATGAAAAATATTGATTATATATTATTTGTATTTTCATGAAAATAGCAAATCATTCATAGTCGATTGACAATTTAGTTTCCTTTAAAGTACAATTTGCCTATAATTTTCTTATAAGGAGAGAATATATAGACAATAGCTATTGGATTAAAAAGAGAAACAGGTTTCACTATGATTAATTTACTGTGTTCCTCTTAAATACATTTTTTGGCATGCATAGTTTTCTTGTTTGTATTTTAAATATGATATTATACTTCTTTTTATTAGTGCTTCGATCTTATTTTTTTGTTACTCAAAGTTTTGTAATAAATTAAATGATTTCTAAAATAATAGATATGCAAATATAATTTATCTGAAACTTAATTTTGTTTAGGACGACGTTCAACAACTTCACTTATATCTTACAATGAGTTCTCTACCAATGCATGAAACTCTTATTTTTATATGCTGTAATACTGTCAGTGAATTAAATGTTCATCACTTACCAAAAATTTCAGAAGTCCTTAGACTTATGTTTCATAAGACCAAAGAGGAAAAAAAAACAGTTGCGGATGCTATGAAATCAGTCATTAATGAAGTAATAATTTTATGGAATAAATCTTCAATTAAAATATCTAGAAATGACTATTGTTGTGAAACATTGAAGAAATTATATCTTGACTTTCGCAAATTTCAAAAGTATTCATCAATGAATGAAAAGAAAGCCAAATTTTTAAAAATCTATCTGATGTTTTTGACATCTCACAAGAAAGTGTTTTTTATCAATGACTGATGATGAAAAGAAGATTTTATTTTCTCAGTCCATTGATGAAATAATAAAAGAAATGAAAATATTAAGAACCAAAGGTTTTATAAAAATAACCTTTTATTAACAGTAATGTCATATGTCTTACAATGACTTTAGTTTTAACTGTATGATTATTGCCATTCTAGATGAATTGGAGGACTCATTTGTTATCGATGAGGGTGACCAAAGAAATAAAAAATTAGAATATGAGGTGCCTAACCAAGATCCATCTCTTGCTACGCATGATTTGGAAAAAAATATTTCTCAAGCTGGATCATCAACCGTAGAAGATATAATAGAAATAACTACAAGTACGTATTTAATGTTATTAATTTTAAAATTATATACAGATTTTAGACACATTATGAAAAAGTTTATTTTAATTCATAAAAATAGAATAATGTAAAAATTTTTGCTATCAGATGTATCTTTCACCGATATATTTTATGAATTAGAAATTTTTATTTACATACTCGTTATCAAATTTGTTAGTAATATTGATCAAGTTATAATTAAATTCATATAAAATAATTTTTATTGAACTATTTGAGATATATAAACATGATTGATGTAATCCAATTCATAAAATATATTATTCTAAATATATGAAAACTTTATATAGTAATCTTCAAAATCTAACATGAAATCTTATTCTTTAAATTTTCCAAGACTTAATATTTTATCATATCTCAAGTTATACAATTTTAAGAAACATTATTGATAATATGATCATGATCATACTCGAGTATTAACTTTTTCTCTTTTTCTCTTATAAGTAATGTAAGTCTTCTTTCATTAAATTTGGTTCAATTGTTAGTAATGTTTTACTAATATGAAAAAAGAAATACACATTAGTTTATTTTGAAATTGAAATAAAATATTAAAAAATGGGAAAATAATTTTTAAATTATAGTCTTTAAAAACTTTGGATAAGATATTGTTATTTATGTTTAATTTTAATGACTCCAATTAATAATTTTTTACTAACTCTGTTTACCTACTTTCAAAATTTGGAATCAATTGGTATTTTTACTTATGAAACAAGAGAATATTCATAACAATGTTACTATTTTATAATTGAATTTCACTTGAGTAACAATCCTTTAAACTCTTGTGAATTATATGTTATTAAAGAATAATCTATAATTTTAATATGACTATCTTAGCATGAAATGAATATTGAGACAGCATCATCGGTTGATGTCGTGCCAAGCAGTAACCTCACAGAAAAATAAGATATTTTATATTTTCTTTTTAATAACTTTTATAACAAATGTTTGAAATCAATCAATATGTTCATAATTTTCATTACATTTTTCCATATGGAAACAATTTCTGTGAATAACTGTAAATAATAGTAAATAATTGTAAAGAACTGTTAAAAAATGTTGAAATCGAGACATAAATAATAGTTATTTACAGTTATTTACTATTAATTACTATTATTTACAGTTATTAACACTTATTAACATTTCCAAAAATTTTTTAATTAGTGAATAATTTAATATTACTAATAATTATTTACAATTATTTATAATTATTAACATTTTTTACAGTTATTTACATTTATTTACAGTTATTAACACTTATTTACAATTATTTCCAATAATATTTTCGACTATAGTTCCTTACCACCAATATGAAAACTTGCCGCGAATGCTCTGATCTTATCAATTTTTTTAATTTTAAACTTAAAAGTAATTGTGTAATTATTTCTAATATTTTGATGAGAACTATATTTTTCGTATTCTTTCATTAAAATTTCTACCAGTTAATTATGAATCGAATTTTAAATAATATAATTTTCAATGATTGATAACATTTTTTATAGAAATATATTAAATTAAAACAGGAAATATATTTTTTAGAAAAAAAATTGGAATTGATTTTACCAAGACCAGAATCTGAAAATGTTTCGAATGATGAACCTCTGCCTTCACAGAGTAGCACTGGATCGGTTTATTCTCCGATAGGACGGAATTATTTTATTAAAAATGTCAGAGGATCTGTAGATATTATGACTCCGGAAGTTGTTGATGCATTTGATAAATGCAGAATATCTTACAGAAATACAGTACATTTAATTGGAACAGTCTCACATGCCTTAGGTTTTGATATCGAATCATTAATATTGAATAAATCGTCTTTCAATAGAGCACGAGCGAAAGTTAGACAGATGAAAGCCGAAAAATTGAAATTAATATTTCAAGATCAAGATTTACCATATTTAATAGTGCACTGGGATGGAAAAATAATACCAGATAGGTTTTCCTGTAAAAAGATCGATCGTCTAGTTATTCTAGTAAGTGTGGAAAGTACCGTGAAAATAATTGATGTACCAGGTCTAGAGAGTCAAACAGGATTAGCTATGGCGAATTCAGTTTACCACGCTTTGGATGATTGGGGATTAATCGATTTAGTCGAAGGAATTTGTGTCGATACAACCAACGCAAATTTAGGGCGAAAAGGTGGAGCAGCTACCATACTCGAACAAATGATCGACAAAGACCTATTACACATAGCATGCAGGCACCATATTCTTGAGCTTATATTAGGAGCGGCTTTTTCGGAAAAATTTCCTGGTACTATTGGACCAAATAATCCCATTTTTTAAGGTTCCGTGCAGAATGGGATAATATGAAAGATATAAAACCAGAAAATGGCTTAGAGAAGTTAGAACCACAATTAAAATTACAAATTCCCCGAATCGTAAAATTTATAAATGGCTATTTAGAAATACAGCATCCTCGAGAGGATTACAAAGAATTATTAGAATTATGTCTACAATTTTTAGGAGTTAAGGATGCATTTATACCTAATAGGCCTGGTGCCTGTCATCATGCACGATGGATGGCTAAAGCAATTTATACTTTGAAAATTTACTTAATGAGGAAACCATTTAAATTGAACCTTCAGCAAATAGATAAATTTTACAGCGTATCTAAATTTATTGTGTTTGTTTACATAGAAGCGTGGTATGAAGCGCCGATACCTATTGCTGCTCCAAAGAATGACTTGAAGCTTGTCAAAGCACTAAAAAATTATTCAAGTATTGATGCTCAAATTTCAAGAACAACGATAAAAAAAATGAAAAATCACTTGTGGTACTTGTCACCAGAGCTATGTGCCTTATCTTTTTTTGACGATAAAGTATCTTGGACAAGTAAAAGAAATATGGTTGCAGCACTAACGAAAGGAACTGCGTATGAAGATGACTACATTCCCAAAAAATATGAATTTGACGTCAGTATGGAAGTATTCATGCAACTTGATCTTGATTACTTTATCAATCGACAAACTCATCATTTCTTTGAGAGATTTAAATTAGATACAGAATTTTTAAGACAAGATTGCAGTCAATGGAGTAAAATGAAATCATATATTGAGAGTAGAGAAAAAATAAAAACATTAAGGGTTGTTAATGATTGCTCTGAAAGAGCTGTGCATCTCTGTCAAGAGTACATCAATGTGTTAACGAAAGATGAGGAACAGAAACAATATTTGATTACATGCGTCGATGAATTCAATAAAGAAATGACTACTATGAATAAAAAGACTTTGGTGAAGAAATTAAAAAAATCATGAATTTTAATTATATTTATATCATTTTTCATAAATTATATGTACAAAGAAAACATTAAATAATAAATTTAACTACCACTATGTTTTGAATAAAAAAGTTGTGTTTTAATGTATCGAGAGTAAATGTATTTATTTGAAATAATCCTGTTAAGAACAGGCCGGAGCAGATTCGATACCGACCGAGAATCGAAAATCCGTTGTTTAATTTTCTCTCACTATACATAATGGAATGCATTAGAATTTTAAATACATTCATGAAATTTATTTCTCTATTGCGCTTGTCAAGAATAATTAAAGAAAATTGAAATAAATTAAAAATTTTTTACTACAGTTGTTTATTAAACACTAAATTTGGTTACTTACTTTTTGTTTAAAATATGATGAATTTTATTTAAAAAAACATTTATTATACAATCATATATTTTATTTATAATAAAATAACATTTTCATTTCTCAGTCGGTAATCAAAACTGCTCCGGCCTACTCTTAAGGTCATTATTGCAGATTGTCAAAGTACAATTAACAATTAAGAAAGTATATTACGATGTAAGCTCGATAAAAACTTGATAAGTCCATAGTACGCGAATATTAACATCCGAATTAAAGATCCTGGTAATGCGTACTTAGGACTAATTGAATTTCTTCTTGAGGTCAGTATACTATTTTTCACAACTTTGATAAAAATACGACATTTTTGAATCAGTGCTAGGCGGTAATGTGACACTTTTAGCCAATAGAATATTTTTCTAAATATAAAGCGTCGCTAGGAAGAAGGACACATCTTCAAAAAGGGTGTTTTGAGAAAATTGAATTTGAAGTTTTGAATCACTTATAAATTTAAACCTGTCGATAAATAAACATGTCTTTATATCTTTGTCAATTCAACTGATATCTTCATAATATTATATAAGAATATAGTAGCAAATTAGCACATTTCAAAAAGCCATGATATGGAAAAAGGGCACATCTCGAGAAGTGCCCTTCTTCCTAGCGTCGCTTCATATGTACCTCGAATGATAAAGATGCATATTTTACCATAGGAATAAAATAAAATTAAAATTATGAATCGAATTTCGCATTCAGATTGTTCAATATAAATTAAGTTAATAACATTAAAGTAAATAGTATCCTATGCTATATAATTATGATCATAATATTGGAAATACGTTTTTTAAATTTATGATATGAATAATAAAAAATAATGAAATATTGTGTGCTCATTGATTTTTGCTACTAAATAATCAAGTAAGGGAGATGTAAAAGTTGCTGAATGATTCATAGTTGTCTCAAATCTATGGTAAAATATGCGTTGGTGTCATTTAAGGTCCATATTAAAGAGAATGTGCCTTATTTCAGGTGTCACACATGAGTCTACGAAATAGAATTAAAGCATTGTTTGTTCACGATTCATCAAAGCAGTGCTCGATGCCCCACTTGTGTACAAATTATTATAAATCATTATAACTTATATTCTAGAGAAAACCCCTGTGAATGTTACTAATTAAATTCTTAGGGTACTAAAGTCGAGATACAGCATTTTCTGTTTAGGTCTTCCAATTAGCATATCTTAATTGTTTTCGGCAAAATTCGATAGCGGCATACATAAGATTCACAGTTAACATAATTCATTGAGTGCATGAATCAAAGTTTTTCATATTAGTAGCTTTAAAATCAAGGCTGTTTTTGAAGTTGGAATTTAGAAGAGTGAAACCATTAAGGAATGACCCCAGTTCACAAATTTGATACCTCATTTTTCACATTAATTAATAACATCTGTATCTCGGATCCAAAAAGGTTTGGGAAGACGTTTGAAAATAGCAAATGAAGGTGTTGATCTCTGCTACTGAATGAATGTTGCAGAGAAGTTAACTGATGCAAGTTTATACCTCAATATCTTGAAATTCGTGAATCCTTGTTGACGGATTTGAAAATTAGCTTTTTTGATCGATTTTAAAAGTGTTATATCTCAGCTCCCGGTGGATGAAAATGGCCGTATAAAAAAAGAAAATAAAGGTTATGAGGTCAACTTTTAGATAAAATGTTGATAAAAGGTCCGTCGATAGAATTAAATACTGATAAATGAATTTATGTAAAAAAAAATGTAATTTTTCGGAGAATTTTCTTGGGTTTTGGGTTCATGATATTTTTTATTAGCTTATTTTATTGACCTAGAAATTTTTTTTAGCTTTTTATATATAAATATTGAAATTTCATCTGAATCTGATGCGGGAAAATAAATTCTAATAACTTTTGAAGAAAATATCTCCTAAAAATGGCAAAAAAAGCCATTTTTGATTACAGGCAGGGTTAGGACCCTTTCCTGATGGTAATTAGCGATTGGGATCTTGTTTTTTTATGACAAATAACTCATCTAAACTTCTGGAGAATGAACTTTCTGAGTTTGGGAAATAAGGGACACCCTAATATATATATATATATATATATATATATATGGGACGTTTCACATCAACTCACCTAACAAAAAAATAGAATTCGTCGAAAATCTGTGAAAATGTTCTATTTGATACCCAAAATATACAAAAAAAATTTCAGAGGTCCAGGTCAAAGGGGTCAGGATTTAAACGTGATGGAATTTTTCGAATTTTCCAAATTTTTTGCTAAATAAATATTTTAATGAATTTTTTCCTCAAAAACTATCGATTTTTCGTTAAAACTTAATGGAATACTTTTTCTTGAAATTAGATGTAGAATTCACTTGAATTTTTGCAAATTATAATATACTGATTTTTATGCTTACTTGATCGATTTAAACATACTATTTAGTATATCTAGAAAATCGAGCAGGTTAAATTGGCTTTTTAAAGTCTTATTTTTTTCGTTTTTTTATGAGGAAAAAATATACGAAGCCTCCAGTTGGGCAGCCTTCTTAAAGTTACTTAATTGTGCAAAAATGTCTGTAAAAATCGTTATTTTGGATCAATGATGAGATTCGTGATTGTTTTTCTGAAAAAGTATTGATTTTTGAGACAAATGTATGAAGATGTTTTTGATTGGAAATCATGTGTAGAATATGAACATATTTTTACAAATTATAATTTAAGACATTATGAACCATATATACAAAAAATTTAACAAAAAATACATTTTAAAATTTCAAAATTTCATTTATAAATTGTGATGTTTAGCAAATAATGGTTTACAAAAATTTACATACATTTTACATACGATTTCCAATAAAAAACATATTCATACATTTGTCCCAAAAATCAATACTTTTTCAGAAAAACAATCACGAATCTCATCATTGATCCAAAATAACGATTTTTACAGACATTTTTGCACAATTAAGTAACTTTGAGAAGGCTGCCCAACTGGAGGCTTCGTATATTTTTGCCTCATAAAAAAACAAAAAAAATAAGACTTTAAAAAGCCAATTTAACCTGCTCGATTTTTAGATATACGAAATAGTATGTTTAAATCGATCAAGTAAGCATAAAAATCAGTATATTATACTTTGCAAAAATTCAGGTGAATTCTACATCTAATTTCCAAGAAAAAGTATTCTATTAAGTTTTAACAAAAAATCGATAGTTTTTGAGGAAAAAATTCATTAAAATATTTATTTAGCAAAAAATTTGGAAAATTCGAAAAATTCCATCACGTTTAAATCCTGACCCCTTTGACCTGGACCTCTAAAATTTTTTTTGTATATTTTGGGTATCAAATAGAATATTTTCACAGATTTTCGACGAATTCTATTTTTTTGTTAGGTGAGTAGACGTGAAACGTCACATATATATATATATATATATATATATATATATATATATATATATCTAATGTACAGACTGCTCCTCTTGTGTGTTGAGCCTGAATGCATTTGTGCTATCTATCCTTCTCGCTCCTATGGAAATAACTATCAATTACTTTGTTTTTATTTTCGGTTTTCCTCTATAGTTTTTTCGACTCTCCTTTACATCTGTCAATTTCTTACGCTTGAGAAAAATCATTTTAAAAAAATCGTTACAAAAATAAAACCTAAGATTTCTAAATTTAAGAATAAATAAGTACGCTCGCTTGTTATAAATTCGCTTTTTATATTTAATAACCAATATATTTAAATTTTACTCCTTGTGATGTATTTTATACATCACAAATCCCTCCTCCCTTAAGCGGGACACGCAGTGGACCGTTTAACTCGCTTCTATCGCTGAATTTGTTGTTAATTATATCGCTATTTCTAATTTTAACTTAAATATAGTTCGCTCGCTAATCTATCCTAGATCGCCTTATCTACGCAAAAAAAATTTTACAGTTTTATCCTATCACCCATTTTATCACACTAAAAAGAACTTCCAATTATAACACATTTCATATTTGGGTAATTCTTTCATACTTTTAAAAATCATGTTACTGCGTCATTTCTCCTAAATATGAGATAGCACATCTTGTTAGCAAATGTTCACTGATTTATTGAGTTATTAGAAACTAATTTTGTTATATTTTTAATGATAATTAGACGTGTCATTTTATGGCGGATGGGGAAAAGAGGTTTTTTTTTTGAAATTTAAATGTTACCAGGCCATGTAAAATGATAAATTACCGCTATAAAAAAAATGACTACTGCTTTTTTGATTTGAAATTCACACCAAAGCTTTATCTATACACATACTTTTGGAAAATCAAGAGCATGGGTGTGTGCCTGTTAACAAAAGTACTTTCTGAAAGGTTATGAAAATGTTACCAAAAATTTATATATTTTACTTTTTTCTGGAAAATACGATGCTGTAAAAAAGACTATTCAGCGGTGACATTTTAAACTACATCAAAAGGTAATATTTAGAATCACAAAGAGAAATTTTTTTATTAGGAACGTGTGCCTAGTGTAGATAAAGTTCTTTGTTCGTTTGAAATTATACTTAAAAAACGTGACTCACTTTTGAAAATAGGTTTTTATCCACTAATATGAAAACCTAAGCTTTGATTCACTTTTTCTCTGTTGTGAACTTTGTAATTTACTATTTTATAATACTCAATGTAATCTTTAAGTTGCTTTTGAAGTATTATTTCGAGTATTCTGGAAATCATTGAATTTTTCCCGGCTATTAAATTTTCCAAATTTACATCGATTACCTAGTTTCTATCAATGTTTTAATTCTAAAGAGTTTAAACTTTAAAAAGCTCAGTTTTAGTATGTATTTAATAGCTTACACCTAGAACGTTGAGTTGAATCATCACTGAAGTTTCTAGATTTCAAATTTAAAATTTTTAGATTTAATGTTTATTAAATAAACTAAAATATTTGGTTAAAAGGAATATAAGTATTTTTATTCGAAAACATAAACTACACAAATCCATGTCAAATTTCATACCCTAAGATTGACAATTTTAGCAAAAATAAATTGATATTCCACTCACTTATGATTTGTAATCAGGAATCCCAAAAGCCATTGGGTAACTAATATCACTCAATTTTAATACCCGAATCGCCAAAAATGAATTTTCCAAAAAAATTGGCATTTCTGGCATATTTTATTTATTACAAAAAATTTTGTAATTATTAATGTAAATTGCGTATTTAAATATTTTCTGTAACATATTAAACATGTAAAAATGAAAAAGCTCAATAGAAAATGATCTATTATAGCCCAAAATACTTAAAAAACTGATCTGAGATATGTAAAATATTATACCTGGGTGTGATAATAATGAATATATTTAAATGTCTTATATTAAAAAAAGCTATCTTCAAAAGTGAGTAATGCGATTTTTTCTTTTATTATCATTTTAATATATCAACATTTAAAAAAAATAAATTTGATACATGTGTCTTCAATTTTTTTTAATTTATTGAAAGTAAATTTTAACACTATGAAAAATTTACTCGAAAATCTGTCTTTTGATGTTTGTTAAAAAGACTACCCTTAAAAGTGAGTAACACGATTTTTTTTTTCATTATAATACGTCAACATTCAGAGAAAATTAGTTTTATACGTGTGCCTGTATTTTTTTTTTTTTAATTTGTTGCAGGTGAAATTTTAACATTATGAAAGATTTACCCATTTATAAATTTAATTCTACTGTGGTGCCTGGTGGTCGTTTGTTTGTTAAAATTTTATCTCGTTTTAAATTGCACATTATTTGGGGTTTCGCGGTGGTATATATCGTTCTAGATCGTTTACGTGTGCCTTCGCTATTTGCTTATTCGTTACCGTCTCTACTATATAAACCGTAGGTGATTTCACCTCTAAGATTTTATATGGTCCTTCGTATTTAGGTGCTAGTTTTGCGGAAAAACGTTGTGCTGTATTTGATAACACGTAAGCGCGTCGCGTCACTAAATCTCCCACGAAAAATCTAACGTCGCATTTCCCTTTATTATATATATTTTCTTCTTTCTCTTGAGTATGATGTATAAATTCGGCTACTAAATCTCTTGATGCATCTAGCCTCTTCATTCTATCTTTCCATCTTTTTGGATCTATTTTTCCTATCGGTCTGGTCGCTTTCATTTCCACCTGGCCAATAATACTTACGATTTTATCGTAAGACTTCCCCACCCCTAAATCTCCCATAGAGGGTGCATGATGAGCATCTTGTAATACTAGTTTATTAATCTTCTTTCTCTGGGTATTATTAATTTCACTAATTTCTGCACATTCTCCAAATAACTGCACTTCTTCATTTCCATCTTCATCATGGAATTTATGCCACTCTCCTTCATGCACTCTCCATAATCCTCTTGCCAGTCGTGTATCAACGTCCAATAGATTGCAAAAATCCATCCCTAAAATTATCTCCTGATCCAGTTTTTTTAGTGCTCTAACTGGTAGAGTATGTACATGACCATCAACCTCTAATTTTAGTTTTAGGGTCCCTAGTGGTCGCACATGTCCTCCTATAGCACGATAGATTCTGGTTTGAGCAGGTTCTAACCTATCTTTGAACTGTTCGGCTATTTCTGCTCCTACTATTGATACGGTCGCACCTGAGTCGAATAAAGCTCTTCTACAACGTCCTCGGATGACAACGTTGAGCATATGTCTGTTTTCGCTCCCAACTGCGGCGACTGGGTTTTCTATAAAATCTTCATTTCCTATGTTTTGATTTTCTTTCACTAATTCTTGTTGATGCTCTATATCTGTTTGCTCTTTTCTGTCTATCTCTGTTTTACTTTTATTCTTTTTTTCTCTTGTTGTATCCTTTGTTCTGTTTTTCTGTATATTTGCTCTCTCTTTATTTTTGCTATTAGGAAGTAAATCACCATGTGCAGAATCTTTATGGAATGTCGATCTTATAGTTCCGTTGATTTGCTCCGTGTTCTTTCCGTTTGTCTAATTAGCTATACGGTCGCTTTGATTATCCTCTTCTTCGTCAGATTTCGGAAACGTGTCAACTATTAATTTGTTAACTATGTTCCTTACTTCATCTGGCGTCGCATGTCTTACGTTTTCCAAAGCTTTCGTATTAATTGACGTTTGATCGAACTGAGTGGTCGCTGGTTCTTCGATGTCTTTCCATTGGTCTCCTGCGCTTCTTGGTAATTGTTCTAAGCTTGGCCATGCATACATCGATGGAGCGTCACTCTTTGCTTGCGATGCACTTGTTTGAGCATTTGCTCCTTCAATATTTGGCAATTTAGAACTAGTTACCCCCTCCCTAGCCTCTGTACTCGCTCTTTTTCTTTTTATTTCGCTCTTGATTTCCTTATTCTCATGCTCTTCTTCTATTGTTTTATCTCTTTTATCTATTTGCTCTCTTGTTTCTTCACTCTTTACTATTAAATTTTCACTCTTCTTTATTTGCTCTTTACTCTTAGGTATTGCTCCTCTATTGCTTTCTCTCGTTTTAATTTGCTCACTTTCTTTTATTGGCTCTGGGTCGCGGCGCTATATTTCTGGGGGAACAGCTCTTGATTCTGCTCCCCCACTTGTCCGTTTCCCGAACTCGCTCTTAGCTGTGCACAGTTGTTGCAATTTTTGAATACTGTACACTATTGTCCACACATCTGACAACTTATCTTGGCCATTTTATTTGGACACTCATTTGCGCGATAACCTATCACACCACATGAATAGCATGTTCTTTGTGGACACTCTGACGCTCTATGTCCTACTCTTTGACATGTATAACATGGTCCATTGAATGGTGAACCTCCTGCTGGTGGTGTGCGCCTTTCTCCTTGTGGAGTTCTAGCTGGTCTATTATTACCCCATGGTCGCGATGAATAATTCCTATTGGCTGGGTTATTATCAGACCTTCTTTGTATTGGAGGTGTATTTGGTCGATATTGTCTCGGACTCGATGAAGCTTGTTGTGTCTGAGCCGTTGGATAATAGTTCTGCCTATAAGTATTTTCCATCGCGTTCGGTGCTACATTATTTGCTGTTGCATGGGTCGTTTGAGGTCCTGTGAATTGTTGGTCTGCTCTTGGTTGTTCGGTAGGAATGCTCGCATTAATCTCTGTTGCCTGTACTGCTGCTATAGGCTCCTCTTTTACGCTTGTTTCCTTCATTCTGTTTTTTGCCTTCTTTTGCTCTCCACCTTTTTTTATACTCTTATTCTCTATTTCTTCTTCGCTTTCGCTCTCTTGTTTAACCGCAGCCACTTTATTCTGTCTTATTGCGCCTTTATAAGCAGCACCAGGTATTTTAGAAGACTCTTTTGGTGGTGGTGGTGTGAAACGCTTATCTAAGTCTTTCTGTCGCTCTAACTGGTGTCCGTACTTCTCGAATGCGCTAAAGGAATCTATTGTTTTATCTGCCATATGTTTTCTATATTCTGGCAGCAAATTACAATAGACTACATCCAATATGCTTCTGAGTGACGGTGGTCGCTTGAAATGTCCAATTATTATTTTTACGCAATCGAGATAGTTGGTAATTAATTCTCTTTTTGCTTGTGTTCTTGCTCTTAATTCCTCCCAGATATCTACTTTGTGCAACTCACCGACGAATCTATGCCTGAAAGCTTTCTTCAACTCTTTCCAAGTACGAATCTCTTTTTCTGCGCCATCAAACCATCTACTTGCTGATTCTGACAGTACTGAAGGTAGTGCATTCAGAATTTCTTCAGTTTTTAGTTCTGAATTCTTTTTGCACTTACCTAATCGTCTTAGAAAGTCTTCTGGCCCTCCTTTGCCTTCACCTGAGAACTTTAGGTTCCAGTCTTTCAGAATTCTAACGCATCTTTCTCCACTACGTTTATGTGAGCTCTTCTTACATTTACTCTTCTTTTTGTGTCTTCTGGTCGGCGCGTCGCTGTCACTGCTGTATGTGTCCGAGTCTGACGGCCGTTTCTTACAATGACACCTCTTTCTCTTACTTGTATATTTATCTTTTGGCGGCGTAGGGTCCTCATCACTACTGCTAGTTTCGTGACTTGAGCTCTCACTTGAAGTTTCCTCTTCTTCACTATAACTCTCATCCTCAGGTCTTCTATGATGATTATTTCTTGAATCCGTAGATGTTTCTGTCCCTTATTTGCTACGTGTTGTCTCTTTCGTTAATTGCTCCGTAACTCAGCGATGCCGAAAGTGGCAGAGTCAGAGAGGGAAATTCAAAAATGTATAAAAAAAAGTATTAAAATAAATAGTTTTCAAAATTTGATAATTAATAAATAATTCTAAAAAACAAAGTTACTATAACAAAATAATTTTTTTTCTATTTTTTACATTTTTTTGCAATATATTTAAATTTTACTCCTTGTGATTTATTTTATACATCACATTATATATTGTTTAATTTCATCATAAAACATATCCAAATCGTTCGTTTTATCCATTTCATCATTAGTATTACTTCCAGTATTCATTTCGCTTGCTTTCATTTCTATAAATGCACAATCATGTCCTTTGAAGCACTATTTAAATAGGTATTTCATAACTTCTATTGTTTAACATAATTGAATATTAATATGACAATTAAACTTTAGTTATAAATGTGGGTTATGAGGAACAACAAATCTATTGTCTGCTCACTTGTTTTTCGTGTATAATATGTCATTTTTATCATTCCTTCGTCGATGAATAGGATAACTATTTGTCATTATTGTAGTTTGATTAAATCGTTTCGAAAAATTTTTCGTAAACTTTCCTGATTCTTAATCCATACAAGGTGCATTTTTATTCTGATCTCCACAAGGGCGATGGATCATAAATTGTTTAATTATTTTATATATTTTGGGATTCTCATTTTTGTTCGGAATTTCAACTACTATAAATTTATCAACGTCATCACTATTGTAAATTTCATAATCTACCTAAAAATATTAGCATATGTGCATGCGGTAATCCTCTCTTTTGAAATTCTACTACACTAAAAAACTTTCGGCTTGCAAGATGCCCTTCTCTCTGAGTATGCCAGCGCCACGTAATCAGTGCGGATAGTGTGCTGAATACGAATTGTCTATGCTCCGATCATCTGGGCATAACGCTGCATAAACAAACCTGCGCGTCACATGTGCCGTATCGGCGCAAGAGAAACTCGAATCTGAGTAACTGCTACTCCGATTGCGCGTATAACTCGAGACTTGACGAATCGGCGCTTTACATAACCTTCATATATACAGGTAGCGCCAAGAGTCTTTCTGTGTAATGCTCCGATGGCGCGTATAACTGACGATACCACGAATCGGCGCTGCACATAAACTTTGAGTATAGAGGGTGCGCCGAAAGTTTTTCAGTGTACGTATGAATATGCAATGCATTTTTCCAAAATATGTTTTTTAGTAATTTGCTCAATTATTATTTTTAATTTTTGATAAAATACTTCAACAACAATATCTGGTCTATATATATATATATATATATATATATATATATATATATATATATATATATATATGAACTTGTCTGTATGTGTGCGTGTGAGTCGACATGAAATGTTGCATATATATGAGCCCAGGTGTGTATGTATGTGCACGTCCACATATGTTTTTCTATATACATATATATGATAAAAATTCCTTAGTACATTTAATTAAAAAGGAATTGTGGAATTTTTAATTGAAGCCCTCGAATTCACAAATCATAATCATAACTGACGCTCTTTCAATTCACAATTACATTGTTGTTTGTCAATTAAAATATATTTAATTAAGAATTTCATTTAAATTTTTAATTTAAGCTTTTTCAATTCACGATTACATTTTGATTTCTTAATTGAAATTTATTCAATTAAGGATTCCTTTTGATTTTGTAATTAAAACCCTTTCAATTCACAATTACATTTGGGTTTCTTAATTGAAATTTATTTAATTAAGAATTCCTTTCGATGTTTTAATCAAAGCTTTTTCAATTCACGATTAGATTTTGACTTGTTAATTAAAATATTTTTAATTATCAATTTAAAAGGAATTGCTAATTAAATAAAACTTTAATTACAAATTTAAAAATGATTCGTAATTCAAATAATTTTTAACTACTTTTTTTGCAATTCTGAATCAAAGAATTGATTTTCTTACAAAAACTAATAATTTTAGCAAAAAATAAAGGGAAAGACGCATTTCATGAAAAAAGCAATATTTTCATTGATAAGAAAGAATTGATTTCATTGCTTCATTTTCAAGATAACTTTGAAAAACTTAAAACATAAAGATTAGGGTAAAAAATTTGGTTTTCCGAGATTTTCTTGAAAATGAAACAATACAATTAATTCTTTCTTATGAAAGGATACTTTGCTTTTTGCTTTCTCAAAGAGAAAGTATTGTATCAATAAAAAAAAATTTTTCTATTTTTTCATGAATTTGTACATATTTGAACTCAGGAAATAAAAAAAAAGTGGTTTTCAGAAAATGTCTGTATGTGTGTGTGTGTGTGTGTGTGTGTGTGTGTGTGTGTACGCGTGCGTGTGTGTGTGTGTGTGTGTGTGTGGGTGTGTATGATGTCAGTTAGTAAATTATATATCGGAAACTACTCAAAGAATTCGCTTCTAATTTTGCATGGAATTTATTTTCTTGTCTAATTTGCTGGAAAGCTATTGATAATTGGTTCTTCTAGCGTAGTATTAATTTTAAAATCGTTTAAAAAAAAATTTCGATTTTTCATTTTTTTGGTTTTTTTTTGTTTACTACTCTATGAATTTGCTTCAAAATTTGCTTGTGTAATGAACCGAGTTCATTACCAATAAATATTTAAACAGAAATTTTATTTTAATTAAAATTAAAATGATAAAAATGATAATAGAAAAAAATAAGATTGATCAAGTAATAAATAAACAAATGCAAGAAACAAATAGCACGACGCGAGAAATTGAGATCAAGCAGTGACTGAATGAAACAGAGAAAGAAAAAAAAACATAAGCTGAAGTAACAGAGTTCATTATTAATGAATTTTTCAAAAAGAAATAAAAAAAACCAGAACAATAATAATAATGAAAAAAATAAAAAGAATATTGCTAAATTAATAAATAAACGCAAACAGGAGACAACTAACACGATGAAAACAATTCAGGTTAAAGCGTCGGCCGAATAAAACAGTATAAGAAAGAAAAATACGCTACAGAAACTGAATTCAATACCAATGATTTTCTCAAACGAAAAATAAATAAGAATAACAATATTAATAATAAATAAAAGCGAAAATAATCGCCATAAAATAATAATAAATAAACAAATTCGAGGGACAAATAGCAACAAATTCAGTTAATCTCAATGAAGATCAAGGCTTGGCGGCCGAATGAAACAGCAAAGGAAGGAGAAGTATAAGCTGAATAGCATGCTAAAAAAAGATACGGGCAGGCGGCAAGCTTAGAAAAAGCAATAAGCCTGACAACGATGAACGGCTTCGCAGAAAAACGTTAAGTTAACTTAGGAGAGTTTGAAAAGATTTCAGCAAAGCGGTAGGGGAATAAAGCGCAGTATGAAAATAGATAAGACCGTCCCTGAAGAAAAATACAGAGTGGAGGGACATTAAAACCAATTTATGTGGAGAAATTATACGAAGTTAGTGCAAAATTTAAAAGAAAAGCTTTGACGGAGTCTCAAAAACAGGATGCCGCAAAGATAACGGCAAAAAGTAATTGCCAATAAACTGCAAGCTGATTTCTTTCTAGTCAACTGAAATTATGGTTTCCAGAGAAAAACCATACAGGGAGGGCCGACTGGCAACCAATCAGAATAGCTGAAAATCGTACGAATGGGCAGAAACATATACCGCTGCTAGCAACAACGAAGCTTGTAGAAGCTTGAATTAAAGTATAAAAAGCTTTCAGCTTGTAGGCGAAGCTCTCTTCAGGTCAAACCACCAGCGGAGCAACGCCTCTCTTCGGATCGGAAGCCAGCAGAGCAACAGCTCTATTCCAGATCGGAGGGCAATGGAGCCCCCTCTTTTTTCCGACCAACTTCTTGCTGACCACGTCAATTTTGCCCAGCAGCCGACACATCACCAGAGCCTGCAGCAGCCAGCCACCGCCCTTCTGTGAGTCAGCAGCCAAGGAGACACGAATCGAATTAGAAGAAAGAAAAAGTTTAATTTTGCATTCAAGTATAAGTCAACAGTCAACTATACCAGTCAACAGTCAACTATACCAGTCAACTATACTAGTCAACCGTTAAAGATATCAATCAGAGGACAAGGTGGAAGTGTGGGGAAGCGAAGATCTACACACCAGAAAAAAAAAGAACAAGGTAGAGAGTCTTTCAATTTTTTTTTTATTGTAAATTTCAAGGGGGGAAAACATGTCGCGGAAATGCGTTGCTTCTATTGCAAATTTGCGAAGTAAATGCTGAGCGTCGCAAATTGTTGAAAATTTAAATTTAAATTAGAAAAAAAGAAATTCAGAAAGGAAATGCAAAGAAAATAAAAAGAAAACTTGGTATGGGGTAACACGGTTTGCCATGAAGTGAAACAAGTATAATAAGAAAAAAATAATTAACTATGTACGAAGCAAGGCTTCTTGTGTGAATTGAAGAAGGAATAAGAAATAAATTGATAAAATTTTGGCAATTACATGGGTGTTTTCTAATTTGGTATACCTATCCTTGCTGCATCTTTTTTTTTTAGACTTCCAACCCCGGAGACGTAGCACTCGCGCGTTTGTCAAACGGAAGTCAATGGATGGCTGAAATTCAGTCATCCATTAAAAAAAATTGTTCGACTTATATGCTGAACGTAACATATGTTTAGTTATTATAAGTTAAAAACTGGTGCATCGGCCGGGAAATAAAAGAAAAAGAGAATACAAGGATGAACAATAAATTAAAAACTGGTGTATCAGCCCATGAAACAAAAAAAGAGAGAGCAGGGATAAAAGATGAATTGAAAATTTCTTTGCCTTTCCTTTCGTATGAATAAAAATGAAATTTATTTTAATAATATGTTAAGAAAATTTTTTTTATAAGAAAAAGAAAAATGTAAAAATAAGTATGTGGGCATGAGTTAAATGAACTTTTTTTTGGGCTAATAAGTAAAATTTTTGTAATAATGCTAAAGATGGAGATTTTATTTTTGAGAAATACGTTAAATAAATTCTAGTGTCATATTTAAATATCAGTGACTAGGCACTTGGGAAAGAAAGAAAAGAGAGAGATAAAGTAAAGATTCAATTAAAAATGTTATTAAAGAAGACAAAACTTTTAATAGCGTGTTAAGAACAAATTTTTGTTGAATAAATAAATTAAATCAATTTTAATATCATATTAAGATGATTCTGCAGTAATTTAAATAATTTAAATAAAATAATAAATCATAACTTGGTAAAATTATGACATTGTGTGATTAAAATATTTGCAGAGTTTTTAAAGCAGTTTATTGTGTGAATTATATAGAAATAACTATGGAAATATTATACTGTAACAGAGAATTTTTGTGAAAAATTTATGCTGGAAATTAATAAAAGGAACGATGGTAATTTGACGGACATTTAAAAATTAATAGATTAATAATTTTAATATTTAAGAAAATTTTTTTTTTATCATATATCATTGTGTGAAATATTAAAAGAATAATCTTAAACTATAAAAAGAAAATGAGTGAAATTCTTATTTAAAAAAAAACACCGTATGGTTAGATCGTACACTACAAAATTTTCAGAAACAGCTTAAGTGAAACAAAAAAAAAGAGAAAAAGAATTTTTATTAAATGATAGGACAAAAAGAATATTTTGCAAATTTTTTAAAATTTTTATCATTTTTCTTATTTTTGAGGTGTTGTAAACAAGAAAAATAATATTTTCTTTTACTAACTTTTTTCATCGAAGACAAATTACAAAGCATTAAATATGACAATTTTTATTAAAAATGAATTTGCTTCTTTTTATTTATGAAAACTGCGCAATAGACAATTGAAAATTATACGCATATAAATAACTAGTTATTGCATTAATTAAAGAAAAAAAAAGAAAAACATGATTAGAAACCTTTTCAAAGTTTAGAATGGCCCTTTGTCATAATTGATAATTTTTACTATAAAATACATAACAAATAAATTAGTGTAAAATATTCTTTTTCTTTTTCTTACAAGCATCAAAACGACAAAATAATAAACCATCAAAAATTTTGCAGGAGTAGAAGGTTTAAAGATCAAAAGAAAGATATTAAAATGAAATTATATTTCTTTTGCAATATAGTTTCTTTCATTAATATGAAATAATAAAATCACTTGTGATTTATTTTTCCGAAAGTAAGCAAAAAAAAAGAAAATATTAAAAAGAAAATGTTTAATAAAAATTGACAGGAATTGGACAGCCACAGCAATGCTCAAATTTGCTCTATACCCTCAGGATATGAAAATAAAGTTAAAATTTCATTTTTGCAATCGTCCGATGAACTTTTAAATTAATTGTAATCAATTAGTGTGTTACAAAACTTCTATCTTGAATTATAACTTAAATTTTAGTAAGATGAAATAAGTTCCGTCAAGTCCCTATCAATAGAGTCTTTAATAAGCTTCAGCATTACGAATCTTTGTTGAATATAAAACACATAAGAGAACTCTTTGTAAGTATTTTAAATTCCCAAAAATTTTTTCTTTATTAAATACATCGTCCATATGAAACTGCCCTAAGAATGAATTGTCGTTTTGAAATTGCGAAAAAAATTAGATATGTAAAACATTTAAGGTTGAAAAGAGGTAAATTTGCAAATAGTGAAAGCGTAGTAGAATTATTCGCATGGTACCTATATATATGCCTGCATGACAATCTTATATTGATGGCAGAAATAGTTTTAAGAATTTTTATTAAATATCAATTATGGATGCGAACAAAGATGAATAAATTCGCAAAGAATTCCAAACAATACAAAATGAGCAATAGGAGCGGCGTTACTGGTGACATGTATGAGGAAAGTATATTTGTAAAAAGTTTAATTGAACAATAAAAAAATTAAAACGCAGAAATCACTGAAGCAGTGAAGGCGTCAAAGCACCCACGCGAAGTAGATAAAAAGATTGAAGAATATATAACGATAAAAGAAGACTTGACTATTTTCTTACAGAGAAATAATTTAGAGGTAGGGGAATTAGAGGGGTTTAAATCAAGGCAGGACGCAGATGAAGCGTTAGGTTTAGGATTTAGGGAATACAGGGATAAAGTAAGTGAGTCAGATAGTAACGAGGATGAAAGGGAGTCAGGTAGTAAAAATAGAACCAAAGAAAAAGTTCCTGTAAATTATAAAAGGATAAATCTTAGACCCGCGCAATTGAAACTTTTAAATCAAACACTTAACACTTCGCCTTTAGCAATAGGCTGTAGCACGCCCTTAAGCACCAAGCCTAGTTTTCGATTACCGACAATATTTGAAAAGGAAGATTTATTAGATTTACCCACGGAGGTCGCGGTAGAACACATTAAAGAACACTTGAACGTAAGTTTTAAAGACGAAGTAATTAATAATTATTTTAAAAGCTCCGAACATATTGAAGAATTAAACGAAAGCATAAATAAAGGATTCGGATTTTTTGTAAATTTTAAATTTAGTAAAGAAGAAAACACAGAAGTTTGTGAAAAACGAACAAGATTCTTTTGCGGAGAATAAGAATAGCGAGTTAAAGAAAGAAGAGAACAGTTCTGGTAACTTGGTGATTGCGCCTACTCTAGTTAAAGCCGACGGAGAAAAGGGACTTGCGCATTTAGAGGACACAACGAATTCTTTTGATTATAAAGATTATTTTTATAATTACGAAAATAAAAAGACAGAGATTAATAGTTTGCAGAATTTGCCAGATAACTCAATAAAAATGGCATAATTGCAAATTCGTGGATTATCTTTAAAGGATGCTCTTGATGTTATTCCGCGTTTCAATGGCAAAAATATTCTTATTTCTGAATTTTTAGATGGGTGTATGGGAGCACAAGCGATTTTACCCAGCCATGTAGAAGAAAGAAATACGATTCACTGCAAGAAAAGAAAAGCGAATAAATGATATAAACGATTTTAAACAGGAATTAGAAAAAGATTGCTTAAAGTATTTCCTAAGAGGATTGCGCTGGGAAATACGGGCTCGCATAGGTACTCCTACAAGTTTAGAAGAAACTAGGGAGAATGCCATAGAGATCGAGCGGGAATTTACAAATAGTATGCAAGAGGAAGGAGAGGTGCGAAGAGGAGAAAATAAAAGAGGAAATTTTTTCAAGGACGCACGACGCGTAAATATTGTCGAAATAGAGACCAATGTGATAATTTGTTCCTTTTGCAATAAAAGGGGACACCCAGCAATAAATTGCTTATTATTGGCCCACCAAATGGGAAGTGTAAACTTATTTTCGCAACCTAATAATAATTTTCAGCCGAACCAATGGCAGAGAGCACAAAATTTTTCTAACATTCGAAGGCCCAATGTTGCTTTTAGAGGCTGGAACGCTGAGGTGAATCGAAGGACGGAATTTCTACCAAGAGGTAGAGAAAACGTAATCAACGCCCCTGGCCGACATTTAGGAATAAACAAAAATCAAAATAGACGGTGAAATAACTATGCTGCAAATTTTGGAAATAGCAGTAATAATCAGAATAATGATAGTTTTGCGAAAAGAGGCCCGTATAATTCGCCAACTCGGAATACGAATAATTTTTCAAATTTAACATGTTATTACTGTGGTCAACCAGGCCACACTCGCAATCAGTGTTTTAAATTACAAGATGCGCATTTAGGACAAGAGTCGCAGGGAAACGGTTTAAATCTCCCTCAAGTGGGCGTGGAGAGAGATAATGGCTGGCACACGCCTGACAACGTCACAAGCAGCAAGCGACGGCCCGCGCGCGTTGAAACAGTGAACTTGAATCAGGCAAGTACAGCACCAATTATAAGAGTTAATGTAGGAGAATTTAAAAGGCCACTTGAGTTTATGTTAGATACTGGAGCCTCTGTAAGTCTAGTAAAGAAATCCGAAGTATCTCCCTATATTCATATTGATATGCAAGAGCCGATAAGGTGAAAAGGCATTACGCATTATTATTTAGAAACAGTAGGGAAAATCATAGTAAATTTAGAAAATAGAGAAATTGAATTTTATTTAGTAGACGACGAGTTTCCCATAAAGGAAGCAGGAATTTTGGGCACGGATTTTTGTAGGCGAACAAAAACAAAAATTAATTATTTTACAAATAACTTAGAATATAAAGGTACTGTGATACCTTTTGCAGGAGTACGGGAGAGTTCCTCAGATGAGACAGAAATAATAAATAATGAGGATGAAGAAAATCATTCACAGATAGAGGAATATATTACGTTTGCGAGGAATAAAAGCCATAAACAAAAAACTGACAAACGCAAGGAAAACCAAGCAGTAGATTTTACAATGGTGGAAGAAGAAAAATATGACAGGTTCTTATTAACTATTGGAGATATAGAAAGTACGGGTAAAAATATAAATGCCGGTTATAACGAATTTAATTTGAAAAAACAAGAAAGAGTTTCAGAAAACGTCGATGGTATACAACAAGAATTTAAAGAAAGATATAAGCAATCACACGACGAAGATTTCGATAAGGTCGAGCAAGGAGGACCAGGAATAAGACATTTGCAGCAAGAAGCATCCGATTCAAGGATCGAAGAATCACGAGACCCAATTCATATCATCAATGACATTGAAAAGATGAATAGAAAATTAAACCAACTAAGTTTAAGTCAAAACAACGAGAGTAACAAAATATTAAATGAAAAGTTAAATAAAATATAATTCATTCATAGAAGCGATGAAAGAAAAAATAAATAAAGGTCAAAAAGAAGTAAGTGAGAAAAACGATAAGATACCAGCGAAGTCAAGTATTAGAAACGAACCCGGAAAAGGAGAAAAGAGAAGAGCAGTGACGTTTAATGACGAGATAATCATAATAAAGAAACCGAAGACAAATAAAGAAATAAACAAGAGATTAATGAGGAAGGTTACTAAAATAAAACAAGATAATACATTAGCAAAAAATGAAAATAAACAGAGAAATGTTGTAAATATTCAAGAATTATGTTATGATGAAGAAAAAGAAACTAATTATTGTGTAAATGGCAAAGCCAATAATGGGTATGCCAATGATGTTATTTTAAAGGATGAAAATGAATTATTGAAAAGAGATAAATATGTGAATTGTATAAAAATAAATGATATATTTTATGAAAATGAGGAAAATATTGTTGATATAAAGAAAGGCAAAGCCAAGGATGGGCATGCCAATGATGTTATTTCGAAGGATGAAAATAAATTATTGAAAAGAGGTAAATATGTGAGTCATATGAGAATAAATGATATATTTTATAAAAATGAGGAAAATATTGTTGATGTAAGGAAAGGCAAAACCAAGGATGGGCATGCCAATGATGTTATTTTAAAGGATGAAAATAAATTATTGAAAAGAGGTAAATTTGTGAATCATATGAAAATAAATGATATATTTTATGAAAATAAGGAAAATATTATTGATATAAAGAAGGGCAAAGCCAATGATGGGCATGTCAATGATGTTATTTTAAATAATGAAAAAGAAGTATTCAAAAAAGGTAATCATGTGAATTATAGGAAAATAAATGATAAATTGTATGAAAATAATGATAATATAGAAAAAGATATTATTGATATAAAGAAAGGCAGAGCCAATGAAGGGCCCGCCGATGAGGTTCTATTGAAAAATGAGAATGAGTTATTAAAGAAACACAAAAATGAAAACTATGTAAAAATAAATAAAGTATTTAATGAAGATCATGAAATTATTAAACAAAATAAAGGAAATATGATGTATTAAAAGGACAAGGTCAAGGAAAGGCATGTCCGTAAAGTTATTATTAATAATGCAAATAAATTATTAAAGAATAAGAATTATGTGAATTATATGAAAATAAATGAAGTATTTAATGAGGGGAATACAGAGAAAAATAAAATAAATGTAGTTAATGAAAATAATATTGAAGGCTGCGAGGATCGTGTTAATAAAAGTACGTTAAAAAAGGAAAATAAATTAATTGAAAAAAATGAAAAATATAAAACGAATGAATTAGTTATCGAAGAAGAAGTTGAGAAAAATATTAATAAAGTTATCTCTGAGAATCAAGATGAACTATATAATGACGTGGACTATGTAAATTATTATGGCAGTTATGAGTATAAAATGAAAAATGAATGTTTTAATGATCATGAGAATAAAGATATGTGCAAAAGAGAAAATAAAGATTTACAGAAACAAGGAGAAATTTTTATAAGTAAAAATAATGTTGTAAACCCAAAGAAGGGGAGCCATGATTTTGAAGAAATATATATTGTTGAAGGTGAAGAGGAAAGAGGAATCCCTCACCATGATGAAAATAAAAACTATGTATTGAATAAAAAAGAAGTATTCAATGATGTTAAAAATGATAGAAAGAATGATGCTTTTTATTGGAGAAATTCCAAATTTGGGGATAAAAAGGAGCATTACGACGAAGAAAATATTACTTATGAAAATGCTTCAAGAGAGGAGTGTGAAAATAATGTTAATAAAACAATGAAATTAGTTGAAACTTCTAACGATAAACATAGAAGAAACATTCATATTAAAAAGAAAAATATGCCATTAAAAGAGCTCGATATTGATACAGAGCAACAAGGAGGTTATGAATAGAACGCATCATTGAACGAAAAGATGGGAGTTATAATGACTCAGAGAGACAAAGAAGATAACGTGCAAGATCAAGTAGCCTTAGAAAAGGAATACATGCAAAGAGAATTTGAAAGAAAGAATATTATTTATAAAAAAAGGAGGAAACGTGGGACGAAGACCCGAATAATGCATTTTCTCGGATAAGAACAGAAAATATGAAACAGAAAGATAAGGAAATATTCAATAAGTACGGAAATGTTCCGAAAATTAATCAAAATTGCAGCCAGGAGAAGGAATTAAAAGGAAAATTATATAATGATGAGAAAAATTTTGTTTACGAGGAGAACGATATTCTAGAAAAAAATAAAAATAACGAATTAGAGGCAAAAAGAAATAATTCACATGAGAGGAAAGAGGAAGCAGAGTTACATACAAAGAAAGAGAATATTATACACGAGAAGTCTGAGATAAGAAACAAATATGCGATGCTTCAAAAGAACAAGCAAGAAGGAGCGAGCTTAAAAACGTTAAATAGAGAGATTGAAGAATTTTTACGTAAAGAATGCGAATCCGATGACTATTATAACAAATGTGCTCGAGAGGAAAATGAATATGACAAAAATAAATATGATAAGTATGATTTCAATAATTTAAATTATGAGTATTTAAGACTTACTAACAAGTCTTTTGACATATTATCCTATGACAAAATCCAAGAAGAAAAATTTGACATAAACACGACGCAAGACTTGCAAGTCTTAAGGCTAGAAAAATTAAAGTCACAATTGCGACTACAGTACTTGATCGAAAAGGAAAAAGAGCTTTACAAAAACTACGCAGCTCATAACAATTATAGATATACTCCTATAGATAATAGCGTTTGGCTATTGAAAGAAGGCAAACAGTATAAACAAGCTGACCAATATGAAGGAGCATATATGGTCACAGATGTTTTTAATAAAAAATTTAATCTTAAAATAAGAATAAATAATCATTAAACTAAGGTAGTTCATGCTAACTGGGTAAGAAAATCCTATTTGGAACCAAAGAAAAAAAAGAGAGAAAATTTACATTAAAATAATATGTTTAATCATGAGAAAATCAATTGGAAAATAAATTAAATTAAAGTAAGGTAGACGGAAATCTCTAAAGTTTAAGTGTGACAGTCTCATAGGTAGACATACGTATAATATCTAGATCTTAAAATAGTTATATATTTAGTAAAACGGGGATAAAAATAAAAAAACGCTATAAGATTAGGTTAATAATAAACAAAATAAGCAGCCAAAAGTAAACTGTAAAACAAAAAAACAAGCTGAGAATAATACGCGACTTAAATACTATAAGATAGGAAGGTAGGAGTTGAAATAATGAATAGATACAGTAGTCATGATTAGATGACGTCAGGGACATATAAATGAAAGAATATATTAACAAACTTTAACCAAAAATAGTCAAGTCTTGCAAACATAAAAACAAACCGTCACGTATATTTCCTCATTGTCTTGAGATTGAAAGAAAGACTCTATACAAAAATTTATGCTAATAACGATCTTTATAAAAATGTTTACTCTTCTTCCAAGGGGGGGAAGGGAATAAAATTTTCAAAATTTTATTCAAATTGAAGTATATCAGAAAACATAGAGGTACACGTATAAAGATATATGAAGTAAAATCAAAAGAAACAAACATGATTAATATGAGGAAGAAAATGATTATTATAAGAGAAATCTATATATTTTTTTAAAATTTTATCATGTAAGCAGAATAAATATGAATTTAACCTTCAGGCGGCCGGGGTGACCCCAAAAGGTGTCACCCCAGCCGCCTGAAGGTTAAGATAATTTTTAGATTAACGACAAACGTTTAAGAAAAAAAAAGAGAAGGGAAATAATAATAATAAATGAGTACATTTTGCTGTTGGTAAGAAAAACAAAAAAAAAATATTAAAATCAAAGGGAACATTCCCATATTGAACTTTAATATTCTTACTTTACACCATACAGGAAAGGAAAGGGTCAATAAATAAAATGTTCCCAGGGAAGGAACCATAATGAGAATAAAAGAGGGAAATTAAAAAAAAAAAAAAAAAAAAAAAAAAAAGGGGTAAGAACCAGAAATAATTAAAAGATTAAAATGGACTAAAGAGGACTTGTAAGATTAACAACAAGCTGGTCAAGAGAAATGAAGATACAGCTCGATGCTTAATCAACTACAATAACGAATTTTTTGTGTAGATTTAAAATAATATTTACTTATTAAATTTTAAGAATATATAATTAAACATTGTTTTTACAGCGTAAAAACGATGAAAATCAAAACAAACAATGCGCCCTTCAAAGTTGTATGTAAAGGGAAACCAAAAATGCAAGAAGGTTTTGGGACTAAAAATAATGATAAATATAAAAAAATTTTTTTGATATGTCACGTACCAATTGCTCGGCTAAACATAAGATTAAAAATTTATGTAAAATGAGAAACTAGCTTTCAAACTGTTCATTAAAAAGAGTGATGTTATTATATGTTATGTTAATAGAAAATTTCATTGAGAGTAATAATTTTACCTTGAGAGTGATACCATTGTATAAAATGTAAAATAAAATTTAGAGGGGAATTTTTATTTACAGCATGGAAGCTGGGTGCATCTCCTTATATTATTAACTGTTGTAGCTTTAAGATAAAAATAAAATAGAAATGGAATAAAAATAAAAAAAATAAAATTTTTGTTTGTTTGTTATTCTTATAGACTGTGATGTGCTATAAGAAAAACTACGATGGAGTATATATACAAGGAATGAATAAATATTATTGATACAATTTACATAATTAACATTATTATTATTATTATACTATAAAAACATATAAGTTAAAACATAAGGGAAAAGAAGGAAATTAGATTTAAGAAACATAGTAATAAAGGAACACTAATATAGTTGTGAAATTAAATATACTAGCAAATTGTATGAAAACATGAAAATGACGCCAGCAAAGGCAAATTGATAAAAAAAACTCTTTGAATTAGATTAAAAGCGTCGAGTATACGAAAAATGTAACCGAGATGTATACGTTAAAGAATAATGACACTCTTAAGAGAAATTTAAAAAAATAAATAAAAGTTTAGAGATATTTCTACATAGACCTTTTCATCTACTCACAAGCGTCATTATTGTTTGACAATGTAGTTACGAAAAACAAGGAAAATTTTTTTTAGGCATGCAATCAATGCACCCATAACTTATGTCTTTAATTCAATTGTAAAACGTTTCTCACGATGTTAACATTTTACGACCTGAATAAAAAATGTGTAAACACCAGACGAATGAATAGAAAAAAAAGAAAGAAAATAAAGAGTAATAATCGAACGTAAACTCTTATATTCAAAAGGTCAAGATATATTATGGACCTTAGAGAAGGGAAAAAAAGAAAAGAATAAAAAAATTATGATACGAAAGAAACATATAATCAAATTAAAATATTGAGTGTATAGAATAGAAATGGTAAACAAAGTAGAAATTGCATGTAAACTAGTATTTCAAAAGAAATTTGATAGAAGGTCAAAATATATTATGGACATTAGAGTAAAAAAAAAGAGAAAAGAAAATAACAAAAAAATTATGATACTATAGAAACATATAATCGAATTAAAATATTGAGTGTATAGAATAGAAATGGTAAACAAAGTAGAAATTGCATGTAAACTAGTATTTCAAAAGAAATTTGATAGAAGGTCAAGATATATTATGGACATTAGAGTAGTAAATAAAAAAAGGAAGTAGAAAAAAAAACAAATAATCAAATTATAATATTGAGCGTGAAGAATAAAAATAATAAATATACATTGTACTAAGAAGCAGCCAACTGGGCTACCAGATTCCAAGTTTGGAAAAAAAAGAACCTAATTAATAAATCGGTGAAAGAAATTTTTTGTTTCCGAACGCTCTCATTTAACTCGCACGTTCTTTAATGGTGGGGAGGTGTAATGAACCGAGTTCATTACCAATAAATGTTAAAACAAAAATTTTATTTTAATTAAAATTAAAATGATAAAAATGATAATAGAAAAAAATAAGATTGATCAAGTAATAAATAAACAAATGCAAGAAACAAATAGCATGACGCGAGAAATTGAGATCAAGCAGTGGCTGAATGAAACAGAGAAAGAAAAAAAAAACATAAGCTGAAGTAACAGAGTTCATTATTAATGAATTTTTCAAAAAGAAATAAAAAAAACCAGAACAATAATAATAATGAAAAAAATAAAAAGAATATTGCTAAATTAATAAATAAACGCAAACAGGAGAAAACTAACACGATGAAAACAATTCAGGTTAAAGCGTCGGCCGAATAAAACAGTATAAGAAAGAAAAATACGCTATAGAAACTGAATTCAATACCAATGATTTTCTCAAACGAAAAATAAATAAGAATAACAATATTAATAATAAATAAAAGCGAAAATAATCGCTATAAAATAATAATAAATAAACAAATTCGAGGGACAAATAGCAACAAATTCAGTTAATCTCAATGAAGATCAAGGCTTGGCGGCCGAATGAAACAGCAAAGGAAGGAGAAGTATAAGCTGAATAGCATGCTAAAAAAAGATACGGGCAGGCGGCAAGCTTAGAAAAAGCAATAAGCCTGACAACGATGAACGGCTTCGCAGAAAAACGTTAAGTTAACTTAGGAGAGTTTGAAATGATTTCAGCGAAGTGGTAGGGGAATAAAGCGCAGTATGAAAATAGATAAGGTCAGGTGAGAGAAAAATGTAATATAATTTCTACTCAGCGATTTACAATTTACTGAAACAATAATATACCTCTAATGTTGTCAATAACTCTAGCCATGTATATGTAGAATAATTATTGATGCTAATCTTGTTTGAAAAGTTTAAAATATTGTTGTAAAGCGAAAAATGCAGCGCAAGATAGAGCCAGCGTAAGCATATGTATTCATCATTCTTTAGTATTACTTTCTCTGTCGCACTAAAGAAAAATACACATGTTTAAATAGGCTCTATAACGCGTTGCATTTTTCGCTTTACAAAAATATTTTAGACTTTTTAAATAAGATTAGTATCGATAATTATTCTACATATATATGGCAAGAGTTATTGACAACATTAGAGGTATATCATTGTCTCAATAAATTGTAAATCCGAGTATAAAAAATATTTTATATTCTTCTCTCACCTACAACGCCACCAAGCGGCAAATGGTTCCGACCGCCTCTTAAACAGTTAATGTAAAATTAGGCTATTTTTTTGCTTATAAATAAATAGAATAACTTTTTGGTTTTTTGTCATACGGACTTCTAATTAGTCTCATTTGATAGCTATTTCAAAAACGCATTTTTTAAAAAAATAAGTATTTCCTACGATCAATACTAATGGAGATAACATTTTTTTTTTAATTCATATCTCCGTTATTTATAAACATTAAGAGTTGAAATTTTCAGGAAATTTTAATCAAGACTTATATTTTTGAATGCAATAAATAGTTATACAATTCATGCAATGAATATGATTTTTCAGATCTTTAAAGTGATAGGTTCATCTGCAAGATGGTCTTGGTGAAAGTGGCTTCAGCTCCGTTTTCCACGCGGCGAGTATTAGGATATCGTTGCTAATACTCGCCTAATACTTACATTTTCTTATTACTATAATCTTTTGTAGTGTTTTAATGCTTTTAAATAATATATTTTTTATAATTTAAATATTCATTAATCAATAAAACAGCCTTTTCTTTTTAAATAATATTATGTTTTTCAATCAAACATAAAAATGACTGATTTTTTTATGTATTTTTTATTATTATTCGATTATATTCTTAAAGTATTGAAACATTATTTGAAAAAAAGATAATGCTTTAATTGAATTTAATGTACACCCAACGATAATTGATTCTTTCCGAATTTTTTAAAAATTTTCCAATAGAAACATAGAAAACAACGGAAAGGTCCAATGAAAGTTCAGGATTTCAAAACATTCGGAAAGAATTCATTAACGGTGGGTGTACATATTGCAGAATAGTATTGATCTTCGCATTTCAATATGCATATGAATATCTATTAAAGCGTACTATTGTTTTCCATGAGAATATTAAATTGTTCCTTTTTTTGTCAAATATATTTAGTATATGATTGATTTTAAAAATGTTTCATATAAATAAACGTTGTCAACTAAGTGAGCACTATACTTTTTGATTGAGATTCTTCAATTAGAAATATTTTCTTACAAAGTATACTTTGATTATTAAATAAAATATATTTTCATATCTGATTTATAATGTCAATTTAATAAAATACTTTATCATTATATTTTGATGTAGAGATCTATATTAAATAAAAGTTTGTGCAGGTAATATTTTATAAAATATATTGTAACCATAATATAATTAGCAATGATCATTTGTCATTAAAATTGCATAAAATTATTAATAGGAAATCGATAATAAAAAAATATGTGAAATTGAATAAATATAAAAATTTTTATTACAAAATTATTATACATAAAAAAATATATTTCATATTATAATTTCATTTTTTTTCGGTTCTTCAATTTCATCATTATTCGTCATTACATCAAAGAATTGCGTATCTTTATCATCATTACCTTCAATATTTTCATCAAGATTGAGAGCCATTTGATTATAGCATGCTTTCCCCACCTCATCTTGACTGCAATTTATACAAAGAGTTGTACAATGTAACCCATGTTTCCTGCAACTACATCAACCAGTTTTACAACCTGTGCTGCATTTACAACTAATTCATTGCACTTACAACTAATTCATTGCATAATGTCATCTGGTGTGACATTTACGGTTGAAAAAACTGGTTCAAAACTATTACCAGTTTCCCTCTATCCATACTTCGTTGAATCTAATTCATTACCTAACCACAACTGCAGCTGATAATACACACGTAAAACGTGCTGCTTGCCAGCTCCTTCCGTCGGTGGCAAATTTTCTAATTTGAATGATTGCTTTGCTGTATTTCTAATGAAATACAAATATCGCATATCATTCAACGATAAAAAATTATGTTTTTTTTATAAGTAATATCAGCTGCAGTTGAATAAATAGCAACAATGATTTCACAACCATTTTTCGTTATTTTTTCAATAGAGGCATTGTCATCATAAAAAACGTCAATCAACTCAAGAATTTCTGGAGCTGCATTTAATAATTTAGATTTTCCTTGATTGAAAAAACATGATGTATCGCATCCACTGAAAATATACAAAAATCCAACATATTTTCTTAAATTCGGATATTTAAAACTATTACAACCATACAATGTTGTCTTCGTTTTTTCTTGCTGTTCCTAAAAAAAAAAAATATTCATATCTGCTGTTGATAATTGCGTTAAAATAACTAGTAAATTCGTGTCATCCGTGGGAATTCGTATTCTCCCCTCCCCTCTCTCTCTCTCTCTCTCTCTCTCTCTCTCTCTCTCTCTCTCTCTCTCTCTCTCTTGAGATTAGCTTTCTGCTGACGTAGGTAGCGACACATCATCTTGCTTTCGCTCTCGACTGATATCGCTTTTAACAATATTTTTTTCACTTTGCGGAGTGAAATCTGTTTTCAGGAGGTCGTCTAAAGAGGTCCGTGGGCATTGGCTGCATTTGCATGCATCTTACTGCTGCATTTTTTGGACTTCTTGACGATTTCCTTGTTGCTGCACTGCTGTCTTTGGCTACATTTTTCTTGCTGCTGTTGCTGTTCCGGAACGATCCTGCTGTGGTTCTGCTGTTTGTTTTTTTGCTGTTTTTTGCCTGGCTTGCTTGGTGGTGTGTGTTGCAGTGCTGCAATCGTGTTAAGTGCATTTTTTATCACTCTTTAATTCTAGAGTGTAACATAACCTCAAATTTTTTGGCGCCAATTTCCCTGTAGTGAAATTCTACAACCTCAAATTACGTGGCTCCATCTATTGCATTTCTTTCTCACTAGTTTTTCACTTGGTGAATAACTCTTATCGACGACAATTGAAAATTAAGGTGGTTTTCCACTAGTTACTTATTGTCTTTAATTATTAAGTCGCGCGAATTTCAAACTTGATATTATGCTGTTTTTCCACTTATCTTACTAGCTTAATTCATTACTTAATTTGCCTAATTCTTTGCATTATTTATAATAATTTAAGGTGTTTATCCACTGTTATCCAGTTATATCATTTTACTTAAAACTAGTATGTAACAACTTTATCACATAAATTAATTTATTATTAAGTTGTTTGGCCACTTACTATTTATTACTACTTATTATATTTTTTCTATATTTTTTTTTCCTCAATAGTAACTCTATTTACTTGTTAAGGAGCTTTTACTCTCTTATTTTCGTGTTTTCTGTCATACTTCATAAATTATGCCGCCATCAACACATTGCAGTTTCTGTCTAAGGGCTTTTTCTCACACATCTAAGCCTAAAGTTTGTGGTAGCTGTGATAAGACTTTTCATAGCTCCTGCACTTCATTCACAGCTGTTAGAGACCAGGATAATAAATATATATGGGTATGCTCCACATGTTTGGCGGCTGCAAATCCTGATTGTTTTCAGCAGCGAACTGGCTCGCTCTCCTCTACGCTTAATGCAACACTTTCGCCATCTATATCAAGAACACCATCACCATCACCACCCATGCCGACAAACGATATTCTGTCTTTAATTTTGGAAAAAATGAATAAGCTAGATAAGCTGGATTCCATGGATTACAAGATGACTTCTATTGGATCTCAGCTCACTGCTCTTGATGGTAGGTTCTCAGCGCTTGAGTCACGTGTAGACACCATTAATGCAACATTCGAGGAGCGTTTCAGCAAGAATGAGGCTGGGCTGGAGCGGGTCCGTAGTGAACAGCAGGAACTGAGGATGAAGGTGGATAACTTGCTTGCCGCATCTTCTGACGTGTCTTCAGCTGAGCCATTATTTGTTAAGCTTCAGGAGTTGGATAAAGCCAACAGATCTTTGTCACGACAATGTGAGGCCTTGGCTGCACAACAAGTGCGTATTGAGAGATCCTCAGACCTGGTAATTGGAGGATTTGTGCCTGAAGAATTGAAGGATCTGAGGTCTGCTGTCTTTGCTGTGCTTACTACGCTTGACGCAGGGTTCTCCCTTGTTGATATAACATCAGTTCGACCTCTCAGGCGCTCTTTGGCTGCAAGCAGATCTTTTGCTGCTATTTCACCTACAGATGCTGAAGCATCAGTGTCTGCCTCCTTAACTACTACATCTCCGCAGCAGCGGGATCGCCCGTCCACTGTACCCTTGCTTGTCACTATGAAAAGTACCTCATTGGCTCGTGCTGTTATTGGCGCTAAGGTTAAATTTGGAAAACTGGTTTCTTCCAAAATCAACGATCATCTGCTGCCCGACATCAAGACTGTTGAGTCTCTAACGCCATCTGTGATCAACATTAACGAGTACTTGCCTGCTTCGTTACATCAGCTGAAGCTGCGTGTCCTAGAAAAGGCCAAGGATAAAAAGTATAACTTTATTACATTCGTACGAAATGGCGTGATATACGCAAGAAGGAGGGAGGATAATGTGCCTGTACGCATTGCTACCGATGCTGACCTTGAATCTTTTTTAGCAAGGATAACATCTTTCGACAACAAGAAGACAGATTGATTAGCGATACTATGGTAAGTCCATACTCTTCTCCCATCCTGACTAACTCTCTATTATCTACTAACAATTCTGATTCATCTACCATTACAAAACATTTCACCACTGATAACGGTCTTAGGGTTTGTCATTTTAATGCTAACTCTATTCGTGCCCATATTGAAATGGTAAGACTATTCTTGGCTTCTCGCTCCTATTTTCATATAATAGCTGTGACAGAGACAAAACTGAGTCAGATTGTCTGTGACTCTCTAATTGCTCTGGATGACTACGTGCTTCTCAGGCAGGATCGTAATACTAGAGGTAGTGGTGTTGCTCTATATGTTCATTGCTCTTTAGATTCCATACGCCTGTGTTCTTCGAATGGTAGCTGGTGTGGCAAGCCAGGTTTACCTGAATATCTTTTTTGTGAGGTTAAATCTCCTGATGTGAGTTCTCCTATTTTTGTTGGCGTAGTCTACAGGCCACCTTATGCACCATTTCTAGCTGGAACTGATTTCATACCAGATTTGACATCTCATATGCACAACTATAGTACAAAAATCATCTTAGGCGATTTCAATACTAACCTTTCTGTTGATTCTGACGACTCTATGTTTCTGAAGGGTCTAATTAGGGAAAATGCACTCTTCTCTGTGCCTTACGGTGCAACCCATCATACTGCCACATCTGATACTTGGCTTGATTTATGCCTCGTAGATGCAAATGATTCCTTGCTTGACTATTGGAAGACTAATGTACCATTTATAGATGGGCATGATCTTATTGCAGCCACTGTTAAGTCCTCTCTCTCTAAGCCTGTACTTAATGATTTCTCCTATCGAGACTATAAGTATGTTGATGATACCAGATTGCTCGACTATTTTAGCTCACTGAATTGCTCTATCTGTGGCGGTGATTCCTCTCTTGAGACTCGACTTGGTTGCCTTTATGGCCATTTAAATAAAGCTATTGCCCTTTTCGTGCCCATCAAAAAGGTTCGACAGGGTGTACAACGTCGTCCATGGATTACTGCAGAGCATCATGGCTTGGTTCACGAGAGAGATAGGCTTTATAGGCGCTACAAACGCTCACGACTTCACTTCGACTTACTCAGCTATAGAGCTGCACGTGATCGTGCCCATGAGAGCATTGAGTCTTCCAAACTCCTTTATTATCATGATAGACTCTCTGGGCTCACTGATTCTAAACAAATCTGGAAGGAGCTGAGGAATCTCGGTATTTGCTCTAGTGCTAATACTTCTCGTCACTCTTTCTCTGTGGACGAACTTAATCGTTACTTCTCTAATGTAGCATCTGATCAATCGGTTACATCAGTCTCTGATTATTTGAACTCTTTAACTGAAGATGAACCGTATAAACCGATGTTTAAGTTTTCTGAGGTATCTTTGTTTCAGGTTGGTCTGGCTGTGCGCAGTTTCTCTTCGCAGGCTAGAGGTCCGGATGCCATTCCTCAATCATTTATAAATTCCGCGTTCCCTGTAATTGGATAATTCTTACGTCGAATCTTCAATGATTCACTAAGGGAGGGTCTTTTTCCAGCATGTTGGAAGATGTCTCTAGTTAAGACTATCAATAAGGTTTCTCCTCCACAATCTATGAGTGATATTCGTCCTATTTCTTTATTGTCATTTTTATCAAAGGTACTTGAGCGTCTTGTTTATCAGCAATTGTATGAATACTTGGCTACTAGGCAGCTGTTGGATCCGCGGCAGGCTGGTTTTAGGACTGGGCATAGTACTCAGACAGCCTTGTTGAGGTTAACGGATGATATCAGGCTTAATATGGATAGACGCTATGTCACCATGCTCTTACTATTTGATTTCAGTAAGGCATTTGATACTGTGAGCCATGCTATTCTTCTTAAAAAAATGTCTTCACTTGATGTCTCTATCACAGTTATCAGATGGTTTGCTTCATATCTCTCAGGTCGACGACAGGCTGTTATTGATGAGGATGGTAACACGTCTAATTATCTTACTCTTAACACAGGAGTTCCTCAAGGATCTGTATTGGGGCCGTTGTTATTTTCTATTTATATAGATGATGTTGTTAATGATTTCAATTCTGGCATACAATAACTAATATATGCTGATGATCTGCAGGTATATGTTCATTTTCCTCTTGATAAGTTGGACCTTTTCACGTCCATTATGAGCGCTCATGCTGATGTTATTTCTAATTGGGCTACTAGAAATCACCTTGAGTTAAATGTCAGTAAGACTAAAGCCATAGTTATTAGCTCTAATTATTATGTTAATATGTTGTCTTCTGTTCCAACTACTGGTGTCCCACTGAATGGTACTATTATTAAGTTTGAATCGAAGGTTCGTGACTTGGGGGTTTGGCTGGACAGTAAACTGAATTGGAAGGAGCACATTGCTCAGGTTTGTAATAAATCATTTTCATTGCTTTATAGGCTAAATTTCTTTAGAAAAAGCACTTATATTGCATTACGCAAACATCTTATTCAAACATTGCTTTTTCCGCTCATAGACTACTGCTATCTCGTTTATTGTGATTTGTCGGCTGAACTTGATTTGAGGCTTCAGAGAATCATCAACTCTGGTATTCGTTATGTGTATGGTATTGGCAGACGTGAGCATGTTTCCTCTTATCGTTCTAGGCTTGGCTGGTTATCTACCTCTGGTAGAAGGAAATATTTTACCTCATCCTTCCTCTACAAAATGTTTTCGACTACAGCACCTTCTTATCTTTACTCTAGGTATAATTGGAACCCATCTGTGAGGACATTGAGGGGTGCTGTGAGGCCATTGACTGTTCCGCCGGCTATCACTGAATATTATAATGGATCTTTCTTAGTCACTTCATCATTCCTATGGAATGAACTTCCTGATCTAATTCGTAACTCTCCATCGCTCCACACATTCAAATCATCTGCATTGGCATACTACCTTTCCTTAGAGGATGGACCTCTGCCATTACGCTAATCTTAAAATCATGTTTTATAATAATTTTGTCAAATGTATTTAAAATTTTATCACTGTTTTAAAGCTTTTTATTTTTGCTCATTATTATTTATAAAATTATAATCTAATGTATATACTATATTATGTAAATTGTACAACATACTGTACATAAAATAAACAAAAATATCTATCTATATCTATCTATCTCTCTGTCTATATTCATATCCGTAGGAACCCTTATTATAATTTGAAATGAAAACTGAAATTTGTTTAAAATACATTTATAATACAATTTTATTTTAAAAACGACTGTAAATATTTAAAATTAACACATTAAAAAAAATTAGTATCATTTACAACACATGTTATACAAATATAATTCCCATTAATAAAAGAAAAAAAACGAAAAAACATTTTTAGATTTAATTAAAAAATAATTGTTTTATTGTAATACATGTTTTAATAATAATAATATCGAATAATAATTTCATATAAATAAAAAAAGTTTAAAGAATATTAATATAAAAAACATAAAAAAATCAGTCATTTTTATTTTTAATTGGAAAACATAATAATATTATTTAAAAAGAAACTGCCGTTTAATTAATTAATAAATATTTAAATTATAAAAAATATACTATTTAAAAGCATTAAACACTACAAGAAATTACAGTAATAAGAAAATGTAAGTATTAATGTTGAAAATTTTCATATGGTTACATAATTAAAAATTTTTCGGCATTTTCCAATTTTTTAGGGGGCTGAAAATAAGCCTATTCTTAATATTTTCTCGAGTTACCCCAGATTAAAAAAAAAGAAGGTTTTACGTCGTCTAGAAGCCGGGATATTGCATTTTTTTCGCGGTCCCCATTCGAGGCAACGATATCCCAATACTCGCCGCGCGGAAAACGAAGCTGAAGCCACTCTCGCCAAGACCATCTTGCAGATGTACCTTTAAAGATCTAGAAAATCATATTCATTGCATAAATTGTGTTACAACCGAACATCGTTTGGGCGTTGGATTCTTACTATAACAAAAATTATTTATTTTTGCTAGGAACCAGTCGACAGTCCCAGGACTTTTTTCGTCTCTTTAGATTAAATTCGTATCAAATCTCTATTAGCTTATAGCTGTTTATTTTGTTTATAGTTCTTTAAATAATAAATAGACTTGATGTGTATTTACGAAAAATGAGTTTTAATACATTACTCGTACTGGATACAATAATAACTTTCTTAATTATAAATTTGTGTCTTAAACTTACTCAATTGTAGAAGAGAAAGAGAAGGTGAAGATTCAATATAAAGATCTCAATCCTTCCGTCCGTAGTAGCTTAATTTTACACGGTCAAGTACCGTGGCGAAGCTGATTTGATTTTTTCTCCCTTGGTCTCTCGGACGATTGGCTACTAGTTTTATCACCTGTGTCACCACTGTGTAAATTCGTTAATAGCTGATTTAGAAATCGGTTTTTACTTCACTTACGGATATCTTCCGATATTTGAATATTTCCTCTTTTATTTTATATGTGAAGAGAATTTATATTAGTGAAGTAGATTTCTAAACTACTTACTAATTTACTACTATTAGTACTATACTATTAGTTAAACGTAATATTTAATTAAAATTTTATAAATTATATACACTGATTCCTTTCAGTGGTCCAGCAGAGCCGACTATGGCGGATGCAATCAAGTTTCGACTAAAGGCCTCTTGGTGACATTGAGGATCAATTTTATAGCCTTGTGCCCAGAAAACCGAGAGGTGGAAAGCCAATCAGACCATGCCATGCAACCGAAATTTCCAAACATCTATTGTTAACTCTTTAAAGTTCCTTAACTTATTTGTTAATAGCTGCTGTTTTCCTTCTCTGTCTCTCCTTTACAAACGTTGGTAAATGCAAGTCCGCGTTAGAGAGTTCGCTCAACTCTGTATTTGCTGACTCGGGACATCGCATGGAACTACTTCGTCTTTTGGCTTTTTAAGAATGAAATTTATAATTTATACATTTTTATATTACACTGCTTTAAATATTTTTATATTAATTTCAAGGGCGTAGTTCCATGGGATGTCACAAATTGTATAACTATTTATTGCATTCAAAAATATAAGTCTTCATTGAAACTTCCTGAAAATTTCAGCTCTATAGATTAAAAAAAAAAGATGTTATCTCCGTTAGTATTAATCCTAGGAAATACTTTTTTATGCGTTTTTGAAATAGCTATCAAATGAGACTAATTAGAAGTCCGTATGACAAAAAACCAAAAAGTTATTCCATTTGTTTATAAGCAAAAAAATAGCCTAATTTTACATTAACTGTTTAACAATAATTTTTTAAAAAAATTATAAATTTTTTCGACTTAACTTATACTTTAAACTTTGAAGAATCCATTTCATTTTGTTAAATGTCGGAAAATTCACAATGTTTTGTCTTATGATTGTATAAATAAATCTTCTTCGGGCTAAACAATTGCAATTATTCATAAACTATCGAACTGATCAGGCTGAAATTTTTTATGCTTATTAAGACCCATAATGGCCTCACCGAAAACGTATTATAAATCACTTATAGCAATTATTATAAAAGTTATTAACATTTATAAAACAGTGTAAAAATGAGGGTTTTTCGCGATTATCCGGAAAAGTTGTCGACCGATTTTCACGTACCCAAAAATGAAATTTTAGGTCTTCTTAATGCCTATAACTTTTAATTTTAACATTTTCCTCTAAAACCTCTATTTGAAAATTATACAGCTTAACATCGTTATTTTCAGACTTTGATCGTTGTTTATAAAAAAATAGGGCAAATCTAGCTGTATCTTTTTATTTATTTATCATCTACTAACCCCCCCATTGATTTCCCACTTTCAAATATCAGTAATAAATTAAATCATGAAATTTTGTAGAATGACTGGACTAACACATTTGATATAAAACGCCAGACACTCTGCGTCTTCGCTCAGAAGCTTTTTCGATCTTCGAGAAGTTATTAAAAATACGTGTAGAAAAATATTATTTTTTTTCTATAGGCTTTTCTATAGTCATTTTTTTTCTTAAAGTCAGACTGACATAATCGATCATCAATAGCGATTTTAAATGACTAGGTGGCGTTTTTCTAAGTTTTGTCATCGCTTATACAAATTTTGAAGACACATTAGATATAAGAAGCCAGACACTGTAGGTCGTAGAAGCTCTTCGATCTTTGAGGAGTTATTAAAAATACGTGTAGAAAAAATGTATTATTTTCCAATAGAGTCAAAATGAAGTATTGTAAATACTTCTTATAAGACATTCTTATTGTAATAAAAATAAAAAGTTTTAATGAAAAATGCGTAGCTTTTGATATGAAAAAATTGTCAGGGTGGGTTTTATTTGGGAGGTTATAAATATATTTAATTAAATACGAAATAATAGTTGGCTTATAATTCCCAAATTCTGAGATTCCCCATCCTACAAAAATAATAATAATGGTATAAGAAGGGAATTAAAAACTCTACCTTTAATATACTGATTAATTATAAGATCACTTCAATAAATAAATTAATAAACATATAGATATACAGGTTAAAATCCAATAAGCAAACTTTAGATAACTTAATTAAAAGAATTTGAATTTAAATCAGCCGTAAATTTCTGGATTGAGCAAATTCTATATATAATTATGTGTTAAATTAAAGAAAGAAAAACTATTGAGTCTAATTTCATGTTAAATTACGAAAGAAAATTATAAGCTTTAAACTGTTAAGCAATAATAATAACTTAAACTTTATTCAGTAATGCAGAAATTGAACAACGGGTGCAACACGTGCTCAATATAAATTTTAGGTTATGTAAGGGTGGGGCTCGGACAGCAGTGCGTATCCCAGATTACGTAATCTTCCTATTGGTCGCGCTAGTGTCGAATATCCTCTTATTACTTCTTTCTGACCTTCAATAGGCGTTTCGTAGAGGTGAGGTTAGATGCTTTGTAATGATTTAATATATATGCTTTATATATATATATATATATATATATATATATATATATATATATATATATATATATATATGTTATATATATATATATATATATATCTAGAAGTTCAATTACTATGACTTTTAATTTTGATGTAAATAGGTGCTTTGATTATTTAACTTTAATACTTAGTTAAGAGAAAATTTTATAAGTTCAATGTACACACAAAAAAAAAATTTTAATAAAGATGCTTTAAAGAAATTTCTCGAAAATGAACCGTTAATTATTACTTTAAATTATAGTTACTTAAATTTTTCACTTTGATAAAATATACTTAAAGAAAAGAAAGAAACTTTTATTAATATAAACACTACTTTAATCATCAAATAGGAATAAATAAAATTTAATAGTTAAGTCACCAAATTTCTTATTACACTACACGATCATTAGGGTAGGTAGATGAAAGAAAATTCACTAATTTATTTTCACTGTTCACTTTACTCACAAAAAAAAAATTATATCCCTACTGAAAAATATATATGAGATCTCATATGAGATCTCATTTATATTTTACATTTTCAACCCTACTAAAAAATATATATGAGATCTCATATGAGATCTCATATATATTTTTCAGTAGGGATATATCCAACTTTTAGAATTTTTCACCACACAAAAAAAATTTATTTTATACGCAAAATAAATGAAGATTTATAAATTAAATGTCCACGTGGCTATTCTTATAGGCTGCCGTAGACTTCCGCTAATTTTCTTCGCGAGAGAGAGAGAGATTTGATGTTTAATTTATTCGTTGAATTTTCACTAACACACACAAAAAATTAGTTATTTAATTAAATTATACTTTAGGTTGCTCGCTATTATGCACCTCAGCCATATCCATTTCCATTTCCCAGAAAATTCAAACGATCCCACAAGGGGAGTATAACTATTCCTTCCAAAATGGTCGTCAATCGCTAGCGTCCTCGAGAAAGATGGCTATCTACTAGGCTGATGGCACACGTTATCGAAAGGAAAAGTTCTCGCGAGAAAGAATCTAATAATTCATAACAACCGATCAGCAACCAAAATTTAGTAACAATAATCAACTTTTTAAACTCAACATGTAAAAATAATAACTTAACAAAATAAATTTAGCAAATGTAACAATATACGAGTTTATTAAGGAAAGAAACAAAAGCTCGACCATACAGTACTATAATTAGAACGACAATGAGGCACGAAAAAGAAGGAAGCGAACGCTGAGCATCAGTTGCTTTTCCCTCTCTATTGCTCTCTTTGTCAATCTTGTTTTATCCTATCTACTATCTCTTTCTTAACTAACAAACTACCGAATCAAATTAGTTTCTTTTTATTACGTAATCTGTCTATTATAGTGTAATTCATTACTTGCTAGTCAAAGTAACCTTTTAGTTCCTGTATCTTTACTCTTTACCTATTACACCATCTACGCGCTTGATTTGATTAAAGTTTATTTTATTTTCTCTATGAATACTAATAATTTTTCTTGTTGCAACAAAACTTTTAATTTTTAACCGACTTCAAAAAGGAGGAGGTTCTCAATTCAACAGAATTTTTTTTTTTTTTTTTTATGTCTGTTACCTCATAACTCCGTCATTTCTTAACCGATTCGAAAAAACTTTTTCTTATCTGATAGAGAATGTCTGCAGGAAGGTCCCATACGTGTCCTATAATTATTGAGCCAATATTCGGTTTGTATGACCCAATTATCAAATTAAGAAAAAAACCGGGTGTTTTGTTTTCTCATTTACCTCCCTTATACTTCGCCTCTCTCTCTCTCTCTTACCTGAGCTGCAATATGTATACATGCACACATAACGACACTGTGCTGTTAAGCCTCCTTTCTTTCCTGCTATATATTGCTTGGTGGTGTACTAATGCATGCGTTATGAATTAATAATTAAAGTTTAATGTAGTTAGTGGGTCTACCTATATTTGCGTTTTTAGTCAGGGGATTCACTAGAAGATAGAAAATAAAAATTTTTTAACAAAAACAAACAATTAAAAAAATTTTTAATAAATAAAAACCGACTTTAAATGTATCGAATAAAAACAAAATTTTTTACAAAAAACAAGATTTTAAAAACATTGCACTTAAAAATGACAAATAAAAAATTTTTAACAAAAAAAAAACTGACTTCAAAAAATGCACTGAAAAGTAACAAATAATTTATTATCTTTAGAAATCATACAAATAATTGGTAAAATAAAATTTTAGAAGTCGGCGTCTAATTCTAAATCTGTGGTGCGTAAGCAGAACGACTTAGTCTATTTTTTCAAAAATAACGTTCACATTCATTGTTCAAAAATAACGTTTACATCTATTGTTAAAAAATAACGTTTACATTTATCGAGGAATTAGACGCCGACTTCTAAAATTGTATTTTACCAATTATTTGTATGATTTCTAAAGATAATAAATTATTTGTTACTTTTCAGTGCATTTTTTGAAGTCGGTTTTTTTTTTATCCAACATTGTATTTTTAACTATTTGTTATGTTATTTCGCTAAAATTTTTATTCCATCACTTGTCTTTAATTTTAATTACTTCATACAGCTACAATTTTGCTTTAATTAATTGTATTGTAGCGTCACCTATAAAATACACGAAAAGATATTTAAGACAAACAAACAGAAGTTATTATTTCAATTTCGTTTGGATATCGTTAGTCTTCGCACGCCCCCTATAATATGACTCATCACAATTTTTCTCAAATAATTTTTTATCTCTTTTTATCATAATCAAGTTTTTTATACAGGCGCCATCTATTACCATATGCACGAATTCAATCTGCATTGTCGGCCTACACTGTTTGATTCAGGTTACTCTATTTCTCTCTCTCTCTCTCTCACAACTCTCTCTCTCTCAGCGTAAGTAGCGCCACGCACGATTTTCTGCTCCTGCTATACACGCTCTTTTAACCATTTTTTGCACTCTTGAGAGTGCATTTTTTGCAGGAAGCTGTCCAGGAACGAGTCCTGCAAGCTCTGACTGCAATTTTGCTGCATTTCTGCCACATTTTGGGACTCAGGGCGACTTTCTTTTTTCGCATCATTCCACGGCCATTTTTGTCTCTGTTGCTGCGCTGACTGCCTGTCCTGCTGCTTTGCTCTATTTTTCGCTCCTTTATTTCATCTGTGGTGCAGACTCAGTGAAGTGCATTAGTAGTGTAGTGCTCTTTGTGTTAATGAGTGGGGGCGTTCCTTATTGAGTGCATCGCATTGTGCATCTTTTTTCTCCTGCCTGCTATCTCTGTTGTGGCGCCAAATACTTCTATCTCTTTTCCACGCATTGTCGTCGTGTCATTTTTATTTTTATCTATCCTTCTCTCACGCACGCTTTGGTGCTGCCATCGCACCTTGTCAAATTTCCTTCTATTTGCCTCTGAGCGTCGTCAGCTGTTATATTGCTCTCTGTTTAGTACCTTTGCCGCCATCTCTCGTTTGCTCAACGTACTGTACCACATACATTTTTATCTTTCTATCTTATCTACATTTATATCACTGTGTAATCCAGTATTAAGGTTTTTCTCCACTGCTTTTTCACTTCTCTGCTGCTTATACATTATTAACGCTTGTTCTTTGTGAAATCCGCTATTAAGGTTGATTTCCACTTTACTCTTTTCTCTTTACTCTACTCTTAATACTTTCTCTTGCAATTGCTCTACTGAAGTAAAGGTTGTACTTCACTTGCTTCTGCACCACAGTTCATAATGCCTAATCAGTGCTTTCTTTGTAGCAAAGCTTTCACTCACACATCCAAACCTCAAGTCTGTGCGCGATGTAAAAATTCCTTCCACAGTGCATGTGATAAGCTTAGTCATGTCTGTTACCTTGACCAAACTATGAAGGTGTGTAAAGGTTGTATTGCTGCTTCTGATCTGGATTGCTCGCGCACTCGCTCCAGTTCTGTAAGCTCTGTGTCTGGACTTTCTTTTTCACCTTCCACTTCCTCTTCTGCTGCTAAGTCACCTGCCCCTGCTGCTCCTGACGCTTTGGCGTTAATTCTTTCTAAGATGGAGAAACTTGATAAACTTGATGTCCTGGAGGTGAAGGTGAACAAGCTTGATGCCATGGATGAGAAGATTACTGCCATCTGCTTTCGATACCAAGCTTGTTGCACTTGAGGATCGTGTAGATACACTGTCTCCCCCTATCGAGGAGCGCTTCGCTGCCTATGATGCTAGAGTTGATCGAGTCTCTGCCGATCATCATGACCTTTTGAAGAGGCTGGAGAGCGCACCTGTGGAGACTACTAATTCATCTGTCCTTGAGCCTGTGTCTGGTAAGCTTCAGGAGTTGGAGACCTTGAATAGGTCTCTTTTGCAGCGATGCGAGGCATTGTCGGCGCAGTAATCACGCCTTGAGCGTGCTTCTGATCTGGTGCTCAAGGGGCTGGTGCCCGAAGAACTCAAAGACCTCAAGTCTGGAGCTTTCGCTGTACTGGCCACTCTGGATCCTGGTCTCTCTCTAACAGATATAACTTCTGTCCGTCCACTTCGGCGATCCAGGGTCACAACTGATGCTGCTGTTGATGATGCTTTTGTGGAGATTGTATCTGAATAACAACGTGTCTTAACGTCTAAGGTTCCTCTCTGGGTCTCCTTAAAGTCACCTTCGCTCGCCAGGTCTATCATCGCTGCTAAAATCAGGTTGGGTGATCTGCACACTACTAAAATCAAGGAGCACCTTCTCTATGGGGTTAAACTGGTCGATACTCTTACCTCTGGATTCATCAATATAAATGAGTTTTTGCCCTCTGCTTTGTACCAATTGAAACTCCGGACGCTTATCAAGTCCAAGGATTAGCATTCTGATTTCATTACTTTTGTGAGAGATGGTAAGCTGTTTGTCCGCAAGAAGAAGAGTGGTGTTCTTATCCGCATTACCACTGATGCGGATCTGGATGCTTTTTTAGCGAAGATTTCTCAGGCTCCTACCAGCAATCTGACAACATCTTAGCTTGTGATGCTGAGGTAAGTCTATTCTCTTTTCCAATCATGCCTAACACTCTACTCTCCACTAACAACATAGCTTTATCTGCCAATAATCACCACTATACTGCTAAGGATGGTCTAAGAGTTTGTCATTTCAATGCTAACTCCACACATTGAGATGATTAGGCTCTTTCTGGCTTCTCGCCCTTACTTCCACGTGATAGCTGTGACCGAAACCAAATTGGGCCAGATTGTTGGTGACTCTTTGATTGCTTTGGATGACTATACTCTTCATAGGCAGGACCGCAATACCAGGGGTGGTGGCGTTGCCTTATTTATTCATAACTCTCTTTCTTCAAAGCGCTTATGTTCCTCCAAGGGAGGATGGTGTGGTAAGCCTGGTTTGCCAGAATATTTATTCTATGAAGTCAATTCTAATGACTTGGCCTCGCCTGTTTTTGTTGGTGTCGTCTACAGGCCCCCACATGCTCCGTTTCTGTTAAACACAGATTTTATTCCCGACTTAACTTCTTTCATTCATAATTACAGTACTAAGGTTATTCTGGGCGACTTCAACACTAATTTATGTACTGATTCTGATGATTCTGTGTTTCTCAGGAGTTTGATTGCTGAAAATGCTCTCTTTTCTGTGCCATATGGACCAACTCACCACACCTCTACTTCTGATACATGGCTTGACCTGTGCCTTGTTGATGCGAATGACTTGTTGCTTGACTACTGGAAGACTGATGTTCCATTCATCGACGGACATGACTTCATTGCAGCTACTGTTCAGTCATCTCTCTCTAAGCCTTTGCTTAATGACTTTAGCTTTCGTGATTACAGTTCCGTTGATGATGCTGTTCTCCTTGATTACTTTCGTTCACTGAATTGTTCCGTGTGTGTCGGCGATTTCTCCCTGTCAGATCACCTTGAATGTCTCTATCACCATCTGAATGAGGCAGTTGCACTATTTGTGCTTCTCAGAAGAGACCGTCAGGGGAGGCGTCGTCGACCGTGGTTTACTTCTGAGCATCATCATCTGATACGAGAGAGGGATCGGCTGTACAGACGCTATAAACGCTCAAGACTACATACTGATTTACTTTGCTACAGGGTCGCTCGTGATCAGGCTCATGAGCGCATTGAATCGGCTAAACTGCTCTACTATCATGATAGACTGTCTGGTATCACTGACTCTCGACTGATCTGGAAGGAGCTCAGGAACCTTGGTATATGCTCTAGTGGTGATAGATCCGGTCATACTTTTTCTATTGATGAACTCAATAAATACTTTGGTGGAGTCACGTTTGATCCTTTGGTACCTTCTATTTCTGCTTACTTAAAGTCATTATCTGCAGATGAACCTTTCATACCCTTGTTCAAATTCAATGTTGTTACTTTGGATGAGGTTGGAATGGCTATTAGTCGTTCTGATTCTCAGGCTAGAGGATTTGACGCTATCCCCCAATCTATCATAAAATCTGCTTTTCCTGTCATTGGCCCTCAGCTCTGTCGCATTTATAATGATTCGCTGCGTGGGTGCGTTTTTCCTTCTTGTTGGAAGACCTCGCTGGTCACTACGAACAACAAGATCTCTTCCCCGCGCACCATGGGTGATATACGACCCATCTCTTTGTTGTCTTTTATGTCCAAGGTTCTTGAGCGCCTTGTTTATGATCAGTTGTATAATTACTTGACAACTAGACGGTTACTAGACGCTTATCAGACTGGTTTTAGAGCTGGCCACAGCACTCAGACTGCTCTACTTAAATTGACAGAGGACATTAGACTTAATATGGACAGACTGTGCGTTACGATGCTCCTATTATTCGACTTCAGCAAGGCATTCGATACGGTGTGCCATGTCACCTTACTTCGGAAACTACATTCGCTCGATATTTCGCACACCGTTATCAGGTGGATCGGCTCTTATCTCTCTGATCGTCGTCAAGCTGTCATTGATACTGTTGGTAGGTCATCAGATTATGTCTGTCTTAACACTGGTGTTCCTCAGGGCTCTGTTCTGGGTCCTCTGCTGTTCTCTCTCTTTATCAATGACATCTCTTCTGTTTTCCATCTGAATGTTCAGCACCTCTTATATGCTGATGATTTGCAGCTATATGTGCACTTTCCGATTGCTGAGCTTGATCATTATACTTCACTAATGAGTGAACATGCTTCATTGGTCGCAGATTGGACATCTAGCAATCACCTTAAGTTGAATATTAACAAGACAAAAGCAATCATAATCGGCTCTTATTATTATATCAATATTCTAACCTCCATGCCGTCTACTGGTATCTGCATCAATGGTGAGACAATCGGGTTTGAGTCATCTGTTCGTAATTTGGGCGTGTATCTTGACAGCAAGCTGAATTGGAAGGAGCATATCACACATGTGTGTAACTGGTCGTTTTCTCTCCTCTATCGACTCAATTTCTTTAGACGAAGCACTACTTTTGTTCTACGTAAGCACCTTATTCGTACACTGCTGTTTCCGATTCTTGACTATTGTTGTCTTGTGTTTACTGACCTTTCTGCTGAACTCGACCTTAGGCTTCAGAGGGTTATCAACGCTGGTATTCGTTACATCTATGGTGTAGGTAGGCGCGAGCACATCTTTCCTTATAGGCTCTCTCTGGGTTGGTTATCTACTGCAGGTAGAAGGAACTACTTTGCCTCTACTTTTCTTTTCAAAATGTTTTTATCATGTTCACCTTCATATCTATTTTCTAGATATCAGTGGAAGCGGCCTGTTAGGGCTCTGAGGGGGGATGTGAGGCCATTGACCATTCCTCATTCTTCCACCGAATACCATCAACGCTCATTCACTGTTTCATCCTCGCGACTATGGAATGAACTTCCATCGTCGCTTAGGACTTCATCTTCACTCTCATCTTTCAAGTCGACCTCACATGCGCTGTTCCTCTCCCAAGAGTTTGGACCTCTTCTCCCAACTTAAGATTTTCTTTGCTTTTTTGTTTTGGTTTTTTATTTTTGCTTGTATTTTTTATTTTTGTAGTTTATTATTATTATTTTTATTTGTATTTTATTTTTATATTTATTGGCTATTATTGTTATAATCTTTTGTAAACTTTATTTTTGTTGTACAACATACTGTACATTAATAAATTAATTATCTAATCTATCTAATCTTTCATTCGGGCTATGTTACATTAGCGCCATGCTTCAGTGTAATTGAACGCGCACGTGTTCATATATATTTTGTGCCGTCGGCGCTGCTTCGCCACCTCCTGAACGTTTAGTCGTGAGAATCATCTGCTCGGGGCTTTCGTTGTGACTCGTGAGTGACGTGAGTGTAACCATGTGTGTATGTGTGCCTTGGTCTGCTTTAGTGAGTGTCCCCACCTGAGCCTAACCTCACATACCCGGTCTCAAGTGTTATTAGTTGACAGGTTTGAGCATCAGCACCGAGAAAAAATGATCAACAACCAGGTGGATTAGTACCCTGGGTTTTAATGGCGTAGTCCTGGTGTGCACGTGTATGCAGCGTTCAAGTGCGTGGTAAAGTAGTTATCGTTTTCGTTCAGTTTTAAAAGGGATAGAAAGAGAGAAAAGAAAGTCTTAGAGTGAGAGAAAATGTTAACATAAACAACATCTTCTATCTCTCAAAAAAAAAATTATAAAAAGACCGCGTTACAAAATATACAAAAAACATGTGTACGAAACACGTGTGAAAAATACGTGTTTTTTTACACATATTAGTTACACGTACAAAAAACACATGTTTTTTTCAATAGGCAAGAATTTTTCACAAAATTTTACGTCAAAATATGTGAAAAAATACGTGATAAAAACACATGAAAAAAACACGTGAAAAAAAGACCTAAAAGAACATGCAAATTTAACATTTTCAGAACAAGTGTTATTTTCACGTGCTTTTTTACGTGTTTTCTAATACGTGAAAATAACACGTGTTTTTTTTCAATAGGGTTATGTGCAACTTTTTTTTTCAATTTTGTACTTCTTAAATTTCTGACTACATTTAAATAATTCTAAATTTAATGAAGTATCTAAATTTAAATGAATATCTATTTGTTTGAAGTATACTTTATTAAATTGTAGATACATATTAATAAATAAATAATTTTCTGCCCAGGTAGAAATTTGAATATTAAGAAGGGGCCGAACTATCTGTCTTTGTCTAATAGCGTTTTTCATCATTTATGTAAACACTATCCGATATAACAAGAAAAAAATAGCAGCCCCTGCTAGATATTAGTATAATAAGTAAATTTTGTAATAACAACCAAATTTTTTTACTGCATGGTTTTTGAATGATTAGAGACCTACCAAAAAAATAGGTTATATTCTAGATTGCTAGAAGGTCTCTAATTAGTCAAAAACTATGCGGTAAAAAATTTGGTTGTTATTACAAAATTTACTAATTATACTTATATTTAGCGGGGGTTGCTATTTTTTTCTTGTTATAAAGGATAGTGTTTATATAAATAATGAAAAACGCTATTAGACAGAGACAGATAGTTCGGCCCCTCCTTAAAAATGATGTATAATACAATTCATGGACATTATTAATATTAATGTTTTGTCATATCAATATTGGCTAATAAATAGTCAATTTTTGCAGAGCCTTCATTTTTTGTATTGACAAAAAATGCTAATAGAAATATGTTGTCCATAAAGTGGGCATTTTCAGTACCTAGAAATATTTTAACCTATAAATCGAATACATCGTTTCATTCGCATTTAAATTATAAAATATATGTTTAATGAACACAAAAAAATGAAAAAAATAAATTGTCTCAAACACAAATAATCATAGAGATTTAATTATGAGTATTTTTTCTGTTTCCAAGATTCACATTTTAATTTTCGAAAATGCATGTAACATGTTAGTGGTATATAGGTAAAGAAAACGTTTCATATTGGTTAAAACAATGGCCATAGAAAAGGCCCATTTTCAGCTCTTCATTTCAAAGCAATGGCCATAAAATGGTAAAAAAGAGCGTTTCATTTTCTACCAGGGTGGATAATATATTTTTTTAACAGTGGGCTAAAGATACCACTTTTGCTCCCGGCACGGAAAACGAAAAGTGCTAATTTTAGCCTCACTGTTAAAAAAAATCGTATATGCACCACAGAAGGTAAAATGGACAACCCATAGCACGAGTTTGCCACCCTCGGCTTCGCCTCGGGTGTCGATTCACTCGTGCTATAGCCTGTCCTTTATTTTACCTCCCTAGGTGCATAATATACTATTATTTGAATGAAGGAAACTTTTGGCTTTCTCATAGAGAAAGCATTGTATCGATAAAAAAAAATTTTCCTATCTTTTCATTAATTTGTACATATTTGAGCTCAGGAAGTCGAAAAAAGTGGTTTCTAGAAAATTTCTGTATGTATATGTGTCTGTGTTTATGCGTATGTGTAAATCTGTGTTAGTGTGTATGTTATCGTTAAGCCAATTTTATTTCGAAAACTACTAAATGAATTTGCTTCCAATTTTGCATACAATCTTGTTTTTTGTCTAGCTAGGGGAGGGGGGAACTATTGAAAATTGATTTTCTTAGCGTAGTTTTTTTGCCATTTTAAAAATTTTTTAAAAATTTTCGGTTTTTCATTTTTTATGTATTTTACGTAAACTACTCGCAGAATTTGCGTGGAAATTCGTATAGAAATTATTTGTGACTGCCAAAAGAAGAAAAACTTTTGTAAATTGATTTTCTTAGCGTATTTTTAATTTTAGAACATTTTGAAAATTTAAAAAAAAATTTTTATTTTTTATTTTTTTTTATTTGACGAGAACTATTCGATAGATATGTTGAAAATTTTTTATGTAAGTTATTCGCTATTGTTTGAAGAAAACAAGCTTTGGAAAACTTATTTTTTTAAAGCAGTTTTAATTTTAAGAGCAGGCAAGATTCGCTGTCCTTGTCTAATTGAGATTTTTGTTATTTACTCAAGTATTAATCAGTGTATCTGCAAATTTAAGAAGGGGCCGAACTATCTGTCTTTGTCTAATAGCGTTTTTCATCATTTATGTAAACACTATCCGGTATAACAAGAAAAAAATAGCAGCCCCCGCTAGATATTAGTATAATAAGTAAATTTTGTAATAACAACCGAATTTTTTCACTGCGTAGTTTTTGAATAATTAGAGACCTACCAAAAAAAGATAGGGTATATTCTAGATTGCTAGTAGGTCTCTAATTAGTCAAAAACTATGCGGTAAAAAATTTGGTTGTTATTACAAAATTTACTAATTATACTAATATCTAGCGGGGGCTGCTATTTTTTTCTTGTTATACCGGATAGTGTTTACATAAATGATGAAAAACGCTATTAGACAAAGACAGATAGTTCGGCCCCTTCTTAAGGTTGATCGCAATTGATATTATTATTATTATTATAAATAGTTATGCACAAGAAAAAAAATTTTACCGTTTTGTTTTTGAGAAAAGTAAGGAACGCTGAAGTAAAGTGTATGTTTATAATATTTTTGCGTTCCTTACTTTTCTCAAAAACAAAACAATAGAATTTTTTTGTCTTGTGCATCAATGTGTATAATAATAATATCTATTGCGCTCAACCTTTAATTCGCAGATACACCGATTAATACTTGAATAAACAACAAAAACTCAATAAGACAAGGACATCAAATCCAGCCTGGAATTAAAGCATTTCAAAAATTTTGAAAAAAATGCTTTGTATCAGCGAAAAAAAAAAATTTTCTATTTTTTTATTAATTTGTACATATTTGGACTCAGGAAGTCGAGAAAAGTCTCAAATTTGCATGAGAATTATTTGCAACTGCCAAAAGAAGAATGATTTTTGTGAACCGATTTTCTTAACGTAGTTTTAATTTTAAAAAATTTTTAAATTTTAATTTTTCTTCTATTTTTTGTAATCTACTAGATAGATTTTCTCTAAAACTCGAATACAAATTATTTGCTACTGCCTTTATGAAACAAGTCTTTAAAAAATAATTTTCTTAGCGTAGCACTTTGATCACTTCTTTTGATATCTGATTTAACGCTCTTACTAACTCTTTTCTTGCTTTCTCATTTTGATTTTGTCCTCCTATCTCGCATTGATCCTCATTTTTATCCTCTTACACTCACTCTTATTCTTCCCCTGATCAATTTTTCTTGATTAGAAATTATTGTTTTCAGATTGAAATCATATTTTAAAAAATCAAATCAAACTACTCTAACTCAATGAGCTCTGGAAAAGCATTGCGCCAAAGCACTTAACAGCGCTTTTTTTTATTAAGAAGATGTAAACGGACACTACACCTGTACTTATAGATATTAGCTTCCTTTCTATTTTATTTCTGAATTTCTAGAAAAGAAATGCATTGGCTTGTAGTATGTACCATGATGATTATTTAGATAAGTTTTCATATAAATTCATTCATTAGCTTTTAAGATATTTGGATTCCTATACAAAATTGAAAAATTTTAATAAATTATTTTGGAACCCAAAAATCTCAATATCGAATGAATGAATTTATTTAAAAATTTAACCGAATAATCTTCATAGTACATACTACAAGCTAATGCATTTTTTATTGAAAATTTTACAATAAAATGTAAAGATAGTGAATATTTATAAGTACAGGTGTAGTGTCCATTTTACATCCCCTTAATTTAGACTTAGGGAATCGAGAAAAGTAGTTTCCAGAAAATGTGTGTGTGTGTGTGTGTGTGTGTGTGCGCGCATGTGTATCTATTCATTACGCTAATTAGATCTCGGAAACTACTCGATAGATTTGCTTTAAATATTACATACAATTTATTTTTTTTCCAACTGGTGCGGAAACTATTAAAAATTGGTTTTCTTAGTGTAATTTTAATTTCAAAGCCATTTTAAGAATTTGAAAAATATCTTGATTATTTATTTTTTTTTCAATTTTACGTCAAGTACTCGATGGGTTTGCTCCAAAATTTGCATGTAAATTATTTGCGACTGCCAAAAAAATTTTGAAAAAAGTGTTAATTTTCCATTTTATTTCTGTTTTACGTAAACTACTCGATAAATTTGCTCCAAAATTTGTTTACAAGTTATTGATACTGTCCAAAGAAAACAAGCTTTTAAAAATTTAAAAAAATTTTAAGGATTCTGAAAATAATTTTTACTTTTTTTTTTATTTTTTCTTATTTTACTTAAAGTACTCGATAGATTTGTTATAAAATTTGCACGAAAATTATTTGCAAATACCAAAAAAGGGAAATTTTTGAAAACGGATTTTCCGTAATTTTAATTTTTGAGCATTTTGAAAATTTTGAAAAAAAATTGTTTTTATTTAGGCAATTGGATCTCGAAAACTACTCAATGGATTCGCTTCAAATTTTGCTTGCAATTTATTTTTTTGTCAAACTGAAAGCCATTGCTAATTGGTTTTTTTTAGTGCAGTTTTAATTTTAGCCATTTTAGAAATTGAAAAAAAATTTTTATCTTCCATTTTTTACTTTACGTAAATTAGTAGATGAATTTACTTTGAAATTTGCATGGGAATTATTCGCACGTAAAAGTAGGATAACTTTCGAAAACCGATTATCTTAGCATGGTTTTAAGTTTAGAAAATTTTCATTGTTTATTTTTCTTCTATTTTACGTAAACTATTTGATAAATGCGTTCGAAAATTTATGTATAACTTATTTTCTACTGTCTTTATAAAACAAGTTTTTGAAAAATAATTTTCTTAGCGTAGCTCTTCGATTACATTCATTTTTACACTTTTTTCATCTACTCCTCTCTCTCTCTTTCTATTTCCTAACCACTCTTTCACACTTACTCTCATTCTTTCTTTCTATTTTTAATTTTTCTTGAATAAAAATTATATTTTTTCAGTGAAATAACATTTAAAAAAATAGAATCAAATTACTTTAACTCAATGAGCTCTATAAAAAAGCATTGCGCCAAAGCACTTGGCAGCGTTTTTCAGTTTATTAATTTTTGCGTTTATTATATTTTTAAAACTTACACTCAGATAATTAAATTTTTTTAGCGCATTATAAGTTTACCATGGCATTAGGTACACACACGAAATATATAAAGATGCTGTTAAATTGGGTTGTCAGAAAATAGAATATCAATCATGCTATGCGTACAAAGAAAAGCATCACACGTGCAAAGTTCTCATCATGCACGTGCTCTAAAACTTTCAGGTGTCCTAAAAAAGTCGATACATAATCGCTTTTACGTGAATAAGTGCAATGTTTATTCTATAATCTTTCAATAGGGATATTTTTAATCGCTTACTTGCGATACTTACATATCAATTTTCTATTTAGCTGGAGGGATAAAGCAAATTCATCTACAAACACGTGTGAATTGACAAAAGTACTAAAATATATAAAGTGATAATAAAGAAGGGAGATGTTGGATATTATAAAAGATAAAATTCCCCTTCAATGTTCTATCATATTCAGCTGCTAGTTTATTGGATTACGCAAGAGTATTTTACTGTTCAGTAATTTCTTTTATACATTACAAACCAGGTTGACCATATTACTTCTATTCACAATATTTTATACATTACAATAAAAAATATATGTTTACATATAAATTATATTTTAAAAGTTTACATTATTAGTGCATTTAAATAATTATGAAATAATATGATAAATCTTATAAAAAATATGATTTTGCGTCAAATTTTAAGATTGATTTTTATTTAGGGAAAAATTGGGGATATTAGAAAATATCCCTTATATAAGAAATTTTATATATAAAATTATTGGAAAAGACACACTTATCCGATTCGAAAGATAAACTTCGTGAAGGTTACTCTGGTAGAAATCTTCTTCAGTTTTCAACCAGAATTAACCGATATATTTTAGTCAAAAACAATATTTTGACAATGACTCAACAACAATAAATAATAAAATGTTACGGTTGACATATTAATATCAAGCTGTTTATTCTTAAGAGGAGGCCGTATAGCTCTGTCCTTGTCTAGTCTAAATTTTCGTTATTATTAATAAATTAGATATTTTTATACAAAAGTAAGGACATAGCCCAATAGATTTAAGGACGAGCAAACGATCCTATTCTATGAAAAAATATAAAATTTTCATTATTTTTCGAGTGAGGTCTGAAACGGAAAAACAGTTATCAAATTCAATCATTTTTCCGTTTCAGACCTCACTCGAAAAATAATGAAAATTTTATATTTTTTCATAGAATAGGATCGTTTGCTTGTCCTTAAATCTATTGGGCTATGCCCGTACTTTCGTATAAAAATATCTAATTTATTAATAATAATGAAAATTTAAATTAGACAAGGACAGAGCTATACGGCCGCCTCTTAAGAGATTAGTCCTTGTCTAATCTAAATTTTCGTTATAATTAGTAAACTAAATATTTTTATACAAAGGTAAGGGCAGAGCCCAATAGATTTAAGGATAAACAAACGATTCTATTCTATGAAAAAATATAAAATTTTCATTAGTTTTCGAGTGAAGTCTGAAACGGAAAAAGAGTTGAACACTTCAATCAAATTTAACTCTTTTTCCGTTTCAGACTTCACTCGAAAACTAATGAAAATTTTATATTTTTTCATAGAATAGAATCGTCTGCTCATCCTTAAATCTATTGGGCTCTGCCCTTACTTTTATATAAAAATATTTAATTTAGTCATAATAACGAAAATTTAGATTAGACAAGGACAGAACTATACGGCCTCCTCTTAAGATGTTAATCATGTTTTAATAATTAATACATTGTCAAAGAGTAAATATCAGCTAATTTTTCTCACATTTGATTAACATGTTGCCGATGAAATATCGTTAATGAATATTTATTAATAGAAAATAAAAATTTTCATTGCACGTATTTCACATTTCATAATAAAACTAGGCTCACATAGTAAGAAAAGGTAAATATATTCCTGAGTGCAGGTGTAGTGTCCGTTTTACATCACCTTAACTAAAATTGCTCTAGTCAAATCTAATAAATTTTTGCTGAGCAACTATTGTTGATTTTGTTTCAAAAATGCTATAAAGAAATATTTAGTTCACAGTAGTTGCATAAGGTTACGTAAATTTGCTATAAATTTACAAATAGATGACTGTAAATTTTTGTTATGAAATTGCTGTCAAACGTCAAATTAGATTGTCTCAAATTTTCTATTGTTCTTGACAACATAATAATACATGAAATTGTTATATATTTGACACATTACACAAATTAAAAAACCAATAACCACTAAGAATAAGAAAAAAATAAAATAAAAAGAAATGAAAAATAAAAAATTAAAAAAATGAGAAAAATAAAATAAAATAACCAATAACCATAAAAATGTACGAAAAATTGACGCAAAGTTAACGCAAGACTGAGTCCTCATTTGTTGTAAAGTTTGCGTCAACGATTTTACTACATCAAATTGGTATCAATTTAACAGCAATTATTGCTGTAAGTTAATAAAATTAAAACAACGACAATTATAATCATTTTGTTGTAATACTTATAGATATATATATATAAATTTTCAGTTGCTAACAAGTTGCTATTATATATTTACGTAAACTTTCTGTATAATTTTTACATCAATTTTCTATACCTACATCTCGTTAATTATTTTTATGTAAATTTTTATTGAAATCGCATCGAGTAAAATTTTAAATCATAATAAATAAATTGCTCTTAAATTTGCAGCAACCATTCAAGATTTATTTTTTAATAATATCAAGATTTCGTTTTCAAAATTTCATTTTTAAAATGAACCAGAATAATGAAAAACTTTTTAAGAAAATTAAATAAGTGAAGAACTTTTTAATAACTAGAATATTCAATTCTCAGGGATTAGGTATTGTCTACACTGTTAAAAAAAAATGGAATTTTACTTCCAGTAAATTTATGAAATTTCTATTTTTACTTTAAATTTCATGCAATTGTACATTAAAATCACGGTAAAATTATTAACTTTCATGCGATTTTGCATTAAAATTACGGCAGAAATATTAAATTTTCATGCACACGCTTGAAATGCAAAACTGAAGCAAGCTTTCAGTTTTGCATTAAATTTCATGTTTTTTTTAACACTGTATGCACTGTTAAAAAAACATGAAATTTAGTGTAGTTTTCAACGAATTTTGCACATAATTAATGTGTTCCGAACATTCAAGTGATTTTTAGGTGTATTGACATATAAATCAATGCACTTTACCATGGACATTACCCTACTAAAAAATCTCAGGTGAGAAATCACCTGATTTCTCAGGTGATTAATCATGCCAAAATCTCATGTGATGATTTTTTAGGTTTTTACACGTTTCAAACCATGCTTAGTCAATTGCGAACTATTTTTGAAAATTTTGGAAAAATTGAACTTAGAAAATTTTTTGTAAAATGAGTTAAAATTTTTTCTAAGACCAAATTTTTAAAAAATTTTCTAAGTTCAAATTTTTCAAAAATTTTTAACAATAGTTCGCAATTGACTAAGTATGCTTTGAAACGTGTAAAAACCTAAAAAATCATCACATGAGATTTTGGCATGATTAATCACCTGAGAAATCAGGTGATTTCTCACCTGAGATTTTTTAGTAGGGTAATGCATTCAACGGTAACATTTATATACGTACTTTATAATTTAGTTACGTTTACATTAAGGGAATGTAAAATACCAACGTTACAGTTTTCCAAATATTTTATCTATCATCAAAAAATTTTAAGAATATTTCTATATTACAGCCTTCCATTTTTATTTACTGATAAAAAGCCTAATATAGAGATATTTTAGAAATTTTTTGAATGAAGATTAAAAATATGGAAAACTGCAATGTCGGTAACTATGTATAAATCATATACCCTATTACATTCCCTTAAATTCTAAGTACGCGCATCACTTGTACACTAATGTATATATACTTGATTTTTAAAGCATAACTGTAGTAAAATTGATTTGTATTTACTTGAATTTCAAAGTTTGGTGATAATGTAAACTACATTAAAATTAAAGCATCGCTGTGAACGTTAATGCATTTATATGTGCATGTATACTAGAAAATTAACGCAAGTCTACATTAAATTTTATGCACACACATTACTCACACACTAATGTATTTAGGCCTGATTTTTAAATTATAACTCTAATGAATTTTATATGCATTTATATGAATTTTAAAGTTTGATTGTAATGTAAACTAAATTTAAATTTAAATATAATCCTTAAGAATATTAGATTGTTTGAGTCTCGAAGCAAACTTAATGTAATTACACAAGTTATGATGTTGAGTACATTAAATTTTAAGTACAAGAGTAGAAAGTTCTATGCTCTCAAGATCCCATTTTAATTTTATGTGCTTATACAAATTTAATATGTTCCGTGTGTATTGTATATAATATATTGTATTAATATATTGTATATAATAATGTGTATTGACATAAGAATCAATGCACTTTACCATGAGCATTAAAGCATTTAACGGTGAAATTTATGTATACGTACTTTATAATTTAGTTACGTTTACATTAAATTCTTAGTACACGCATTACTTGTACACTATATATATACTTGGTTTTCAAAGCATAACTGTAGTCGTATTGATTTGTATTTACAAGAATTTCAAAGTTTGATTATAACCCTAATAAAAAAATCCAGATGGATATCCACGTGGATGATCCTTGTGAATATCCATGTGGATGAACATGGATTCCACGTGGATTTAAATGGAAATCTGCGTGAATGATCTACGCAGATATCCATAGGAATCATCCACGTAGATTTTCTAGATTTAATAACGTAGATTTTGAAGTACAGTCGACGATCTGAGTCCCGCCGCCTTCTCCTCCATCAACTAGCTCATGCGTTACCCCCACTCGCTGACTAAAAGAATTTGTTTCCAAACATTCTGAGTCCCGCGTTTATTAAATAGAACAGAACGTAAGAAAGCAGGCCGTATGCTCGTCGTTTTAGACCAAATGAAACTGCCAGTTTATAAGCTCTAAACTCTTTTATTCTTTTTGTGCGCATTCGCTTGCCATAAAAAAGTCATCAAAGAAAATCTTGCTTTTTATAATACGAAATGGGGCTATCTCCTTATTTTTTGCTACAAATATTAGTTTTTGCAAATAAATTAATTCTTTGATTAAAAAAGGACAGAGATATACGACCTGCTCTTAAAGATATTTATTTTTATTGATAATTTAACACTTGCTCAGAAGTATATATATATATATATATATATATATATATATATATATATATATATATACAGAGCAAGGAAACAAATAAAAAAAATACTTAAGAAAAACAAATAAAAAGAATCGTGTCTCTTTCTTACTTTAAACAGAGAAAAAGCAAAAAAAAAACAATTAATTTGAATCTAATAGTGTACAATCCAAAACGGTGTGAGAGAGAATAATCTTGAGTTCCTCTTGCTGTGTGAACTCGAGCTCACTGATCTCTCTTACTTTAATGGTTATCTAGATAATCAGCTTCGTCTAGGCTGTTATGTAGATATGCGCGGAGGCCTCTTTGTATTTATTTCTAGCGCCCATGGATACCCCCTCTACATACTTTATTAGATAATAAATCTATTACTTCAATGAGAAATTGCCCTTAAGATGTTAACTTATTTAGAGAGAGTACATTATCTTATTAAAAAAATATTACATCATAGAATTAATATATTTCCTTCTTAAAATTTATCATTTAATTCGATTGATTCGGTTTTAAAGTCTTTGCTAGTAATTAGATGCTTTGAAAGCCCTGTTTACGCTAGGGATTCGAACTTAGTTAAAATTATATATTTTTAATAACGATTACTTCATATATTAATTAATTTAGAATCTTAAAATAATCTAATAATGAAACGAAATGTTCAACTTGAATTATTTCTTTAATAATCCCCTTATTCGTTAAGTTGAACGGTCAAGAAATTCATTGAATTAATGTTATAATTAAGTGTAACGCTGTGCCGACGCGTTAACATCGCATCTCTTTGCTTCTCTCTTACCAATAGTGAGAGATAAAGAGCGCTACGCTTCTCTCTTGGTCCCTCGGTGAATGAGATTCGAACACGCAAACCGAGCTACGGCGGGCTTTTCATTCAAATTTGAATTAATATTTAATTTCAAAAAAGTTAATAATTTATTGAAACTTTTTTCATAGGAAATCCTATTATCTATTTCTATGTGTTCTTCAATAAAAATTAAATTTTTCTAAATATTATTTTTTTCTTTATCTTGAAAATACCTTAAAACCGATCTACTTTATCGACCGAACCTTCACACTTAATGAAAATTTTTACTTCATTTTAATAATAAAAATGCAATTCGGACTCGTTGCAGTTTTTTATCATTTATATAAACACCATTGGTTGTAACACTAAAAAAATGTCAGCCCCCGCTAAATACTAGTATAATAGATAAATTTTATAATAAGAACAAAATAATTTTATCTCGTGGTTTTTGAATAATATGAGACCTAATGAAAATCTTTTTTGGTAGGCCTCATATCATTCAAAAACTACATGATTAAATTATTTTGTTCTAACTATAGAATTTAACTATTATACTAGTATTTAGCGGTAAAGTTATTCTTTTCATGTTACAGCCAACGGTGTTTACATAAATAATGAAGAAACCTATTAGACAAAGACAGATAGTTCGGTCTCTTCTTAATGACATAATTTTAGTAAATAAACAATATTATTTTCTTTTTTGCTTTCTCATAGAGGAAGCATTATATGGAAAAAATTTTTTTTTCTATTTTTTCATTAATTTGTAAATATTTAAACTCAGGGAGTCAAAAAAAGTGATTTCCAGAAAATGTGTGTGTGTGTGTGTGTGCGCGTGCGTGCGTGCGTGTGTGTGTGTGTGCGTGCGTGTGTGTGTGTGTGTGTGCGTGTGTGTGTGCGTGAGTGCGTGGGTGTGTGTGCGTGGGTGCATGCGTGCGTGTGTGTGTGTGTGTGTGTGTGTGTGATGTCAGTTAGTAAATCTCGAAAACTATTTGATGCATTTGCTTCTAATTTTGCATGAAATTTATTTTTTTGTCCAACTTGCCAGGAAGCTATTAATAATTGGTTCTTCTAGCTTATAACATTCCTTCCTATTTTACTCTATTTTAACCTTACGTGTCGTATCGTACGGTTTCAGGGCCGTACATACTCGGGCGCTCACAAGCTTAGTTTTGATTTTAGAGCCGTTTGTAAGAAAAAAAAAATAAATATTTTTTATTTTTCTGGTTCTTTTGTTTACTACTCAATAAATTTTATTCGAAATTTGCATGGAAATCATTTGCGATTGCCCAAATGAAATAGATTCCTAAAAACTGATTTTCTTAACTTAGTTTTAATTTTAGAGCATTTTAAATTTTTTGAAAAAAATGTTTCTATTTATTAAGCCAATAAAATCTTAAAAACTACTTGATGGATTTACTTCAAATTTTCCATACAATTCAATTTTTCGATCAACTGGTGCGGAAGCTATTGAGAATTGGTTTTCTTAGTGTAGTTTTTTTTTTTAGTCATTTTAAGAATTTTAAAAAAATTTCGATTTTTCATTTTTTTTGTATTTTACGTAAACTATCGAAGAGTTTGCTTAAAAATTTGGATGAAACTTATTTTCGACTGCCAAAAGAAAAAAAAACTCTTTGAAACTGATTTTCTTAGCGCACTTTTAATTTTAGAACATTTTAAAAATTTTTCTTTTAATTTTTATTTTTCATTTTTTTCTATTTTACCGAAACCATTCGATAGATTTGCTCTAAAATTTATATGCAAGTTATTCGCTACTGTCGGAAGGAAACAAACTTTGAAAAACTAATTTTCTCGGCGCAGTTTTAATTTTAGAGCATTTTTATAATTTTCAAAGAAAATTTTAGTTTTCATTTATCTTCTATTTTGCGTAAACCATACTATAAATTTTCTCCAAAATCTTTGTACAATCAATTCGCTTTTGTCTGAAAAAAAATAAGCTTACAAAAACTAATTTTCTTAGAGTGGTTACAATTTTAGAGAATTTTAAATATTTAAAAAAAATTTTCGATTCTTTGTTTCTTATTTTTTATATTACTTGATAAATTTGTTCTTAAATTTGCAGGGAAATTATTTGCAACTGTTAAAAGAAGGGGAATTTTGAAAAATTCTTTTTATACACTGAAAAGAAAATCCGGATCCAGCGCTGCGAAGTTGATCGTATTAGCGGGATGCGAACAACATTCGAAGCATAAGAAAACATAAAATCGTAGTACACTGAGAAAAAAATTTAGTTGGATTAAGTAAGGCTTAATTGAATCAATGAAATCCCTTAGGTGCGGGCGGCACATAAAATATTTTGTTGCATTAATACAAATATTTTAATTGAGTCAAATAAATATTTCATTTTTTAAAATAAATATTTAATTCTACTGAACATCACAAATATTGGTTGAATAAAATTAATTTATTGTTTTAAAAAAATTTGTTATTAATTCAAATGCATATTTGTTTTTCTAATTGCTTATTTCATTACATCAATATGCATATAGTAACTGAATCAAATAATATTTTGTATTTTCAAATAAATATTTGATTTACTAAATGTCGCGAAGATTGATTCAATAAAATTAATTCATTGTTCTTATAAAAAATTTTATCAATTAAAATGCCCATTTGTTTTTCTAATTGATTATTTCATTACATTAATATACATATTGGAATTAAATCAAATAATATTTTGTATTTTCAATTAAATATTTGACTTATTAAATGTCGCGAAGATTGATTCAATAAAATTAATTCATTGTTTTAACAAAAAAAATTATCAATTAAAATGTCCATTTGTTTTTCTAATTAATTATTTCATCATAATAATGCTATATTGAAATTAAATTAGTTCAATATTTTATATTTTCAAATAAAAGTTTAATTTATTGAATATTGCAAAAATTGATTTAATAAAATTAATTCATTGTCTTAACAAAAAATTTTATTAATATAAAGACATTGATAAATTATTCGGTTTCACAAATAAAATATTTCTTCAAAGTAAAGAAATATTTAATTAATTCCATTTATAGATATTTTAATCGAACAAATACTGTCTTTAATCAACAGTATTTGCTTTCAGTGATTAATATTTATTTATTAACATCAATGAATTGATGACTCTCATTAAAGGACAGGTGAATATAATTACATTTATTTATATGGTAAAGAATAACAATTATTAACATACTAACATTAGTATGCTTTATACAGTGATCGCACGCGCAGTAAATCTAACATAAATTTCGTTCGCATTACAATTTACGTATTATCTTGGATTTTTAACTTCCTTATATATCAACTTGGAGGCCCTCTTACCGCTTGCGAGTTCGAAAATTAACGACGCCACCAAGCGGTAGTATCATCAAACCATCGAACTAAATGATTTTGTTAAAACAATAAATGTTTCTTTTAGATCAAATATGTGTTATTTGAATGAAATAAATTATGTAGTTGAATCAAATAGTGGATTTACTTGATTTTGACAAGTATTTAATCAGATTTCTCTGTAATTTTTATTAACTTTAGTACATATTTTGCTAAGTTATTCACTTAGCAAGACACGTATTTAAAACATGAGTTTGTTTGAGTATAAAGGATGATAACTTATACAAAAAAATATTTTTTAATGATATTAAATATTAATTTTGACATTATATTTCATTCGATTTAGTAAATATGTTATTAAATAATAATTGATTGTTTTAATAAATATTTCATTAAGATATTCAAATAATTATTTAATCGATCTGATAAAGAAATTAATTAATACAACAAAATATTTAATTGGAACATAAATAATAAAATATTTAATTGTTAAAAATAATAATTAATTCAATTAACCACCGATTTCATAGACGCAATATAATTAAATAATAAAAGTAATAAAATAATTTTATAGAACAAAATAAATCACATATTTGAATCAATTAAAAATTTAATTAATTTAATGCATCCAATTAATTATAATATAGCAATGAAATTATTTGATTAAAAGACAATGAGATATTTCATAGAATCAATCATATATTTCATAAAGAGAAAAAACGCATTTATCAAAGCAACTAAATATTGAATTAAAATGATTAGGTATTTCATTGACCAGTGAAATAATTTAATATAAGTCATACAATATTTAATTGAAACAATGAAATATCTCTTTGTTACTATTCAAAATTTATTGAAAGAATAAAACAATAATCTTGAAATTATTAAATATTTCATTAATATAATTAAATATATTATTGAACAGTAAAGTAATTTAATAGAGGTGATATAATAATTAATTGAATCAATGTAATATATTTTTCTTTTAATCAAAATTTGATAAAAATAATAGAATAAATACGTTAGAATAATAATAAAATAAATATATTTGGTTTAATAAATATTTCATTAAGATAATCAAATATATTATTAAACATTAAAGTAATTCAATTGAAGTGTTAATATAATATTTAATTAAATCAGTGAAATTTATTCTTGTTTCAATAACTACTCGATAGAAATAATAAAATAAATATATTTGGTTTAAGAGGCGGTCGGAACCATTCGCCGCTTGGTGGCGCTGCGGTCAGGTGAGAGAAAAATATAAAATATTTTTTATACAGCAATTTAAAATTTACTGAAACAATAATATACTTTTAATCTTGTCATTTCCTCTAGCCATATATATGTAGAATAATTATTAGTATTAATCTTGTTTGAAAAGTCTAAAATATTGTTATAAAGCGAAAAATGCGGCGCGAGGTAGAGTCGACGTAAACATTAGCATACATCATTCTTTAGTATTGCTCTCTCTGTTGCACTAAGGGAAGGTGCACGCATGTTTACATCGGTCCTACGTTGCATCGCATTTTTCGCTTTAGAACAATATTTTAGACTTTTCAAACAAGATAAGTATTAATAATTATTCTACATATAGATGGCTAGAGAAAATGACAACATTAAAAGTATATTGTCGTCTCAGAAAATTGTAAATAGCTGGATAAAAAATATTTAATAGATTTCTCTCACCTGACCGCAGCGCCACCCTATATGTAGCGGCGAATAGACCCGACCGCCTCTTAATAAATATTTCATTAAGATAATCAAATATATTATTGAACATTAAAGTAATTTAATGGAAGTGTTAATATAAAATATAATTAAATCAGTGAAATATATTCTTGATTCAAAAACAATTTGATAGAAATAATAAAATAAATATATTTGGTTTAATAAATATTTCATTAAGATAATCAAATATATTATTGTACATTAAAGTCATTTAATGGAAGTGTTAATATAAAATATAATTAAATCAGTGAAATATATTCTTGTTTCAATAACAACTTGATAGAAATAATAGAATAAATATATCCGGTTTAATAAATATATCTTTAAAAAAAATTTAATATCTGATTTTACGTTGCACCTTTCTTGACTTTAAAAAAATAATTTATTGGTTTTCTTTTTGTAAATTCATTGTAATTGGATTTGCTGATTTTAAGGAACCTATTTCTTTAAATTAATTGTAATTTTTATTGAAATGCTGATCAAATTTTATGTGTTATATACAACAAAATATTTTTTTTATACAATCACATATATTATTAATTAAATGACAATGTTATTTACTTAGTGAAGCATTTATTTACAATATAAGCTTCTTTAACTTAATCGGATGACCGTTAATTCAAGCAAATATTATATTGATGATTGATCAATATTTTTTTATTGTTATTAAAGATTTTGTTAATTTTACAAACGATTTACTAAAATAAATATTTAATTACTGTAACAAAATATATAGATAATTTACAAACATATTCTATTGTTACAAATAAATATTTTATAAAATTTTATCAGCTGCCTTAATGAAATTGATTTGATTAAATCAATCGAATAATTTAACCAAAACAATAAATTTTTCTTTATTTAAAAAAAATATTTATTTTTTTTTAACTTAGGTATTAATTTTTTTTATCCCAACTAAATATTTCAGTGATTTAATAACCTTGCATATTACTTTAATCAAAATTAATTTTTATCAACAAAATATTTAATAACTAAATTTATTTCATTGATTCAACTAAATTTTTTTCTCAGTGTAGGTTTATGCGTGACTATACCGCAGTCAATCATTGCGACTGTCTGTACAGTATAGTAACGTAAATCCGAGTGGGGCGCTTCGACTGCATTGCCGGGTCAATCGCTTCGACTCGTCGGCATCATCTATGCCGACAGCCGAAACCGAGTACAACTTTTAGCGTTGCGTGGTTGCTTGCTTTGACTCGTCGGCATCTCGCATACCGCAAGCCGAGATCGAGCACAGAGACAACGTTGCGAGTTCGTATACTTCAACTTTCTAGATTCTAGTACTGCGAAAGTCGATATTAATACTTTATGTTGATTTAAATTATGTGATAACTTAATTTTCATTCAAAAAGTGTTTATATGATTACTAGACAAGTAAATGTTTTAATTCTTTAATATTATTTAGATTAAATTTTATTTATTAACATATTATATGAATCGTTTATTAAATTGAATAAGGACTAATGTTTTGTTATACTTTAATATTTACTCGAATTTCAAAAATTAGATATCTTGTTTAAGCATATTCATTAATTATTTATAGTAAAATGAAGTTGATCAATATTTTACATGAAAATATTTACTAAGTCGACTTAATCAGTTAATATAATCTAATGAATACCTATCTATCTATCTATCTAAATGATATCTGATAAAAAATGTATTCCTATATTTTCTTCAAAATTAAGGAGAGAAAAAAGATCTTATAATCAATTATAAAATGAATATTTTTCTGACTCTTTTGCAAATTAAGAAGTTTTCAGTTATTTCTCCGTTGAAAATAAGAAAATTCATCAGGCAAGTTTCCTATTGAGTTTTTTTGTATATTGAATAGTAACCTTTTACCAATTGGATAAGCTGAAAAATTTACATATTGTAATTTTCAAAAATTCAATTACATTCTATATTTAATCTATAAGAAAAATGATTCTATAAAATTTTTACTTTGGTTCGATAGTTTTGAATCAAAAATTCATTAAAACATTAATTAAAAAAAAGATTTAGAGCTCTAAAATTTATTTTTTCTATTTTGGGATCCAATTGGAACTTATTCCCTCAATTTTATCAATTTTTATTTTTTAAGTGTGTCAGTGAACATGAAATATCTTATAGTCTAGGCGCCCAGAGAGTTCCGTATCAAGTTAAAGGTCCCACCAAGCAAGTGGGTGATTTTTATGTATTTTGAGCCGCTGAATCCGAATTCGCAACTTGCTTTTCGCACAAGTGGTCGAGTAATTTGTTATAAACAAATTAATTGTTTAAATGGCTACAGTTTATGAACTACAATAGATGCAGTAATTTTCTCTGCGAAAACTTGTTCTTTAATAAAAAAACAAAAAAAAAATCGTTTCTGTTGCATGTCGATTCGATAATTAGAACCAGAGATATGGCAAATATATTGCTAAAAAACATAGAGACGTAGCGCAAGGGCGGAACGCCCTGGTAAAAAACCTTATAACTCGACAACTAATTAATATTTTTTGAAGTTTAACATGTGTTTGAAAAATGTCAAAGTCTCAGCTTTAATGATAAATTGTTATATATTACTTTCAAATGTTGATAAATAAGCTAGAATGATTTGAAGCAGAAAAAATTTTTAATTTTTCAGAAATTTGTTTGTTTATAACGAAATAATATAAGTTAGCGAACAAAATATTTCTATATTTTTGATATAGAATGATAAGAAATTTCATCTAGTTTGAAAATCCGTCTGGTTTTTTAAATTTAAGAGGAGGTCGAGTATATCTGTCCTTTTCTAATCAAAGAATTGATTTTTTCACAAAAATTAATAATTATAGCAAAAAATAAGAAGAAAGCCCCATCTTGTATAGGCTGATTCCATTTCAAATCGAACAGTCAGTATACACTCAAGTCACCAATTACTGCGCTAATGGAGTATGTTATTCTACCCTAAAAATAAGGGTATACGTATTTTTTTATTTTGCTGAAATATCAAAATTGCATCAGATATGCACTTTTGAAAATTGCATACAAAAACTAAATGTTAAAACTGAAAATGTTGAGAATAACTTTAGAGGGCTATCATTTTACCAATTTTCAATGAATTTTGGTAAACCTTATTTTGTTTTATTATGTTTTAAGCCCTCTTTAATTCAGTGCAAGAGATTTCAAAAAAGACTAAAAAATGACTAAGATATGTGCATTTTACCAAAAAATGCACTTTTTATGCACATGCATTTTTCTCGAAAAACCCATTTTTTTTTGCTGAAATTTTTTGTGCTCATAGAGGACCAAATTACCTATCTAATGGTACTTGGTTGATCCCGTACTTATTTGTTTGAAGCGAGAAAAAAAATTCACAAATTTTATTGGTGAAAAATTTTTGTATATAGGTTCGAAAGTCTTAAGCAATGTTCATTCCAACGCTGTCGCATGCTTTACTCATTATTTGTTTACCTTTGTATGTATGTATATATCATCAATAGTGATATATATATATATATATATATATATATATATATATATAAATTCGTAATATAAAAATAAACATTAAAAAATGGAAAATTATAATTCTATTCGTGTATATCTATATTATGTATGTTTTGATGTACAGACCATTGGAAGATTTGGCCATTAATTTGGCACAGCTTTACCTAGATTTAAAGATACTGCCCTCTACTAATGTATGCAAAAATTGCCATGAACGCATATCAAAAATGATTTTAAGTGATCTTGAATCTACATCTGAAAATGAAATCACTGAACTTTTTAGCGGAAAACATGATGATTTTATCCCCAAGACACCCGAACGAATACAGGAATTAAACGAGAGTATTAATACAATTTTACCTCAATGCGTCTCGCCGCTAAAAAGAAAAACTGCAATACCTAAAAATTTAACAGAAAATTACGTATCTAAAAAGAAAAAATCTTTAATTTCAGCTTTTTCTGCTACTGTCGGAAGTAAATTAGAAGATGCGTAGAGCATTTCAGTTGAATCAATAGAATCGGACAAAAGTTCGACTGAAAACTATTGGAACGAATTGGTAGAAAATTTTAAATCGGCTTTAGAAAAATGTTCTTCTGTTTCGGAGAAAATAAAACTTCTAACTCTACTACCTTCAAAATTAAGCAAAATAAAAATTTGCTCACTATTCCCGAATATAAGCGAGTATATGATAAATAAATCAAGAAATCTCGTGAAAAATAAAGGAGTTTATTCGGAACCAGATTCATATACTGGTCATCCTATTGATGAAAATACAAAAAATATCGCTATGGAATATTTTTTAAATGATGATTTTAATTGTAGTAGACAAAGTCCAAATAAATCTGATGTTGTTACTGTTAAAGTTAAAATAAAAACAATACTTATGTCGACTAAATAATAAATAGGATGATAAATATTTCCTTCGGTCTTACAGTCAATTTAAAATCTATATAATAAAATAATTAAATAAATATGGACAGTCAGACTGCCCTTGTGTATAATCACCCCCGTAGAATAACCTGAAATAAAAACTTAAAAATTAACTGGAAAGAAACCTGAAAATAAATAAAATAAGTAAAGCACAATCTGACTGTCCCCCACCACCAAAAAACCTTTTTTCGATTGTGATCTTGTATAATGTCCAACGTTTCGAGCACGCTACTGCTCATCCTCAAGGATTGCCAGTAATATGTACAAATTAATGAAAAAATAGGAACAAATTTTTTTTATCGATAGAATGTTTTCTCTATGAGAAAGCAAAACGCATCTTTTCTCAAAATTTCAAGTGTACTGACTTTTTTTGGGTCTGAAAACAAAAAAAAAAAAACGCTGCCAAATGCTTTGGCGAAATGCTTTCTCATAGAGCTCTTTGAGTTTCATTAATTTTTTTATATTTATTTAAATGTGGTTTTAATATAAAGAAATTGTCTAACATTAATATCTACTTATATTGTACTTTATGAATTTCGAACATATATGCTAGCTGATTGCCTTTTCAACATTTATAATGTATTCATCAAGTAATACAAAAAAATTTTTTTATTGAAAAAATGATATAATTTAGTAATAAACAGAATAATGACAACAAAATTTCCAATCGTAACCACGCTAAGAAAGAAGATAAATAAATAATAATTTTTATGAAAATTTATTATTTACGTAAAGAAGGAATAAAAAAAAGATATCAAGAAAAAAAAGAAATTGAAAATAAACATGATATGATAAAAAAAAATTAGGACACTCTTTTATTGATGATGAAGATAAGCAAAAATATTTTCTTACTTTTATCATTTCGTAGTTTTCAAAAGTTTTTCTACTTTTGGCAGTCAAAATTAAGTTCCATACAAATTTTCAAACAAATTCTTTGAGTAGTTTACGTAAAATACAAAAAAAAATGAAAAATCGAAATTCTTTTAAAATTCTTAAAATGACTAAAAAAGAAACTACGCTAAGAAAACCAATCCTCAATAGCTTCCGCACTAGTTGATCGAGTTGATCAAGTTGAATTGTATGGAAAATTTGAAGTAAATCCATTGAGTAGTTTTTAAGATTTTATTGACTTAATAAATAGAAGAATTTTTTTCAAAAATTTCAAAATGCTCTAAAATTAAAACTAAGCTAAGAAAATCAGTTTTTAACAAATTGTTTCATTTGGGCAATCACAAATAATTTTGAAGCAAATTCATCAAGTAGTAAACAAAGAGGCCAAGCCGAGGGTGCCATATCACGCAGTGGCGGAACTTAATGTTTCGTCTTTTGTAACGTAATATACTATTTATTTGAATACACAACTATGATCGTTCTTAATAAACAAGAAGGTACTGATGATGCACTGCCATCTTTATAACGTGTATGAACTTTATTAATAAAATAGATAATTTATGATTTAATATTTTTTCAGCAATTATAACAAATTAACCTGTTAAAGAATTTTTTGGTAATGATGCTTAAAGTATATTGGACTATTTTAAATTATATTTTTTCATAGTAACAATAGTTATGATTTAAAATATTTTCTATGTGAATACACAACTATAATCGTTCTTAATAAACAAGAAAGAATTGATGATGCACTGCCATCTATACAACGTGTATGAACTGTACTTAAGAAATTCCACAAACTTGGAAAATTATCTAGTATTGGAATCAGTGTTATGGAATATTGGAATCAGTTCAACTTTTTGACTGGGCAAATGTAAACCAAAATCAACATTCCAAATATTATATATTATAAACATTCAATAAAATAGATAATTTATGTTTTAATATTTTCTTAGCAATTTTAACAAATGAACTTGTTAAAAAAGTTTTTGGTAATGATGGTGAGCTAAATTGGGTGAAACACTTCCAAATTCATGATAAGTGTCCTTTCATCAAAAAGTTATTTAGTTCGTATCAATAGAACAAAATAATAAAGGCATCCATGCTAATTACTCAAAAAGTATAATAACAATTCAAATTTGTGGAAAAAAACCAAAATGACTTTTACAATTTATCATCGTTAAATAATATTAATGTATATAAATGTATAAGGCAATTAAAGTCAGGCATTGTTATAATGCAAAATTCATTTAACTCTTTAACTGGGCAAATGTAAACCAGAATCAATATTCCAAATATTATATATTATAAACATTTAATAAAATAGATAATTTATGTTTTAATATTTTTTCAGCAATTTTAACAGATGAACCTGTTAAGGAATTTTTTGGTAATGATGCTGAGTTAAATTGGGTGACACACTACCAAATTCATGATAAGTAAATTACATACACTTTATCATACACGTTGTAAAGATGGCAGTGCATCATCAGTACTTTCTTGTTTACTAAGAACAATTACAATAATTTATTCACATAAAAAATATTTTTAATCATAACTATTGTTACTATGAAAAAATATAATTTTTGTGTATTCACATAATGGAAAAAATTTTATACTAATAATGCTTACGTTTGGAATTACCGTGAGTCATCAGTTGAATATCATTTTGTTTTGTAATTTCTTGAAGTGCAGCTTGTACTACACAACACGTAGCAATAAACACGTAGCAATATTAATTTGAATTTACTTATCATGAATTTGGTAGTGTGTCACCCAATTTAACTCAGCATCATTACCAAAAAATTCCTTAACAGGTTCATCTGTTAAAATTGCTGAAAAAATATTAAAACATAAATTATCTATTTTATTAAATGTTTATAATATATAATATTTGGAATATTGATTCTGGTTTACATTTGCCCAGTTAAAGAGTTAAATGAATTTTGCATTATAACAATGCCTGACTTTAATTGCCTTATACATTTATATACATTAATATTATTTAACGATGATAAATTGTAAAAGTCATTTTGGTTTTTTTCCACAAATTTGAATTGTTATTATACTTTTTGAGTAATTAGCATGGATGCCTTTATTATTTTGTTCTATTGATACGAACTAAATAACTTTTTGATGAAAGGACACTTATCATGAATTTGGAAGTGTTTCACCCAATTTAGCTCACCATCATTACCAAAAACTTTTTTAACAAGTTCATTTGTTAAAATTGCTAAGAAAATATTAAAACATAAATTATCTATTTTATTGAATGTTTATAATATATAATATTTGGAATGTTGATTTTGGTTTACATTTGCCCAGTCAAAAAGTTGAACTGATTCCAATATTCCATAACACTGATTCCAATACTAGATAATTTTCCAAGTTTGTGGAATTTCTTAAGTACAGTTCATACACGTTGTATAGATGGCAGTGCATCATCAATTCTTTCTTGTTTATTAAGAACGATTATAGTTGTGTATTCACATAGAAAATATTTTAAATCATAACTATTGTTACTATGAAAAAATATAATTTAAAATAGTCCAATATACTTTAAGCATCATTACCAAAAAATTCTTTAACAGGTTAATTTGTTATAATTGCTGAAAAAATATTAAATCATAAATTATCTATTTTATTAATAAAGTTCATACACGTTATAAAGATGGCAGTGCATCATCAGTACCTTCTTGTTTATTAAGAACGATCATAGTTGTGTATTCAAATAAATAGTATATTACGTTACAAAAGACGAAACATTAAGTTCCGCCACTGCGTGATATGGCACCCTCGGCTTGGCCTCTTTGTTTACTACTTGATGAATTTGCTTCAAAATTATTTGTGATTGCCCAAATGAAACAATTTGTTAAAAACTGATTTTCTTAGCTTAGTTTTAATTTTAGAGCATTTTGAAATTTTTGAAAAAAATTCTTCTATTTATTAAGTCAATAAAATCTTAAAAACTACTCAATGGATTTACTTCAAATTTTCCATACAATTCAACTTGATCAACTCGATCAACTAGTGCGGAAGCTATTGAGGATTGGTTTTCTTAGCGTAGTTTCTTTTTTAGTCATTTTAAGAATTTTAAAAAAATTTCGATTTTTCATTTTTTTTTGTATTTTCCGTAAACTACTCGAAGAATTTGTTTGAAAATTTGTATGAAACTTAATTTCAACTGTCAGAAGTAGAAAAACTTTTAAAAACTGATTTTCTTAGCTCACTTTTAATTTTAGAGCATTTTGAAAAATTTCATAAGAATTAAAAAAATTTTTTTTTTGTATATTACGTAAACTACTCGAAGAATTTGCTTTAGAATTTGTTTGTAAGTTATTTTTGACTGCTAGAAGGAAAAAAACTTTTGAAAACTACAAAATATTTATTAAATAGAAATATAACGATGCCTGACTTTAATTGCCTTATATGTTACAATTATATGTATATAAATGTATAAGGCAATTAAAGTCAGGCATTGTTATATTTCTATTTAATAAATATTTAGTAGTTTTCAAAAGTTTTTCTTCTTTTGTCAGTCAAAAATAAGTTACAAACAAATTTTAAAGCAAATTCTTCGAGTAGTTTAAATAAAATACAAAAAAAATTAAAAAAAAAATATTAAAAAGTTATTTAGTTCGTATCAATAGAACAAAATAATAAAGGTATTCATGCTAATTTTTCAAAAAGTGTTATAAAAATTAAAATTTGTGGGGAAAAATTAAAATAACTTTTACAATTTATCATCGCTTAATATGATTTATGTATATAAATGTATGAGGCAATTAAAGTCAGGCATTGTTATGATAAGCAATTTATTCAAATCACCGATGTTACGGAAGCATTTACCACTCCCTTCTTCAGGGCAAATAAGCAAAAATGAAATTCTTATTTCGATCTTATATTTGAAACTTGAAGTATTAGATACAAAGGCAGAAAATATTTTTCAATAAGAACCATCGAAATAATGTCGTTCCAAACAAAAATTAATTTTCACAAAGTTAATGAAATATATAAGGTGGTCCAGTCGCGATATAAATGTCATACAGAATATAATTAAAAAATTATTTTCCCGTAGTTTTTTATGAATTTTATGACCTTAGTGTATAAGAATGTAAGAAAGGAATACTTTAAAATGTAGAGTAAAATGATTGCATTAAAATTATAACCCTAGATCCTAAACCCTACAACTAGGTGGATATTAGTAATTAAAAGGAGATACAGAAAATGCTATGAAAAAAAACTTTTATTTTTTATCTCATTTGGATGTAATGAAGCTTATTTTATTTTCTAAGGAATTCCAGGGTCAGCCACAGATGGAATTCGAATAATAGCGCTTAAAATTTAATTATTCACAAATACACCGTGCAACTTTTTAAAACTGATTGTAATTTACATTTAAACTTTAGCTCTAACATTCAAATTCCATCAGTGATTCTTCCTAGAATTTTCCAAGGAAGGAAATGAGCTTTATTACGTCCTAATCAGATGAAAAATAAAAAAAATATTTTGTTTCTAGAATCCGCACAACTAGGTTTGCAATTTATATGAAATCATTTTTCTCTACATTTTAAAGTATCCCTTTCTTATATACTTATAAATATTAATAAATATTATTATACACTAAGGTCATAAAATTCAGAAAAAGCTACTAAAAAATAAATTTCTAATCATATTCTGTGTGACATAAATACCATGACGAGACTACTTTAATGAAACATGAACTTTTTAAAATAACTATTTATTTTATTTATTCATCTGAGGGTGATCTCGATCTTGATCTTGATATTGAAGGTGATCTTGATCTTGATATTGAGGGTGATCTTGATCTGGATATTGAGGGTGATCTCGATCTTAACGTTGAGCTCTCTTTCGATAATAAACTTTCTCTTGATACTGAGCACTCTCTCGATGACGATCTTAACATTGAATCATCAGAAATTGAACTGCTTCTCGATAACGACTTTGAAACTGATCTTGATCTTGACCGAGAGCATGTGAGAGATCTATCTTTTCTTCTCATGCCACGCAATGTCCTTTTGAATTTTTTTGATTTATTTGATTTTATTTGATTTTATTTGGCATTAATTTTATTTCGGTAGCTTTGCTTAGATGAACGTCAACGTTCACAAAGCGCCAATTTGAATTCCTCTACAGTTGGTCTCAATTTTTTGTAAACTGCATCTGTAAAAAAATACAGCTAATAATTATTATTCTGCTAAAGTGTAAAATTCAATTTTCTAAGTTTATTTTGCGTATAAAAATACCAGATTCCCTCACTAGTGAGCAAATGCACTATTATTAACGTGTCTGGGAAAACTTTATTTACGAAATATGAAGATTACAGTCTAAGCCAAAAGTTAAGACTGTAAAGAGTTTAGTAGAAAAGCTTTCAAGTACTAATTGCGAACTGTATTTTTCTTTATTAGAGCTAACAAAGTTACGATTTTAAGATTAGAATAAAAAAAATATTTACTAACGTACTTAGGTATAGAAAACGAATTTCGCTCATTTCGTTAGACAGTAGTACATAACTCTACTAGTGAACAAAATAGATAAGCAGAAGAATAATATTAGAATCGTTTTAACAAGTAAGCAAAATTCGATTTTTTATGCTCATTTTTTTCACATAAAACATACATCATGAATCGAACTGACTCACCACGTTAGGGAAAAGTTTGTTACACTTGTGACGTGGTTCGTCCCAATAAAATTTTTTTTTGTAACGCATACTCAAACACACCATCTGTGCACTCACCGACCCGGGCGCATTTTTAAAAAAATTAAATAAAGTTATTAATAGAAAGATTTTTTTGTTGTTGTTTAAATTTACCGGTACACGAGGGGCACGACGCTAGCAGAAGCACGCGGCAGCCATTACGCACACATTCGCAGACCGTGTGTGTGAGCTCCAGTACTGCCAACGTAGACCGTAGGTAAAGTGAAAATGTAAAAAGAAAGGGAGACTCAAGAGACAAGAAGAAGAAAAGAGATAGAAAAATCAGCATGCTAGAAGAATACATTAGGAATGATGGTGCGCTGTCTTCTCGCGCACAGCACAAAGAGAGAGAGACAAGAGATAACAGAAAGAGATGGAGAGAGTGCAGAGAGGGATATTACCACTTCCTTCTCTTTGCTTAAAGAGGCACGTGGTAGACATGCATATCTATCTATATAGTATATCTATATATATATATATATATATATATAAGGCCTCTACATGTATTTACTCTCTCTCTCTCTCTCAAAATTTATATTTACGAAAGAGATAAAAGAGGAAGCGAAGAAAGAATATATAAAGAGACTTGAAATATCTCCTATTAAAGGTGGCACACATGTCGAAGACTTACGTTCGAAGACCGGAAACGAGATAAACCAATGAAAAAGCAATAAATTGGAAAAATAATTATTGATTGGATAAGAAGAACATAGAAGAAGATAGAAGATAGTAAAGAAGAAGGAAGAGGACTGGAGACGAAGGAAGCAGACATGGTGCAAGTCACTTGGTTGCTGTCCTTGTGCCGTGTCAGAGCTCTCTTTAGTCACTTGAAGGATATTCCAATCTGGATATTTTTTGTGCGTTGTCTTGGAGCTGTACAAAGACCTGGAGTGCTGAGAAAATAGCAGAGTTGACTGTAAAGATAGGAATTTCCAGAGGGGGATTTCATCGACCTGATTCCTTTGCAGTTCCTTGCAGCCGGTGTCGATAGCTGACCAGACACAGAGAGAGAGAGAGAGAAAGAGAGAAATAATACAACCTGAGGCCCATCACCGCCATCGTAGACCGGATTGTCGACATCGCCGACTAATTTTCCTGTGTCAACGACTTCTACAACGGTGAGTGGACTGTAGTCCGAATTGATAAAGATTTGTATTGTAAACTAGCGGCTCTCGCCGACTTAAAAGTGTAGATTCAGTGCGGGTGTGTTAAATAAAATTAAAGTGATTGTGACGACGTTTAACTAGAAAAATAGAATAATTAATTGTTGCTAAGTTTAATTACAACTAGTGGAAAATTTATTGTAAAAGTTTTTTTTGTAAATCGAGAAAGTGAAATAAACCGTGACCACGAGCTCAACGATTTCGTTGACCAGCTAAATAATTTGATTTTGATTATATTAATGAAAATTTCATAATTAAATTTCTTTAATTGACCGGCATATAATTTATAATTGAGATTGGTGAACACAGTGGTACGTGTTACATAACGAATTTCATGACGCGGGCCTTAACGGCCATCTTGTTAAATTAGATTCTCTTGAAACTAGTCTGCGTTGACTAGAAAATTAAAGTAGATTAAGAATTAAATTTTAAGACCGTCAGAAATCGTAATAAAATATTAAATATTAGATTTTTTGGAAAAGATATATAATAAATTTTCGAAAGTGCGGGAGTGTGAAATCGACCACGTGTCTAACGGTTTCGTTGACCTTAAATATGAATAATTGAAGTAGTAAATCCAATATAAAGTCTAAATCATTATTTTTGCCGTCAATTGCTTTGACCGGTAATTAAATCCCATAAAACTGATAGACACGTAGGGTTAAAGTGAGAGAGAGAGAGAGATAAGCGCGCGGGCTTTTGGCAGCCATATTGTTGAATAAAGAAGAGCGAGGTCGCTTACGCCGACCATACCGTGAATTTTCATTTTTTTCAATTACTATTAGATTAACAGACTATTTATCTAAGTAGAAGTGTTACATAATTTCAAATTATAAAATCAACTTTATTAAGTTTCGTTGACCGTAACGTGTGGGTTATGAGTGTGCGCGAATTAATGAATTCCATAGATTAAGTTAATAGGCAAAGTGTTTATAAAAATTTTTGTTATTGAATAAAAAGTTAAATTCTTAAACTTAAATTTCAAGTGTTAACAAGTAGAAATCATTTTTTTGTTGTGTGCGTATATCTCTCCAACTTTCAGCTTAATAAATTTGACACCAGAGGTCGCCCACCTCCTGATCTAAGACAGCCCGAGATTCATGCTTGCCGACGAGTTAGCTGCAGGTCTGTCTGGCGCTCTCTAATAAATTAAAGATTCCTTTTCTTTTCGACAGACCGAATTTAGCATGCGGGGACGGGCAACGTTATATTAAATGAATTAATAATTTACTTTATTGATAAATATAGCTAAATTCTCACATTGCACACTATAAGTGAGCATAATAGGCCATTCCCTATTAGACCTATTTTTCTGCAAGTAGCGTATATAACTTTTTCTTATTATGAATTTAAAATCGCAACTTCGTTAGACTCTAATGGAAAAAATACAGTTTGTAATCGGTGCATACAGGTTTTTATTACGAATCTCTTTACAGCTAGAGCCAATGGTGAGTAAACTTCTCTCTAGTAAATAAAGCCTTTCTTGTAGAAAGATAAAAAAAGTATGCTATTTCTTAACGCAGTCGACGGAATTCGATTTTCTTCGTGTATTTCGCGTGAATAAATTACCCGATTTCCTCTAGCTTGAGCAAAATAAGTATGTTGTTCTCTTGTCAGGGAACGTGGTAATTGCTTACGCTAAACAGGTATTAAAAATTGAATTAAGATTAAAATGAGAAAATAGTATAGTACTCTACTAGTGAACGAATAAGGTAATTTCCTCTTAAGTGGTTTTGTCGCTTGAGCCTAGCAAGAATATCTAAATAATCAAATGTTTAAAAAATATACTTTTTGAGATATAATATTTTATTTTTACTCTACGTAAAAATGAAAGTTTTCATGCTCGCAAGCCATGTTTAAAAAGTTAAAGTAAAATTTTTTATATATGTTTACTATTTAAAAAGGGATAACTTACAGTGAAGAATTTTTCTCCATTTCGTATCATATAGAGAATGAGTTGTCGATGTTCCATGCATTATGTATTTATATGAACATTTTTCAAAGAGCAATAGTATATTACACACCTAGGAAGGTAAAGGACTGGCGAGTCCTTAGCACATGTAAATTGCGACTCAAAAGAGCGGCGAGGGTGGCAAAAATGTGCTATGGGGTTGCCATTTTACCTCTCGTGGTGTGTATACTATTTTTTGCCATACCCGGGCCAAATTACAACTCTCGTTTTTTGGTGCTGGGGCGAAAGTTGTTCTTTCGGGTAGTGTATGGCGAAAAAGGCATTTTTTACAGCTTCTTCTAAATTTTTCTATCTGGAAAACGAAAATATCTGATCAACATTAAAAAAAATATTCATTAACTACAATTATATAGATAAAGTGAAATATTGAGATCATTAGTGGCTCACTCGGTTAAATGATGGATTCATTAACTCGAGGCCTCGTGTTCGAATCCCGCTCTCAGTGTCCGATTGTTATAATACCGTTAAACATGCATTATTGCTCAAAGAATAGCGTTGAGATGTGCTAACCTTTGCAGTAAGACTGAATCGTGCCACTCTTCGCGGTAAAACTGAATCGTGGTACTCTTCGCGGCAAAACTGAATGGTGCTATTTTTCAAGTCGAGAAAAAAACGTTTTCGAAGAAAGTGGTGTTAAATCTTGGAGCAAAGAAATATTTTAAATATCTCGCGTTTTAAAAAGACAGAATTTATTCATTTACGAGCTACAAAGTACTTTCGGAAGACGTTCTCGTTTTTCGTCTTCGATGAAAAATAAATATCTCTGTAAAGTTTTTAAATAATCCTTAAGTTTCTCTTGATCGATTTCATAAGTTGTAAAGTCAAGAATTTTTTTAATTTTACTATCTAAATACGATAATGTATTGCCTACCGTTTGAATAGATTCCAGTGTGGTTGGTATTGCAGCGGCAAACTCTGTTTTACCCTCGCCAACTTTCACATTTTCCCTCTGTATACAATCAAGTTGGTCTTTAGATAAAAGTATCATACTCTTCGCTCTGTCCATTTTTATTTTTTTTAACTAATAACGAAAATAATGTGTCAAGTATAGGTTGCAGCAAAAACGGTAAGAAATCCCCATTATTTTGTACTATAGCACGTTTTTTTTACTCTCTAAAAATTTTTAGATGTTTTAGCTAATTTTCTTGAAATATTTTTATTTTTCTTCAATTTATTTTTTCACATTCTTTTAAATTCACATTACCTTTTAGCGTGCTCAACGCCCACTCTAAAATATATTTTATTAGTTTTTTATCCGCTGAGCATAGCAATGCGTTGATTTTTATCGGAATGTCTAAGCACTCGTAAGAGGGCAACATACTTTTCACTAAATGGTGTGCTATTTTTTTGCTGTAAATATTGAGCTCGCCGAGCTTTTTTAGAAGTGACTTTTGCCATAGTTTTGGTTAAACTAAATCATCGAAGATGCTAGTAACGTTTTTTATTATTAAGAATTTAAAGCGTATACGCTATGCGAGTATTTAGGTAAGAAAATGTTAAGATACTAATCGTTTGGAAACATATTCATCCAAAATCTCAATTCGTCCAATGTATTTCGCTTACAATCAATCATTAAATATCCAAATCCTTACGCTGTTGTGCCTTGATAAGCTTCTAAAAGTGCTAGTAAAATTTTGGATCTTCGGGAAAAATTTGTCTAGTTAGATGTTGAATCTGCGTGCGATCTCGAGGATTTTTAAATAAAATTATGTAGGAAGAGTTCAAACTTATATCTCGTAAATGTGTACTTTTATGACAGATAATTTATGTAAGGAACAAAACGCTAATGTTTTTATGATGACTAACTTTGGTAAATAAATCAACATCGCATGATTTGACGATTCTCGCTTCAAATCATCGATAATTAAAACCTTCACAAGTGAGTATTGTTTGAGTAATCACCCGTTTTAGGCAAGCCTTCGCAAAATTCAATTTTCACCCGATCATTTATGAACTCGTTGCTCTTATATCCATCTTGCTAATCTGCATGATAAAATAAAATTGGATCGAAGTTACTGTCAATCATTTGTTCACGAAATCTTAACATTTTTTTAACGAAAGTTATTTTTACACTGCCTATGGGGCCTACCAGCATACAACTAAAAGGATGGCACCACAAAACATTTATCTTTATAAATAAAACAATATTTTTATGAAAATAATATATATGATAAATTAATAAACACTTCTATAAGCTTTATGGTGATGCCTCCCACGGTCCAGATCAACGAGGCTTATGAGCCTTCAAGGCTGATAGACGGCGGCTCGTTGAGCAAGATGTTTTTCACTAACCTCTTACCCCCACGCTTTGTAACCATCTGAGCAGAGGTGGTAGATAGCGTTATATGCGAGCTTATTGCCATTCGCACAGAGTTAAAGGCACAACCGATGCTTGTTAAAATTATATGAGCTGATCATGCCCTCTCCGCTACGTATTTAACGATGAAAAATAGCACGATTAAGTTTTATCGCAAAGAGTAGCACGGTTCAGTTTTACTTAAAAAATTAGTGCATCTCAACGCTATCCATTAATTAATAATGCATGTTTGACGGTACCATACGATGACTAAACAACAAAATGTGCTAGTTTTCGCGAAAGCATTTCAAATCTGATGCTTTTCAAATGTGTTACTTTTTGAACAATGGTACGTGTTTAGCTGTACCTTGCTATGACTAAACGATAAAATGCGTTACTCTTCGTTAAGGAGATGTAAAACGGACACTACACCTGTACTTATTAATATTAGCTTTCTTTCCATTTTATTGCTGAATTTCTAGAAAAGAAATGCATTAGCTTGTAGTATGTACCACGATGATAATTTAGATAAATTTTCAAATAAATTCATTAATTAGTTTTTAAGATATTTGGATTCCTGTACAAAATTGAAAAATGTTAATAAATAATTTTGGAACCCGAAATTCTCAATAAGTAATAAATGAATTTATTTAAAAATTTAACCGAATAATCTTCATGGTACATACTACAAGCTAATGCATTTTTTTATTGAAAATTTTGCAATAAAATGTAAAGATAGTGAATATTAATAATAACGGGTGTAGTGTCAATTTTACATCCCCTTAAAGCTGACTATTAGAATCTCAAAATTCCTTAAAACTAATGAATATACTTATTTAAAAATTCAACTTGATAATTTTCTTGGTACATTACAAGCTAATACCTTTTTTCCTGAAATTTCAAAGTTGAAGAAATAATTTTCTATTTGAAAAATTAACGAGAGATAAAAAAAAAATCATTTTAAAAGATAAATGAAAGTTTAAAGGAAAATTTTCGATTTTAAAGATGAAAATATAAATTTTAAGAAAAAGTATTGATTATTAAAAACATCGAGTCCCCCTTACTCCCCCTTATACCGATTATCGTTTGAATTTATAAAAAGTACACGAGAAATAACTTGAAAATATACATAAATAACTTTATTATAATTAATAAACATCGTATTGAGGGGGTATATACATATTGGACCTTGAGAAATAAAATACAATTTTCTTATAAATTTTTAAATTAATCTTGAAATATTCAAAATACTACCTTGAAGTAAATATAAACACCTTCATTTTAAGCCCTGTTGGGCTTATTTCACTCTAACAATACTCCCATGATCACTCGATGAACCTTCGAATCCATTATTCCTGCACCGTAAGGTTTCTGATGACCTAATGAACTAATTTAATTTTACCAAATAGATTTGGCTTCAGTATTAATATCATTCTTGCATGAATATAGCGTTTTGAAATGAAATGACTAGAAGTGGTAAAAAAATCCAAAAATATTTAAATTTATTTAAAAAATTGAGATTTTCTGTTAAAAAATTAGAAATTTTTCTTAAAAAGTCAAAAATTTTTGGTTTTTTAAAAATCCCTACATTTAAACAAAAATGACATCAATACTGAAGCCAAATCCGTTTGGTAAAGTCAAATCAGTTCATTAAGTCATTAGAAACCTTACAGTACAGGAATTATGGATTCGAAGGTTCATCGAATGATCATGGAAGTATGGCTGGAGTAAAATAAGCCTAATAGGGCTTAAACTAAAGGTATTTATGTCTTCTTTAAGATAGTATTTTAAATATTTCAAAATTAATTTAAACATCAATAAGAAAATTATATTTTATTTCTTAGTGTCCAATATGTATATGAGCATATCTCCACAACTTTTAATTTTTTTATAATGTTTTTGAAAAGTCATTTTATTGCTGTTACTGGGTAGCGAATAATGCACACTATTCATACTAGGTTTACATCTTTTGTACAATCTTGTTCCTCTATTTTTTATGTATATGGTGAATGTGCCACCAATGCTCCAGTAGATATTTCTATAAAACGAAAATTTTTACATGGATAAAATTTCCGAACTTTTATCCATGTAAAAATTTACGTTTTATAGAAATATCTACTGGAGCATTGGTGGCACATTCACTATATACATAAAAAATAGAGGAACAAGATTGTACAAAAGGTGTGAACCTAGTTTGAATAGTGTGCATCATTCGCTACCCAGTGACAGCTGTAAAATGACATATCACCAAAAGATTAAAAGTTGTGGAGATATGATCATATACCCCCTTAAATAAAAAAACTTTTTAAAATACCAGCACGAATCTACATGCACAATATCTATAAAAAAATTATTTTTTAATAAAAAATGAGTTGTGATCTGTAGATTTAATTTCCTTGATATATGGAAAAAGGGGGTTAAGTTGACTTAAGAGGCGGCCGTATAGCTCGGTCCTTGTCTAATCTAAATTTTCGTTATTATTAATAAATTAAATATTGTCATACAAAAGTAAGGACATAACCCAATAGATTTCAGGACGAGCAAACGATCCTATTCTATGAAAAAGTATAAAATTTTTATTAGTTTTCGAGTGAGGTCTGAAACGGAAAAACAATTGAACTTGATAACTGTTTTTCCGTTTTAGACCTCACTCGAAAACTAATAAAAATTTTATACTTTTTCATAGAATAGGATTATTTGCTCGTTCTGAAATCTATTGGGCTGTGTCCTTACTTTTGTATGATAATATTTAATTTATTAATACTAGCAATTTTAAGCGCGCTGCGCGCGCCTTGTTGTATTTGTTTATTAATTAACATAATTCATTGAAATTTCAAAATTTTATTCTAAATTTCAAATTTTTGTTACTTGTTTTATTTTAACCAATCGAAACTGTCTTATCGTGATGACAGAATTTATCCATCACTTTTTTAAAAGAGGAATAACGAAAATTTAGATTAAACAAGGGCAGAGCTATACCACCTCCTCTTAACGCCTTATTCCACGCATTCCTTCAATTATTGAATGTTTTTAATTTATTTTTTGACACTCCGTGCGAGAAGCTCGATTTCACGCACGCTGTACAAAGTGACACGTGCGAAAATGGAGCTTCTCACACGTTGTGTCAAAAAATAGTGTTCGATACTCGTGCGAGAAAGTGATTTCTTACTCGTGTGACCTTTTCACCCTCGCTTCGCTCGGGCGCAAACCGCCACACGAGTAAAAAATCACTTTATCGCACTAGTATCGAAATATACTATAAGATGATAATTATACGTGCGAAATAGCGAGTTATTTATTTTTAAAATTGTGTGATTTTTATTTAATATGAGCGAGTATATTGCGTAAGTCGAAGCGCTGAAAAACAGAGAAATTGTAAATGTGTAGAAAGAGATAAAGTATGAAAGAGACTGTATGTAGTAAGCTCATAATGGCTAAACCCGAGAGTATATTAAAAAAAGCAGAAGTTTTCAAACGATGTTAAACGTGATTACTATAAGAAATATTATTTTACAATTTTGAAAATTCATTAAAAGTGTATTAATAGTAAATTAATTATTAATTGTATGAGCATATGTTAATTCGCGCCCGTAAGTACGTATGTTTCCATAGATAGTAAGTATAATTTCATAGGTAGATGGAGAATTGTCACAGATGCGGCGTAAGAGAGATGCTACATACCGTACATACAATCGGACAGAAGACGAGGGTCGAGCAGTATCTCTAAGTTTCTGCAGTTGCGTAGAACAGTGGACGAACAGACGAAAGTGCTAAGACTACATACATTCACAACAGACTGTTTGGTGCTCTTGCAGATGGTAATGTCTAGAAGAAATTAAGAAGTCTGGGACTGCTATTCGGACCTTAAGAGGATTTAAATGGATTCACTCCAGATGAGCTTAATGCGCACTTTGCTGGAGTGTCGGTCTCACCACATGAGGATAATGATAAGTGGTTGAAAATTCTTTCTTAATGTAATGAAAGTGGGTTTACCTTCAAACTAATTAGTTTCAGCAAAGTGTGATAATTAAAGCTTTACCATTTATTGGTCAACATTTTGTGACTCTGTTTAATTTCTCTCTTGCACGGAGGGTCTTTCCTTGCTTTTGGAAGACTTACAGTCATCTTATGTTTTCTTTTAAAGATTCTTGAGAAGATCGTCCATGACTAGTTGCAGGAGTACATCACTTACAATAAATTGCTCGATCCTATGCAGATTGGTCTTAGGAAGTACCACTCTACGTAGACTGCTGTATTCGAACTTACAGACGACAAAGGTCAGGTTTAGATAGAATGCTTGTCACACTACTGCTTCTTTTTAACTTTATCAAAACATTTGACACGATTTCTTCCTCAAAGCTAAGAAGAGCAAAGCTGAGATCGATGGGGTTTTCCAGTTCCAACTCCAATTAAGGAGTGTTTCAGGGTTCGGTGCTCGGACTTCTGGACGGGTGGCAGGAAGTACTTGTCAACAAAATTTTTTGGTGATAAGAAATTTCTCTGTGGTAACTTTCATAATATTTTTCTTAATCATTTGCCGCTAAACAGAAAATTGTAGCTGTTCCTTTTCGCGAGATATAGTTATTTTTGTATATATAATATAAATTTATATATCATACTGTTGTTAACATTATTAATTTATTAAAATAATTGATACAAATAAAATAAAATGAATAACTTAGAAATAAGTCAACAAAGACTTACAATATTAATTGAATATAGGTCAATAAAGTTAAATACACTGCTTTATTTCATAATAATTTTATTTTTACAAATTTTTTTTTTTTTTCTTACAATTTTTTTTTGACTTTTTTTTTAACATTAAAAAAAAATTTTTTCTTTTTATATTTGGAAATATAAACCACAGCTACCTTACTAAAATATTTATCAAAAAAAATTATTATATTATCAAAATAAAGCATTATAAAAAAAAAATTTTTTTTAATATAATTATTAAAAAAAATATATTATTAAATTGTTATTATATTATTATATTTATTTATTAAAATATTTATTTATTATATTTAACAGTTAGCTCAATAAAATATTTATTTTCAAAAGTTTATAGTGTTCATAAATGTATATTATATGAGTTCAACGAATTTATTAAAAAATAGCTATATCTCGCGAAAAGGAACAGTTACGATTTTCTGCTTAGCGGAAAATGAGTGAGAAAAATATTACGAAAATTATTGCGGAAGAATTTCTTATCACCAAAAAATTTTGTTGAAAAGTACTTCCTGCTACCCGTGACTGTTGTTTTGCCTCTACATTAAGAGGCGGCCGTATAGTTCTGCTGTCCTTGTCTAATCTAAATTTTCTTTATTATTAATAAATTAAATATTTTCATAGAAAAGTAAGACAACCGCCCAATAGAGCAAAAGACAAGCAAACGATTCTTTTTTATGAAAAAATATGAAATTTTGATTATTTTTCGAGTGAAGTCTGAAACGGAAAAACAGTTGAATCAACTCAATCAAGTTCGATTGTTTTTCCATTTCAGACTTCACTCGAAAAATAATCAAAATTTCATATTTTTTCATAAAAAAGAATCGTTTGCTTGTCTTTTGCTCTATTGGGCGGTTGTCTTACTTTTCTATGAAAATATTTAATTTATTAATAATAAAGAAAATTTAGATTAGACAAGGACAGAATGATACGGCCTCTTCTTAATAACGTATGTAACGTATGTGAATCCTGTCGCGTTGAGCACCTGCTGTATGCGGATGATCTTCAATTTTATAAACAGGATGGGGATATTCGTATTTTACAGGGGGCAGCCAGGTCGGTGCCAGGGTGAGCTACTGATATTTCTCTAACTCTGAATGCTAGTAAAACAAAGGCGATCGTCTTTGGAAGTAATCGTTTTATTAAAAATTTTTCTTAGGTGAGCCAAGGACGATCGACCCAGGAAGTGATGTCAGTATTTCTTTCTCTGACTTCGTTACGAGCCTTGATGTTGTACTCGACTCTAAACTGTCATCTAAACCACACATCAATATTATGAACAAAAAATTCAATAAATTGATGTACGTTTGCGAGTTTTATGTCGATATACTACTGAGGCTCTGCGTAAACAACTCACAACCGCCCTGCTGTTCCCACATCTTGATTACTGCAGAACTACTATAACCACTACAGACAATGCAAAATTCATGTGTGAAATATATATTGGGCGTGAGGATAGGTGATCATATCTCGTTTTATAGATATGCTTTGCGTTGACTGCGTACTGATTCAAGGAGACAATATGTAATGGCGGTACTTTTGTACGAAATCGTACGTATGAATATTTCCGAATATCTAGTGGGTCTCTTCACTAGATATATACTCAGAGCAACTGCTAGGGGTGAGATTAAACATCTTGCATTGCCCTTTATGCGCACCGAGACTGGGAATAATTCGTTTTAAGTTCAAAGTGTGCATTTTTTGGAACTCTCTGCCTGCTGATATTAAACATCTTCTATTGCTTAGCAGGTTTAAAGCCGCTCTGAGAAGGTATTTAATCAATCTAGATTAAGCAGTTTTATTTTTTTTCGGACTATATCATTTTTGTTAGTTTATTTATTTATGTGACGTCTCTTTTTTTAGATATAAAGTATGAAAGTATTTATTGGCGTGAGTATGAAGTAAGTGTTTACAGAATGAGTGAACTTATTTTTATCAGTATGACTTACATATTATTGTATACTTATATACGTTCTTTTTGTAATCTTGACTGCGCTCTTTACACGCTTGATCTTAATCTCATTCATTTTGTCTGGAAGGTATTTAAGTCTGATTTTTAGTATATTTTTAACCTAGGTTCATTGCGTGTATTTATTTTTGTTTGTTATTCTATCTGTGATGTGACATTTAATTTATTTTATTAACTTACTAATATAATAAAGTATTATAATTTCTATCATCCTCTAAGACTGTAATATGATACTGTGCAATTCTATTTTCACCGTGCAATATTATTTATGTATTTTTGGTTATTTTGAATTAATTGTGTATTACACGCTCTTTTTGTACATGTAATACAAAATAAAATATATCTACCTACTGATCTACCTATATGCGAAATAAAATCAGCATCAAGATTAGTCCGACAAATTTTCTCGCGCGATTAAGTTCAAGAAAAAACGAGCCTAAGACAGCGCAGAGAGAGTCGTTATTAAGAGAGGAAGTTTGTCCTGCGAGTAGCTTTAAAAAAAAAAGTCTTTGTGCAAGAAATGAGAAGCGTGTTTAACATAGAGAGTTTTCTTTTAGAGTTTTCTCATTATAATTTAATTCGAAAGAATATTTGTGATGTCTTATTATTAAGTAATTTTTTCATTTATTTATTTAGTATCTGGTGTGAAATCATAATTTTTTTATGTAAACCTAACTCTTAAGCTCTCGCATCCCGATCGAGAGCAAAGTTGTAAATGAGGAAATGGTTTTTCATTTGAAATGGTCAAGTAATTGAGAATGCTCGCACCATTACCATTTACAGAGCAAGTAAATGGTAAATGGTCGGACCATTTACCAGTTACTGGGTGAGTAAATGGTGAATAGTCGGATCATTTCCAGTTAATCACATAGTAACTACTAACTGGTCCAACCATTTATTATTCACTCACCCAGTAACTAGTAAATGGTCCAACCATTTCCAGTTACTCACATAGTAACTACTAACTGGTCCGACCATTCACCATTTACTCACCCAGTAACTGGTAAATGGTCCGACCATTTACCATTTACTCACCCAGTATCTGGTAAATGGTCCAACCATTTACCAGTTTTCCATCCAGTAACTGCGAGCTAATTGATTTGGCTAGTTAGCCACCCAGTTACTGCAAACTAGTCTAACCATTTCCAGTTCCTCCCCAGTAACTGGCAAATGGTCCGACCATTTACCAGTTCTTTAATAGTAACTAGTTAATAGTCTGACCATTTACCAGTTACTTGCTCTGTAAATGGTAAATGGTGCAAGTATTTTCAATTACTTGACCATTTAAATAAAAACCATTTCCTCATTTACAACTCTGCTCGTAATATAACATTATTTTATATGAATATCAGAAGATATATATATATGACCAGAGTTGGGCATAGTTAATTAAATTCGTCAATTAAGTGACGAATAACTAATAATTAAGTGATTAGTTATTAATTAAACTTCAATTAACTGAGAATAATTATCATTATGGGTCAGTTAATTGATAATAAAATTTTAATTACCAATTACATAAGAGTTTAATTGATGATTAAGATTTTAATTATCAATTAAACGATTCGTAATTGATAACTTATTTTAATTAACTGATATTTATTTAAGAATTAAATTTTTATTATCAATTAAATACGAGTTTAATTGATAATGAATATTTTAGTTATGAATTAAAAAACCTGTAATTAATAACTAATTTTAATTATCTAAAGTCTAATTGAGAATTAAATTTTAATTATAAATCATATAAGAGTTTAATTGAGAATTAAATTTTAAGTATCAATTAAATAACAGTTGAATTAAAAATTAAAATTCAGCTATCAATTAAAAGACCCATAATTAATAACTAATTTTAATGATCTAAAGTTTAATTGAGAACTAAATTTCTATTATCAACTAAATGAGAGTTTAATTAAGAATTAAAATCCAGTTATCAATTAAATGACCCATAATTGATAACTAATTTTAATTATCTGAAGTTTAATTGAGAATTAAATTGTAATTATCAATTAAATGAGAGTTCAATTAAGAATTAAAATTCAATTATCAATTAAAATACCCATAATTGATGACTAATTTTAATTATCTGAAGTTTAATTGAGAATTAAATTTTAATTATCAATCATATAGGAGTTGAATTAAGAATTTAATTATAATTATCAATTTAATAAGAGTTTAATTGAGAATTTAATTTTAATTACACAGGCCCACAAAATGAAAAAAAATATCTGAACTTTTGACCGGACATACATATTCCCATGTATTTTTCGACGCTGAATCCGAATCTGTAATAAAAATATAGGGTTTTCCTACCTTTTCTCAGAGTTTTATTGAAAAAACCTCATTTTTCACGGTTTTTTTGCGGTTTTTCGAGTCTAGAAAAAACAAATCATGAGATACGGTTAATTGGACTTCAAAATCGAATTCTACGGGAAAAAATACACGGGAAACCATACCTTCAAATTTTTTTAACGCGATTCTAGTCCTCTGTATGGGGCTGAAAAGATGAGGAAATCGGTAAAAGTCGAAATTTTGCCTAAAATGGATTTAAACAATATTAAAATTTAATCATGCGTCTTTTGAAGAGTCGATAAACATTGGAAATACTATCCTGGGGGTTTTTCAGATTGCTGATCATGAATTTGAAGTCAGATTGTGTAAAAACTACTTCTAGAGGGCGGTAACAAGAACTGTATATGGTAAATTTATCGATTTTTTAAAAATTTTACGTCTGAAATACTAATTTTAGAGTCTTTCACAGCATTGACTGTAAATTCAAGATATTAACTTAGCCTATTGTGTACTTTAAACTTAACATTTTGTCTATGTTTGTCTCCCTCTCTCTCTCTCTCTCTCTCTCTTCCGATGTTTTTTTTAAATTGGCTTACGCTTACGTACACGTTTCTCTTCGAATGACCGATGTAGTGGATTTCTGACACGTTTTTGTCCTTTTTTCGCAGCTGTTTCTCTTTTTATCATCCAGCAGTAATCTGCTAACATGTTGATACCCCAGTTTCCTTGAAATCTACGTTCAAACTCCTTTAAATCTTGGTGAAATCATTCACCATGCTCTTTACTAAAGTCTCCGTTATTTTCAGGAAACTGATCAACGTGTGAATCAAGAAAATGAAGTTTTAAGTTCATTAGACAACCCAATTTTTCAAAATTACGTACCATTCTTTTCACAATAGCTTTATAATTCGTGTCTTTGGCATTACCCAAAAATTTCGTCGATACCTCTTTAAAACTTAACCATGCTGCCTTTTCAACATCAGTCATGCTTTGTTCAAAGTTTTCGTCTCTAAATAAAGTTCGGATTTCAGGACCATCAAAAATACCTTCATTTAATTTAGCATCAGATTTATGGGGAAATACTTTGCTTATATATTGGAAGCATTGACCGTCCTTGTCCAAAGCTTTAACTAATTGCTTTATCAATCCAAGCTTTATATGCAGAGGCGGTATCAAAATTTTCGAAGGATTAACGAGTGGATCTTTTATAACATTCTGTTTTCCAGGTTCAAACGATTCTCTTGATGGCCAAATTTTCTTTTTATAGTGTTTTTCTCTATCTCTGCTACCAAACATGCATAAATAACATGGGTACTTCGTAAATCCAGATTGTTGTCCAAGTATCATAGATAAAATCTTTAAATCGCCACATATTTGCCATTTATGTTCTCTATATTTTATTTTCGTTAAAAGTAGTTCAAGATTGGAATACTCTTCTTTAAGTGCTGTTGAATGTGCTAATGGTATAGGAGCATATACAGCTGCGAAAAAAGGACAAAAACGTGTCAGAAATCCACTACATCGGTCATTCGAAGAGAAACGTGTACGTAAGCGTAAGCCAATTTAAAAAAAACATCGGAAGAGAGAGAGAGAGAGAGAGAGGGAGACAAACATAGACAAAATGTTAAGTTTAAAGTACACAATAGGCTAAGTTAATATCTTGAATTTACAGTCAATGCTGTGAAAGACTCTAAAATTAGTATTTCAGACGTAAAATTTTTAAAAAATCGATAAATTTACCATATACAGTTCTTGTCACCGCCCTCTAGAAGTAGTTTTTACACAATCTGACTTCAAATTCATGATCAGCAATCTGAAAAACCCCCAGGATAGTATTTCCAATGTTTATCGACTCTTCAAAAGACGCATGATTAAATTTTAATATTGTTTAAATCCATTTTAGGCAAAATTTCGACTTTTACCGATTTCCTCATCTTTTCAGCCCCATACAGAGGACTAGAATCGCGTTAAAAAAATTTGAAGGTATGGTTTCCCGTGTATTTTTTCCCGTAGAATTCGATTTTGAAGTCCAATTAACCGTATCTCATGATTTATTTTTTCTAGACTCGAAAAACCGCAAAAAAACCGTAAAAAATGAGGTTTTTTCAATAAAACTCTGAGAAAAGGTAGGAAAACCCTATATTTTTATTACAGATTCGGATTCAGCGTCGAAAAATACATGGGAATATGTATGTCCGGTCAAAAGTTCAGACATTTTTTTTCATTTTGTGGGCCTGTGTTATTAATTTAATAGGAGTTTAATTAAAAATTAAAATTCAGTTATCAATTAAGTGACTCATAATTAATAACTAATTTTAATTATCTGTAAATTGAATGGCCTGTTAATTGACAACTAATTTTAATTATCTGAAGTTTAATTGAGAATTAAATTTTAATTATCAATTACATAAGTTTCATTATTCATTAAAATTTTAGTTATCAATGACATGACCCGTAATTGGTACCTGATTTCAATTATCTAAAGCTTAATCGAGAATTAAAGTGTACCCCCCATTAAGATAGGTAAAATGCCCCCATCACGGAATTCAAATTTTCGTCCAAAATTAGTTAGTCTTTGCTCAAAAATGAAATTTTAAACTGCGACCTGCTATCCCTCCCCCCTCCAGTACTCCTAAACTCAAAAAAACGTGTTTTTTTTAAAATAATTTTTTTCGGCACCTTATTGACGGTTAAGAAATTTCAAAAAAATTAAGCATATTCTATATAAAAATGCGCATTTACTGTAATTTTTTCAGCTATTTTTGACGTCAAAAACTAACCTAAAAACAATAAAATATTCTTAAAATTGCTCTAAAAACTTTGGGAGTTGGCCCAGGAAGCCCCCTTGGGCAAATGTCATCTTCCAGGGTCCATGTCCCGCTCCCGGGCGTCTTTGTCGCATCAATGCTCAGAGCAGCAATGCTTTAACGGAGACGGCAAATAGGAAGCACTGACTGGCGGATGAAGCAGGTATAGTAGTAACTGTTGATGCCAACAACTACTCAAACACTTTTCACACAATACACAAACAAATACACTTCTACTCGTACACGGCACACACCTAACATCGAAAGGCCAAAGTGAGTGGATTGGGGGCCCTATAAACGGGTTTCTTCCTACTGAGCGTATGTGCGTGAATGCTGCCGCTGGGGGCTCTATAAACGGGTCTCGCCCAGCAAGTTAAATGGGATAAAGAGGCTGTGAAAGGCGTATGTATGGAAATGAGCAGGCAGGATGGGGGCAGTTTGCAGTCCTTATCCTGGCTACTGAATGGACGGCGGGGACTTTATCAACAAGATCTCCCGGAAGCGTAAGGACAGGGGACCCTATAGACGGGTAACTCTCCCTTGAATGACTGAGGGTCCTCAGTGTGAATCGTAGAGTGGATGGGCCAATGGACACTTACACAAACAAAGCAGAAATGCCTCGGGGTCTAGTGACGGCCGTAGGTAGGCTGACTCAGGATGGGAATCGTGTCGCTGCTGGAGGATACAGGGGAAAAACCGTGTGGATGCTGCGGGCCGCCGGATAGTACAGGGGCCCGGTCAGAGCTAGCCACTTTGTACTGGCTGCCCTATCAGCCGGCGAAAAATCCATCTCCCTGTTGCCTGGTGCCGGGTGGCACCCGGACTGGGTGCCGACAATGGGGAATGGGGGCTCCTCCGAGGTCACCGGCGGCGGGGCGATCCTTAAGGGGGGAGGCTGACAGACGGTGCACGAGCTGGACCTTACCGGGAGTAGATTCTTGACCACAAACACATATTATACGAGAAGAGACGGAGGAGAAAAAATTTAAACCAAAAATGCTGATGTCAACGAAAGAATTAGAGCTTTCAGCATCCATCAGCGCTCCGGGCACCCCAGGCCCACATACCTCAGAGGCGGCCGACTTGGCCTCAGGGGTGTGTTTTACCAAACCAAGCGGGGAAAGCGAAGGGCAGGATCAAGTGCCTCCTGACATCATTAAGGGGCAGATTAAGAGGATCTTGGAGTCAGTAGCCAAGATGGAATTGGTGAAAGCAAAAGTTAGGACGGTGAGCACTGGAATCTCGGATGAATGGCCTGTCATCAAGGATGCATGTGAGGTGGTAATCGCCGAGTGTGAGCGGATGACTGCACAGCGGACGACTGCGGTGGCGGCTGCTGCTGAGGCCCAGAAGCGGAAGAGGGAGCCGACCGATGCCAGTCCTGAGCAGTCGGCGACCTTCCAAAAGGTCGGCGAGGGCTCCGGATGGAAAAAGGTTGGAGCCAAACGCAAGAACAGGACTGCAAGTACGGCACCTAAGGACGGACCGAAAGAACTGAACGACCAGAGGACTCAGAAGGACGCGACGAAACGGAAGAAGAAGACCGGTCGCGGACAGTCCAGACGGAAGCAGGGTGCACGCAACGACGTCGGCGCCGTCTTGGTTGGTCTATCCGCCAACATGACGTACGTTGATGCTCTGCGCAGGCTCAAACAGGACGTAAAGACTGACGAGACCAAGGTGCAGGTACAGGGCTGTCGTAAGACGAAAGACGACGGACTCCTGATCAGGCTGCGATGCAAGACGGAGGACAGACTGCAATTCGAACAGCAGGTTAAACAGGCACTGGGAAATGACGGCACAGTACGGGACTTGACGCCGGAGGTGCAGATCGAGATTCTTGATCTTGACTGTATCACAGAGGCACAAGACGTTACGGGCGCAATAAGACGGGAGACAGGGACAGTGAGGGATCCGAAGCCGCATATCTTCGGTCCCAATGATCAAAATGTCTGCATGGCCGTCTGTGGCGTGGAGGAGAGTGCCGCTCGAATCCTGCTTCAGAAGGGCCGGATCAAAATAGGGTGGATGAACTGCCGCGTACGGACGAGACTAATGGTGCCGAGGTGCTACAGATGCTTCGGCTTCGGACACAAGCGACGAGACTGCAAAGGTACTGACAGAAGCAGACTGTGTCGTAGGTGCGGACGGACGGGATATACCAGCGGAGGGTGCAACGAGAAAAACCCGACTTGCTACCTCTGCACGGAGGCGAGGCTTCAAGGATGCGCTCATGTGCCGGGTTCCGGAGCATGCGCCGTCTTCCGGGCTGAGCTGGAAAAGCGGAAAAGGCAGACAACGACATGACTTTGACGCTACAAGTTAACCTGAACAGGTGCGAAGCGGCTCAGCTTTTGCTGGACCAAATCGCGACGGAACGGAACGCAGACGTACTTATAATAAGTGAACAGTACCGTGACTTACGCCAACAGACATGGGTTTCGAACGCGTCAGGCTCGTCGGCCATCTGGGTTAGAGGCGCGCGCTCAAGGGGTCCTATAGTTTCCGGTGCGGGAGAGGACTACGTGTGGGCGAGGGTGGGAGATGTTACTTATGTTAGTATATATCTCTCACCAAACTGTACGGCCAGAGAATTTGAAGGTAAAATCGCGGCTCTAGAGGACTGCCTCAGAGATTTACCGGGGAATCTTGTCGTTGCCGGCGACTTTAATTCCAGGGCGATCGAGTGGGGCATGACGACCACAGACAGACGCGGACGGCTGGTGTTAGAGATGGCTGCGAGGCTGGAACTAACAGTAGCAAACAGAGGACAGGTTTTTACGTACAGACGACCGGGTTACGGTAACTCGATACCTGACGTGACGCTGACAACGGAAGACCTGGAGACGCGGATAAGGGGATGGCGGGTGCTCGAGGACTTTACGGCCAGCAATCACCAGTGCATCGCCTTTGAAGTTACGGAACGGAACGATACGTCACAAAACGTTTCGGTGAGACCCTCGCGGTGGAACCTTAACAAACAGACAGGGCTCTGTTTCGGAGAACGCTGCTGGAAACGGTTGCGCCTTCTGAAAACATCCCGACGGACCTGACTGACGAACAGAGGACGGAGTTGATTGTGGACAGGACGATGACCGCTATAGTTCGCCTCTGCGAGGCTACTATGCCACGCATCGTGCCTCGACATAATAAACCGGCAGCATACTGGTGGACGGACGAAATAAGTTCCCTACGACGGACGTGCATAAAACACAGACGAGTACTGTACAGAGCACGTAAAAGAGGACAGGATGATGCAATGAGGCTTGCACAGACGTACAAAGACGCTAAAAAGACCCTGTCGAACGCCATAAAATACAGTAAGAGGCGATGCTGGAGACAGTTGTGTGAAGAGGTGAACCGCGACCCCTGGGGTATGGGCTACAAGCTGGTTACCCAGAAACTGGGGGCTCTTAGTCCTCCAGAACACAAAGACGGACAATTGATGGCGACGATAGTAGACGGGCTGTTCCCAAACCATCCGGTTACGGAGGGGCCAGTCGATTACCGGAGCCAAGCAGTTCCGGAGTTCACGGAGGCAGAATTGCTGGAAGCTACTGCCTCTTTGAGACCCGGAAAAGCGCCAGGACCGGACGGCATTCCAGGAGAGATTCTCCGGCAGATCACCTTGGGCAGGCCACGTCTTCTCCTGGACATGTACAACGAATGCTTACGGAGGGGGATCTTCAGCACGCGTTGGAAAAAGGCCAGACTGGTTCTCCTCTACAAAGGAAAGGGAGAGCCAAATGCGCCTAATTCCTACAGTTCATTGTGCCTCTTAGACACGGCAGGAAAGACATTAGAACTTCTACTGAAAAACAGACTGACGAAAGCAGTGGACAGGACAGGAGGACTCTCGGACAACCAGTATGGCTTCCGCAAAGGCCGATTGACGGTGGATGCCGTGCGGGAAGTTCTTAAGCCTTCTAGAAGGACGGCATTGATGGACCACAGACAAAGACCGGTGGTACTGCTTGGCACGCTGGACGCAAAGAACGCCTTCAACAGCGCCAGGTTCTCCGATATCCTTGAGGCCTATAGGTCTTTCGAGGTGCCGGATTACCTGATGAGGATGGTGGAGGATTATTTGCGTAACAGATGCATAACGTACGAGACGACGGAAGGACAGATACGCAGACCAATAACCGCGGGGGTCGCGCAGGGTTCGATACTGGGACCAGACTTTTGGAACGTGGACTATGACAGCTTGCTAAGACTGGAGATGCCCGAGGGCGCGTCACTCGTCGCTTACGCAGACGACGTGGCGGTAGTTATCGTCCAAAGGACTACAGAATTAGCACAACTGACACTGAACAGAGTCATGAGGCGAGTCGAAAGGTGGATGACAGAACACGGACTGTCACTGGCACTGAACAAGACGGAACTGATGTTACTGACGGAAAGGCGTATACCGACGCTCATTCCCATGACAGTAGGTACAGAAAGGACGGAGACGGTAGGATTCCTCAAATACCTAGGAGTCACCCTGGATACCAGGCTTACTTTTTGGCCACATATCCAGAGGGTGGCCGACAAAGCGACTAGACTGACGTCCTCGCTGGGCCGCCTCATGGCAAATACGTACGGACCGAGACAGAGCAAGAGACTGCTCCTGATGACGACGGCCCACTCGATCATGTTGTACGGGGCGGAAATATGGGCCGGCGCGCTTCGCGTTCGGAAGTACCGAAAGCGACTGACGGACGTACAGAGACGGGGAGCGCTTCGGATAGCTTGCGCCTACCGGACGATCTCTGCGGAGGCCGTAATGGTGGTTGCAAGCGTAATCCCTATAGATCTCCTTGCGCTGGAGCGCAAGCGGATCTATGAAAGAAGCGCTGAAACAGGACGGACAGAAGCGGCAGTTCGGGAAAGAGACCTGACAATGACGCTATGGAGCGAACGTTGGACGAGAGACGGAACGGGAGCATGGACCAGACGTCTGATCAGGGACCTGAGACAGTGGACGCAACGGACTTTTGGGGAGGTGGATTTTTACCTTACCCAATTCTTGACCGGACACGGCTACTTCAGACGGTACCTGCACCTGAGAGGGAAGGTACAGCATGCGGGCTGTATCTACTGCGGACATGACATGGACGACGCTGAGCATACGTTCTTCGAATGCTCACGTTGGGACTTTGACAGACGAACGCTACGGAGACAGACTGGAGACCTCACACCGGACAATGTTGTGGACTGGATGCTGGAGGACGTCCAAAACTGGGCTTCGATGGTGACCTTTGTCACAGTCGTTCTTAAAGCGAAGAAAGAGGATGGATGTTTAATGTGAATCAATGAATGAGTGAATGGATGAAGAATACAAATACCCCACGTACCCGAGCTGAGTGAATGGTATACGGAGCGTGTGGATGGAAGTGAGGGTGGTAATGTTTGAATACGCAGGGGGACTACACAGTCCATGGGCCTAGCAACCCCACGTACCCGAGCTGAATGAACGATAAATTGGATGTGTGGATGAAAGTATGGATGAAAATGTGTGAATACGCAGGGGGACTAAAAAGTCCTTGGGCTCAGCGACCCCACGTACCCGAGCTAAGTGAATGGTGAATTGAGTATATTGATAAAGGAGAGGATTGAGATGCTTGCACACGCAGGGGGACTGCACAGTCCTTGGGCCTAGCGAACCCACGTACCCGAGCTGAGTGAGTGAATGGTATACTGAATGTGTGGATGGAAGCGTGCGAAAAAATGTACGAATACGCAGGGGGACTGCACAGTCCATGGGCCTAGCGACCCCACGTGCCCGAGCTGAGTGAGTGAGTGATATACTGGATGTGTGGGTAAATGAGAGGATATAAATGTGTGAATTCGCAGGGGGACTGAAAAGTCCTTGGGCTTAGCGACCCCACGTACCCGAGCTAAGTGCGTATGGAGGAGTGGAAGGAAGGATGACAGGCAAATGCATGCATGTTTGGACGTATGAATGGACACGGCCTAGTGCCTGGACGGACGGACGAGACGAGTGACAATGGACAAGACCGCAGCGTGAAGTAATGCTAACGCAGTCCCACGCTGCGGTTCTGTACGGTGGACGTTACGGATCCCTCCCCGTGTAAGTGAGGCATTTTCTTGCTTCTCTTCCGCGGCCAGGGTGAAGGGGGCTTAGACGGTCTCTGCCTGTGGATGCCTCGAGGGCGAATGCGAACCTACCAGGTTTCTTTCTCCCTCCAGGCTGACGCAGCGTCAGAATCCCGTCACACCAGTGACGCGCACTGCAGTTGGGGTGATCCAGCTGCAGCCCGCGTCGCTGTAGGTCTAATAGCAGATTTACCCGTTTTTTCACCACCAAAAAAAAAAAAAAAAAAAAAAAATGCCCCCATAACGGAATTCAAATTTTCGTCCAAAATTAGATAGTTTTTGCTCAAAAATGAAATTTCAAACTGCGACCTGCTACCCCTCCCCCCTCCAGTACTCCTAACCTCAAAAAAACGTGTTTTTTTAAAAATAATTTTTTTCGGCACCTTATTGACGGTTAAGAAATTTGAAAAAAATTAAGCATATTCTATATAAAAATGCGCATTTACTGTAATTTTTTCAGCTATTTTTGACGTCAAAAACTAACCTAAAAACAATAAAATATTCTTAAAATTGCTCTAAAAACTTTAAAAAAAGGGGTGCCGCCTCAAAAATTTGTGAAAAGTTGAGGATTTGCGTCCTTGATCTGCCCTATTTTGCCCAGATTTTTTGGAGTGGTGCGCCATATTTAAAAGTCGAAAAACCCTGTTTTTTAGCTATTTTTTATCAATTTTTTGCTTTTTTTGCTTTATCAGTAATAGTTACAACAAAACTAATGGCACCATCGGATTCTACGCCAAAAAATACATAAAAAATATGTATAATACTCCGTTCTAATATTTTTGGATCACTAGCTATAAAACAAAAATGGAAAAGAGGCTGCTATGAGCATGTCGGGGCAACTCACTTTTTCCGTGGGATTTGTGAAAAGTTACTTAAAAATATAAACAACAATGATTACATGTATTTTTTCATATTTTTTGACGAAGAATACAGTGTTGTAGCTATATTTTCTATAACTTGGCTCTGGTCAAATATCAGAGCCAAGAAAACAACTTACAATAAGTGATTTACATTCAAATTAGTTTTAATATACATTATTGTAATTGTTTCATTTCTGGATCTACGATCCTAAAAAGATTGTGTCTTATAAATAATACATAATTTAATTAGCTTTTATGAAATCATTAAAATTATAATTTTAGTATCTTGTTATTACAAAAATTATTTACAATATATACGTATATAATTCCTAGTTACAAAAGTATTTATTCAATAAATATATCGTTTTATTAGAAAATCCTTAATCTTCATCATCACTAATTTCTTCAATTACTGGCACAACTTCTTCAAAATCAAAAAGTTTAGTCAATATTGCAGCTGGTTTGATAATTCGTGATAAATAGCGGGCGTGACTTAAATAATAAATAACAGCAGCTACATGTGAGCAGCAACCAACAGTTCTATTTCCATTCGCACAGTTACAACAGTACCGTTTAATTCCATTGATACTACTAGTTTTTGAACAATAATCTATGTAACATCTGTACTTTTTACTGTTAATATGTCTGGACTGCACCTCAAATCTTAAAATATTTTGTTGTTCTTTTGCGTAACTTAAAGTTAATGAACCATTGTCTCCAATTATTTCTGCCAAATATGACATTGATTGAGAGAATTGATACGAACCTGTAAAAAATACTTTCAAATCTTCCAAAGTCATTTCAGGGAAATCTGATAGATCGTTCGATGACAAATGCTGAAACGGTACAGTTTTTCTGTTCCGGTTTTTTTCTTCAACTTCAATTGCTATGGTGTTTTCTACATTATTTGTGAGGTTAATCCTACTTATGATTTTTTCTAAATTTCCTGCATCAGAATTCAACCTCTTACTAAATAAATTTTGTAAGAAGCAAGCGATTTTACAAAATAATCCAGCTTTTGTTAAAAGACCATTATGAAGTTGGTGATGCAGAAGCTTATATTTTTGTCCTATAATTCCATGAATCGCTTCTACAACCCATCGTAACTCGTCGAGATGCGTTTGATTCTTCAGTAGTAAGTTGCGATCGTTTACCTTTCAAAGCAGGCATCAAAGTTGTGACTTCTCGCTGATTCAAGTAGTCTATCACATCTCTAAAGCCTCTATCGAGAATGAAAATATCGTGTTTTTCGAGAATTTTGTTAAATCCATCGGAACTTTTTAACAAATTCTCCAAAATCTTTGCATCGTTGCAATTAGCTGTAAAAGGTCCTGCACAATCGACGATAAAACCATTTGTTGTACATATTGTGAATGGTTTACAGAGTGAAGCTTTTTTTTGACCCGAATATGATTTACGCTGATAAGCATTATTGCTGCTTTTTTGATGACGTAAATATGTTCCATCACATATTAATGCTAACTTGTTATCCATATTGTACAACATTTTTGCAATATCAGTTGTTTGTTTAAGTAAAAGTTCCCGAGAATAAGCATGAATCCCGAAATTTTTTGGCAATATTTCATTCTCAAAACATTTGAGCACTGAATTGATAGATTGTGCTACTTGCTTTTCTTCAAGACCAAAAATTGCAGAAATGCACTTGTTTGAATTCCCAGACTTCATTTTAAATAAAAAAAGTACTAATGCTTGCATTATGTTTCTATTTTCAGAATATCTCATTGATACCATCATGTTTTGTAGCTTAATAATGTTGTCCCACGTATATCCAGTGATAGCTTTTATGCGTTTTTCCGTAATTGTGAAACTTCCAATTTGGTCATGAAGTTGTAAATGTGCACCATCTGATAATGCATCCATGAATTTTGCAAGTTCTGAAAATTTTATGCTACATTCATCTGAATAAGTTTCTATTCTCAAAACTTCATCGTCATAAAATCTTTTATTTATCAAATGAATCTTGCAGCATCTATTTCTATGAGGAATAAAATTTTTCCTAGAAATAAAAACTTGTAAGCGAGCTTCGAAAGGCACATCTTGAATTTCATTTGTCGATTTACATATAAAACATAATCTATGACTTACAATTACTCTAGGGAATGATATCGAAACGTATTCATCTGTTGGTTGAACTGTTGCAGCGTATATCGAAAAGTCATCAGATTCATGACTATCTGGTGACTCGGTGAACGTTTGACTACTTGTTGGTGTTACATCACTGAAATAGTTGATATTTAATGAAGGATAAGATTGCTGGCTTGTAGGAGTTTCGTTAGAATCTGATACTTCTGTCTTTGATTGTGAAGCGCTACCGACTACATCGTCAATCACTTCTTCTAATGGTAATGTAATAATTTCTTGAGATTCATAATTTGATGTCGATGCATTCTCTTTACTTTTTACTATTTTATTTCTTTTACTGGCTAGAAGACTTAATTGGTGACGACATTTATTTCAAATCACGTCACCGCTTTGAACATAAAAATTGTATCTATTGTGAAATTTCATAGCATCTTCGCGTTCATCAAACTGTCGGAAAGGACCATTTAATTTACGGATAAAGATTTTGCATCGAACACACTTTCTATTGTCTGTTTTTTTAGTCGGTGTTTCATAACCTACAGCCTCCATTTTGTTTATTCTGTTGCATGGAAAATTAATAAAATTAATGAAACAGTTTTATGAAAATTGTTGATAAGAAATCTGCCGTCCAAAGCATGAACAGTCTTAATTACATTCAAACAAGATTCGAGAAAAACAAAAAAAAATTATTTATTCTAAAATCCATACAAAAAAATTTTATTTTTGGAAAAGGTTGAACTTTATAATTTTATTTCTGAAAATTCTCATGTTTTAGAGAGAAATTCATAGGAACACTTCTTCATGATTTTTTACAGACCTAATTTTTAAGTTTTTTGATTGGTTCTTATATGTAAAACATGGTAATTAAAATTATTTATTGTTCATTACTTCAGAAAATGCTTATTTTCTTTCATTTTACATAAACTTTAAAATAAATTTTGGATCATGTAAATTAGAGCCATCAATAAGAAGTAATGACAGTTTAAAATAATTATTATTGAAAATATCCTTTCGCAAACTAAACATAATCATCTGGTTTAAATAATCTAAAACTATTAAAATAAGTTTCAAAAACAAATACTAGAATGTTATTTATCAATTAAAAGCTTAATTATTAATTAAACAACATTCGTTATTATTATAATTACAATTACTTTCGTAGGCAAATAAGACAGAGTCACCGCAAACTCAATTAATTATTAAATAATTCTTGTAACTACATATACAAACATCTTCTAAATACTTATATAAGTAGAATATTAATCAAAATTAATTTGACGTACAATCGCATCATTGACATGAATATCATTTGTAATCTTATATGTAAGATAATCTGATTTGCAATAAGTTGTTGGAACAAACTTCTGATTAACTGTGATGACTTGTACCATCACGTTTTAAAAAATCAGTTGATCAAAATACCAAATATATATTACACTGTACTAATTTTCATTTCATAAAGAGAATTACCAGATGTAAATTATAAATAATTTTTAAAAATTTGGACAACAAGCAATACTGCGAACAAAGTTACCTTCATTAGGACTCACATAGTAAGTACTTCTATTGTTTCAAATAGAATAATTCATCCAATTAAAGTAAATAATTTTTCAATAAAAAATCTACTTATTTTAAAAAGTTGTTTTATTAATGAAAAAGAATAATTAAATATTTACTATTTCACTTGCATTAACTTTCTATGAAAATTACCTGTTCAATGGAAAATGATGATTCAATTTTGGAACACACACTGTTAAAAGAAATGATAGTGACTTCCATTACATTTAATGGAAGCCATTATAAATTCGGGAGGGGGGGTCCAATACATAGAATGTTCATCTAAAATTTGCGTCAAAAATACGAATTCCATTTATTCGAACAATTATTCCGGAATTTCGAAGTTTAAATTTAAGAAAATTGATAAAATAGAAAGGTGTAAACTAGAAATGCCCAATCAACCGAAGTTAGATTATTAGAATATTATTTATTCGAAATTAAAAATGTGTCAACTATTTCGAAATTATAACTGAACTAATAAACGTAAAAATAAAATAGAAATTCATTTAACCGAAAATTACTAAGTTCAAGACATCAGCAATGAATAAATCAGTAGTTTTCGGTTAAATAAACTTCTATTTTATTTTTATGTTCATTAGTGCAGTTGTAATTTCGAAATAATTGACTTATGTTTAGTGTCGAATAAATAATATTCTAATAATCAAACTTCTAATGATTGATCAATTGTAGTCTACACGTTTCTATTCAATAAATTTTCTTAAATTTGAACTTCGAAACTATGAAATAATGGTTCGAATAGTTGGGATTTGTATTTTTGACGCAAATGTAAAATGGACATTCTAAATATTGGACCCCACCCATAAATTTATTTGCTGTGAAAACCTATCTCAGCGACAATTTCAACTAATGTTGGAATGTAGAGTTTTTTGATAAATAAATGTCAAAAATTGTTAAATTTACTCCAACTGTATTTTTCATATTATATTAAAGTATAAAAAACTTGTATGCAAAGTCTCAAATCACTATTTATCATAGAACTAGAGATATGAGCAAAAATGTAATGTTCAATAACAGCGCTACCCCAACTTTTTATCAAACTTCATGCTCTTGAAGCTCATTGATATGTATTCAAAGACTTGCAGTATTATAACTTCTTTTTTATTGTTAAGTTAAATTACATTCACCTGTAAAGTTTTAAGTCTATATCTTTAATAGAATAAAATGACTTGAAATGTAATATTTTAGCAGTGTCATAATTACATGTAATGGAAGCCACTATCATTTCTTTTAACAGTGTGTGTTCCATAATTATATAATTATTTTCCATTTAACAAGAAGTGTTACTATGAATTTATCTCTAAAACATCAGAATTTTCAGGAAAAAAATGAAAAAGTTGGAATTTTTCCAAAAATTTAAAAAACATGAGTTTTTTATTTTGGCTTTTTATAAATTCGTAATGTTTAAGAATGAAATAAATAAGCGAAAAGCTATACAAATGTATACCTAAATAGATGATTTGAAGGTCAAGCACTTCCATGAAACCACTACTTTGTCAATCCAAAAGGGTTTTTATGTCATATATAAAGTATAAATAAAATATCTAATTTCAATAATATTCATATACTGGTTGGAAGATATCTAGAACCTAATGACAGAAATAGAGTTGATTTTATTAAAAAATGTTTAATATTGTGAAAAGATATCAATTGTTTATAAACATTCAATTCTATTCTGTATCTACTAAAGTTCAATAATATTTACTTGATATGATAATTTAATGAATTCTAATTTCGGATAACCTAAAGAATGATTATAATATTCTCATACTCAAAATTAAAATTCAATTAAATCTACAAGGTTATTTTTATTCTTACTTATTTGTTACACACGTTGTTTTACTCTGAATTGCCGATAACATTTAATAAAAAGTAAGTTTTTGAAGCTACATTATCATTAAAACATTTCTTTTCAAATATAAAACATTGTAAGAATAAATTAAGTATAATAATTATAATATGGAACTTCTGTTGAATAGATTCTGTTGTATACATCTATTTGCAACAGTTTCTACTGCTGGGATTGATTTTCAGTGTATTCTGTTAGGCTCTATTCACATAAAAAACATAAGGCTGGACACTGTTACGGAAAACTTGGTTCACGAACTCGCTAAATAAATCGACAATAGAGAATAAAAAATAGCAATGGTGTTTAATTTAACGTTACTATATATATATATAGTAACGTTTTTGTTTCATTTAAATATTATGACTTAATTATTAAATAAGAAAAACGATTTATCCTTCTTTGCCGGATGCTTCAGGTGTTACTTTTTAAAAAGGACCTATTGTAAGTTGTTTTCTTGGCTCTGATATTTGACCAGAGCCAAGTTATAGAAAATATAGCTACAACACTGTATTCTTCGTCAAAAAATATGAAAAAATACATGTAATCATTGTTGTTTATATTTTTAAGTAACTTTTCACAAATCCCACGGAAAAAGTGAGTTGCCCCGACATGCTCATAGCAGCCTCTTTTCCATTTTTGTTTTATAGCTAGTGATCCAAAAATATTAGAACGGAGTATTATACATATTTTTTATGTATTTTTTGGCGTAGAATCCGATGGTGCCATTAGTTTTGTTGTAACTATTACTGATAAAGCAAAAAAAGCAAAAAATTGATAAAAAATAGCTAAAAAACAGGGTTTTTCGACTTTTAAATATGGCGCACCACTCCAAAAAATCTGGGCAAAATAGGGCAGATCAAGGACGCAAATCCTCAACTTTCCACAAATTTTTGAGGCGGCACCCCTTTTTTCAAAGTTTTTAGAGCAATTTTAAGAATATTTTATTGTTTTTAGGTTAGTTTTTGACGTCAAAAATAGCTGAAAAAATTACAGTGAATGCGCATTTTTATATAGAATATGCTTAATTTTTTTCAAATTTCTTAACCGTCAATAAGGTGCCGAAAAAAATTATTTAAAAAAAAACACGTTTTTTTGAGGTTAGGAGTACTGGAGATGGGAGGGGTAGCAGGTCGCAGTTTAAAATTTCATTTTTGAGCAAACACTAACTAATTTTGGACGAAAATTCGAATTCCGTGATGGGGGCATTTTACCTATCTTAATGGGGGGTACCCTTTCAACTATCAACTAGCAAAAAATGATGGTTTTTTTTAATTTTTCCGCTAAATTAAGTAACTTTTATATTTTTTCACGTTTTGTGCCTTAGTCTTTTTTTTTGTTATAGAAAAACGAAAAGAGAGCATTTGAAAAGCAAGTTTAATCTAGGTAAACTTCCTTTTTTTATATTATATAGTCAACTACCCCGATATGTCCGCTTTCCTTATGACCATACCCCTCCGTTAATGTTTGAAGCTTGCCCTCTCCATGCCTACTAACTCTCAAGCCTTGAAATTTATATCCGAGATTCTCTATATGACCACGAGTTTCTTGAATTCTTATTGATTGGAGAAACATGAATTTAAAAACAAATTTTACCTCAATCATTTTTATTTAAATATAAAAATGAATTTTATATTATTAATTATCCATCGGAATATCAAACATTATATGATGATGAAATAAAATCAAAATTTTCATCTTGGTTAACTTTTCTATCATCAATTTGGAACGATCAACATTGATTGATTCTTTTACTTCTTTTTGATTATGATCATAATTGAATACTAAAATCATTTAAATCATTAATAGTATTACCTTAAGTATTACTTTCTACACATCATGTGTATCAGATACAAAATAATATTAACTATACACGTTTGTTATTAAAAATATATAAACACAGGATTGTGCCTGGAACCGAGAAATGTAGCATGCGCCTTAGTGGGGGTACATCGATACACTGTAAAAAATTTTGTGTAATTCGTCAAATTTTATTTTGTGTTAAAATTTTACAAACGTTTGTAAAATCAACACAAAAAATTTTGTAATTTAAAAATTAATACAAAAACTTTTGTAAAATTAACACATGGAGTTTGTAAATTTTACAAACATGTGTGTACTTATAAATTTTTACAAAAAAAAATTTGTATTTCATATCTAACACTTATGTGTGTTAAAATTACAAATTTTTTTTCACTGTGTACTTGGAATTTTAGGGTCGCGGAGTTTCCGTCAGAAGGATCTTTCGTCAGAAGCGGTTTAAGGCCGGTTTACATGGTGCAGCGGCGAAGAAGATTTGTGTACGAAAAAAGATTTTATAGTGTTAAATCATTGCATTTTATTATAAATGTTAAATATACTTGATTTAAAAAAAATAAATAAATATACATCATGTAGCAGCATTGAAAGTAGATACATTATAATTAAAATTGTGTCTATAAAAAAATAATATAATAAAAACTATAGTTATTTAATATAATAAACTATAATAATTATTACAGTAAGACTATTATTGAAGGCCCGGATGCATTAAGGGCATTTACGCTCGGAGCACGTAAAACTAAAGTCACTTGGTAGTAAAAATTTCATTTTCTTCAAATAAATTTCAAAAAATTTGACGTTGTAAAACTCATCATGCCGCATCTTTTTTATATTAACAGTTTTTTTATAAAATTTTTATTTTTCAAGAAAAAAATTAAAAACAAGAAAATTTTTTACATTAAATTTCAATACTTTTTTAAACTTAAATCGTTGTAATTCGAGTAAATATTAACCAATTTCGCTGAAATTTGAAATATATTTTCTAAATATTATAGCGAAACTTATGATAATTATAAAAAATGTTAATTCTTAAATAGTTAGTCGCAATTGTTTATTAATTAATACAAATTACAAATTGTGCGTTTATAATGTACTCGAGGAAAAAGTATCGAGGGAACTTTCAAGTACAAGAAACTTGTAGCGAGAAAGTTTTTGGTTTTAGTATAAAAAAAATTTGTGGAAAGTTTCAAATCGATTGATGAATAATTAAAAAAGATATAACAACATTTACAAGTAGCGTGCATGCGGTCGAGCGCTGCAGTTTTCTTATAAGTTAGATTCTCAGTGAATATTACGTAAACTGAATGACTCTTGGTAATATTATTTGGAAAAAGCAATAATACAAATATAACAATATGATATTTATTAAAAGTAAATAAACATATAAATAAACAAACAAATAAATAAATAAACAAAAATCTGTAATGTAATTATTTAATAATTAAATAATTACATTACAGATTTTTCTTTAATACTGATTTTTTTATTGTTTCAAAGGATTTCTTTTTTGTCTGTTAAACCTTTTTTTCTTTCGCATTAGTAATATGAGTTTTCTAAAAACATAAAGTGTAATATTTTTAAACAATATAATGTTGGGATTTATATTTATAAAAGTAAACATATATGCGTTTGTACGTTCACTCTTCTTTTATATAAACATTATTATGAATTTTATTCGTATATATATATATATATATATATACGATTTAGGCAAGTGCTGTGGTCTTAACATATAGGAATACCCACACAGCATGAAAGATATCATTGGAATATTCCGAAATATTCCAATGGAATCTTTCATTGAAATATGAATGGAAGCTTTATGGAAGAAAACAGAAATATTCCTGAAATATTGCAAAGAAAAACTTTCTACGAAGAACCCCTGGAAGCCTCCGTAAACCTTCCAAGGAAGATTTCGTTGGAAGATTGATGAATCATTGCACCGAAAGATTTCATGAAAGCTTTATAGAAGACTTCGTTTTCCTTTTGGGGAAATGTTGGGAATTTTCACTGGAATATTCCGACTTAAGTCTCCTGGAAGATTCCGTAAACCTCCCAAGGAAGATTCCGTTGGAAGATTGATGAATTATTGCACCGAAAGATTTCATGGAAACTTGAATGGAAGACTCCGTTTACCTTTCAGCGAAATATTGAAAATTGTCATTGAAACATTTCAGTGGAAGGCTCCTGGAAGATTCCGTAAACCTTCCAAGGAAGATTCCGTTGGAAGATTGATGAATCATTGCACCGAAAGATTTCATGGAAACTTGAATGGAAGACTCCGTTTACCTTTCAGCGAAATATTGGAAATTGTCATTAAAACATTTCAGTGGAAGGCTTCTAAAAGCTTCCATAAAACTTCCATGGAAGTTTCCGTTAGAAGATTGATTATTCATTGCGCCGAAAGATTTCATGGAAGCTTGAATGGAAGACTCCGTTTACCTTTCAGCGAAATATTGGAAATTGTCATTGAAATATTCCAGTGGAAGGCTCCTGAAAGCTTCTGTAAACCTTCCAAGGAAGATTCCGGTGGAAGATTGATGAATCATTGCACCGAAAGATTTCATGGAAGCTTGAAAGGAAGACTCCGTTCACCTTTCAGCAAAATATTGGAAATTGTCATTAAAAAATTCCAGTGAAATGCTTCTGAAAGCTTCCGTAAACCTTCTAAGGAAGATTCCGTTGGAAGATTGATGAATCATTGCACCGAAAGATTTCATGGAAACTTGATTGGGAGACTCTGTTTACCTTTCAACGAAATATTGCAGCTGAATGTTGGCAATTTTTGACTGAAACATTCGGGCCGAAGGCTTCAGGAAGCTTTCGTTAAAATTTCATGGAAGATCCCATCAGTAGACTAATGAATCAGGAATCATTATTTTAAATGAATGTAAAACGGATACTACACCAGCACTCATAAATATGGCTTATCCTCGTTTGTAAGTTAATAAAAAACAATGTTAATGACGCTATAGCTACACCAAAAAGACATTTTTATAAAAATGAGATAATTGTTATAAAATAAGGTCATTTTTTAACGAAAATGACTTTATTGCAATAATAAAAAACAAGTCCTTTTCCATTCAAATTTTTTATTATATCTAATGACGATATTTTCCATATACATTACTTGACACACCAAAAGGCGTTTTAAATAAGGTCATTTAGTATGTTAGGGATTAGGACAAAAAATGATGTCGTTTAGTATGTTAAATGTTAAGGAAAAATGACGTTATTTTTTAATAACAATGACGTTTTTTTTATATAACTTCCCACATAGCATGAAATATTTCTGAAATATTTCTGAAATATTTCATTGAAAGATTCGGAATAAACCAGAAAAATTGATATAAAATGTTTCTGAAATATTGATATGTCCGCCTAGAAGATTGCTTTGAAATATTTCATGTAATATTTATGTAACATTCTTTCATGATTTTGTGAAATATTAATTTGTAATATTGTTGAAAGATTGCAGCAACATTTGATCAAAAGATTCATGGAAGAATATGAATCTTTCAAGAAATGTTTCTGAAATATTTCTAAAATCTTGTTTAAAATATATCTAAAATAATGTTGGTGAAAGATTCTATCAGATATTATTTTGGATTTTGTAAGAGTTGCATCTCAAACCATATTAGATACCTATATATTTATTTTTTATTCAGAATTTAAGCGCTTATTAATTTGTATCAAGAATTTTCGGTCTTATATACTAAACAAGAGAACGTCCCACCACTTGCGAGAGTTTGTCAACCGCATTATGATCACATGAAAATATAATCAAGTAGCCACCTGCTGGCAAGATGAAAGAATTGCTACGCACGCAAGATAAGTACGAATATTTAGACAATATTTCTCTAATATTTCAATATTTCTGTTATATTCATAAATCTTTGGGAATACTTCAAGAAATATTTCTGGAATATTACAGAAATATTTCATGAAATATTTCTTGAAAAATTTGCGCAGTATTGATTTAAAATATTTTGAGAAATGGTGCAGTAATATTTCTTCAATATTTCAGTGTTATGTTCAAACATTTTTTCAAATACTTCATGAAATATTTTTCAAATATAACAGGAATAATCAATATTTCATGACATGTTTCTTGAAAGATTTGAGAAATATTAATTTGAAACATTTCAAGAAATAATGTAACAACTTACTTGAATATTTCAGTGTCGGATTCAAAAATTTTTTTGAAATAAAACATGAAATGTTCCAACAATATTACAAAAATATTTCAATGAATTATTTAAATTCATAAACTGAAATATTTTAAAGAAATATTAGTTCATCACTTATTTAATATTTCACTGAAATATTTCATTAATAATTTACGGAGGCTTTCAGTAACCTTTAATGAAATATTCCATAAAAAGTTTACGGAAGCTTCCGGTAAACTTCCTGGAAGCTTCCAATGTTTTTTCTGCAGTGAATTTAATCTTCCACATTTTCTTCTAGGAAGCTTCCGGTAATATTCCACTGAAATTTTTAACGAAAAACTTACCTAAGCTTCCTGGAAGCTTTCACTGAAATATTTCAGGAATGATGTACGGAAGCTTCGAGTAAGCTTCCACTGAAATATTCCATGAAAGATTTACGGAGGCTTCCAGTAAGTTTTCACTGAAATGTTTTATGAATCATTTACGGAAGCTGTCGGTAAGCTTCTATTGAAATATTCCATGTATAATTTACGGAAGCTTCCAGTAAGCTCCCACTGAAATATTCCATGAAGGACTTACGGAGGCTTCCAGTGTGCTTTCACTGAAATATTCCATGAAAGACTTACGGAAGACTCCTGATCGAGGACATATCCATCTTCCGGAAAGTTTCCACTGGAAACTTCCAACCTTTCTTCCACATCTTGTGGGAAGCTTACATGTTGTGTGGGTATTTTGCTATAAGTCTTCTTTTGTTTAACGTTTAGACTTGTAAAATTGTACACCATGGGGAATAATGGAATAAAAAAACGGTCAAAAAAGAACAAGAAATGATACATCGTTCTTTTCCGACCGTTTTTTGATTCCATTATAAGTATAAAATAATTTTCATTCCTCGTGATGTACAATTTTACAAGTCTAATCGTTATACAAAAGAGGACTGGTAGCAAAATATTCCTAAGAGTGTACGTACATACGCATATATGTTTACTTTTATAAATATAAATCCCAATATTATATTGTTTAAAAATATGACATTTTGTGTTTTTAGAAAACTCATATTACTAATGCGAAAGAAAAAAAGGTTTAAGAAGGGGCCGAAGTATCTGTCTTTGTCTAATAGCGTTTTTCATCATTTATGTAAACACTATCCGGTATAACAAGAAAAAAATAGCAGCCCCCGCTAGATATTAGTATAATTAGTAAATTTTGTAATAACAACCAAATTTTTTACCGCATAGTTTTTGACTAATTAGAGACCTACTAGCAATCTAGAATATAACCTATCTTTTTTTGGTAGGTCTCTAATTATTCAAAAACTACGCAGTGAAAAAATTCGGTTGTTATTACAAAATTTACTTATCATACTAATATCTAGCGGGGGCTGCTATTTTTTTCTTGTTATACCGGATAGTGTTTACATAAATGATGAAAAACGCTATTAGACAAAGACAGATAGTTCGGCCCCTTCTTAACAGACAAAATAAAAAAGAAATCCTTTGAAACAATAAAAAAATCAGTATTAAAGAAAAATCTGTAATGTAATTATTTAATTATTAAATAATTACATTACAGATTTTTTGTTTATTTATTTATTTGTTTGTTCATTTATATGTTTATTTACTTTTAATAAATATCATATTGTTATATTTGTATTATTGCTTTTTCCAAATAATATTACCGAGAATCATTCAGTTAACGTAATATTCACTAGTAAATTATTTACTAAAATTATTTCACGGTATTGTAACGACCTAAAAAGGCTTTCTAAAATTTTTCTTTTTTATATACTTTAGCAATAGCCAACATCAAGACGTTTTGTATTTATAAAAAGTATATTAGAATCAATATGTACTACTGTTAGCGTTAGCTTAGGAAATTAGACTCTAGGTCAGCATGTATAATTTCGTTCATATTTCGCTACTAGGCCACCGGAAAACGTACGAAGTTTTATTACCCTAGTAGACGTTCGTTACCTTTTTTGGGCCTAGCCGAAAAACTTGGTAGCCTATGAAGTTTTGCTCGTAATTCTTTTGTTTAAACATTTCGTTAGGCCACCGGAAACACACGCTTTCTGTTTCCTTTTATGGTTTTAAACAAACTGTACTTGACCAATACCAGCTACAAGAGGTGGACCCAAGTTCGACACGTGCCATCTCCAATAATTTTTATTGTCTTTTTCCACTTTTGATCTCTTTTTGTTAGTATAAAAAGACTTGGGACCATCCTCTAGGAAGCCAGTCATTTGCTCATTTATAATTGTTACAGATCACTTGGATTATTGACCAGCGGGTCACTATTAATAATAAAAAGAAGCCAGTTCACCTAAATATATAGTACAGTGCGGCCGTGAGTTACTTATATATAATAATCTACATTCAGTGAAAAATTAATATTTTATAAATTCTGTATTAAGAGCAGGTCGTATATCTCTATCCTTTTCTAACCGAAAAATTCATTTTTCTGCAAAACCTGATAATTGTAGCAGAAAATAAAAAGAAAGCCCCATCTCTTATAATAGAAAGCAATATTTTCTTTGATGAGGAAAAATTATTTTTATTGCTTCGTTTTTACGAAAACTTTGAAAAACTGAATTGTCCATCCTAATTTCTATTTTTTAAGTTTTTCAAGGTTTTCTTCAAAACGAATCGATAAAAATAATTTTTCTTTATCAAAGAAAATATTGCTTTTTATGATACAAGATGGGGCTATCTCCTTATTTTTACTACAATTATTAAATTTTGTAAAAAAATCAATTTTTTTATTAGGAAAGGACAGATATACTCGACCTCCTCTTAACTTGAAAAGTATATTGAAAATCTTAAAGTTATAATCTAAAAGTATTATTGCATTATTTTGGAATTACAATTTCTTTATTTCTACTTTCAACGTCGGAAAGTGTATTAACAAATATAAACAAAAATCATAAATCTAAAAATTATTATTATAATACAATCTTCTTGCGAGAACGAATTTATAACAAATTGTGTACCAACGACCGACGAAAGATATATATATATATATATATATATATATATATATATATATATATATATATATATATATATACATATTGTTTAATAAACCAGGAACTTTAAAGTAAGTATAGACGATTGACAATGTGTGGTTGTCCACTTAACCACTTAATTATTTAATAATAGATTAATGTGCCCGTCTATGGAGGCACGCGTGTATAGGATAGGAAGGAATCTAAGGCAGAAGAGAAAAGTACGATTAATATATGATATAATACGCCGGTACTACCGGCTACCAGTCTTTACTGGTTTACAATGCTGAGGCTCTAGCACGACTGACTAACGACGCTGACGCGTCCCGCAACGAGGCCCGAAAGCCCTCTACAGTAGATTTTGACATGCGCACTAAGGCGCTTAGCGTGTAGACACCTACAGTTAACCTGACAAATTATTTAAAAACCTTTCTTTTTTTAAATCCCTTCCGATTCTTAACGAGTTCTCGAGCTCGCGAAAGAAATCACATCCTTTCTCCTCCCTGCCACGCAATTAAATATATTTGCTACGCATCCGCTCGGCGTAGCAAAACTATAACGTTCATCAATAAAATTATATTTATATTTATAAATAATCAGAATGTTACAGTATCATAATCAATAACTATAATCATTACTACAAGATTATAATCATTGATTACCCAATGTAGTTGTAGAATTAATCGTTGAATATATTGTAATTAATAATTATGATTTTGTAGTTATTATTATAGTTATTGATTATAATACCGTGAAATAATTACAGTATATCATAGTTTTACTGTAATAATTATAATATATCATAGTTCAGTAAAGTAAATAACTATAGTTTTTATTATAGTATTTTTTAAAAGGGTTATAGTAAATATTAGGTTATATAACCATAGTCCTATATATATATTTATTTATCAAATGTTTTATATCATAATAAAAATTGTTACTACCAACTAATAAGGCTTAAAAATTTGAAAATATGATAAAAACGTTATGATGAATGATTTAGTAAACTAATGAAAGTACAAAAAGATATTAAAAGAAATATCAAATGAATGTTCCCTTACGAAAAATAAACTTAAAAACACCGAAAATAACACTGTAATTAGCACTTAATCAACATTAAAATTTTGAGGATTATTTTGTGTACCGAAAAAACACCAAGAAAGCACCGTCAAGAACACCCGAAATTTAAGAGTGCTTTTGATTTTGGTGTACACCCAGTGTTAGGTATTCATTTTGGTATACACCCAATTTCAGTGTGCATGATGTGTACACTCAGTTTTGGTGTATACAGTGTATACACCCAATTTTGGTGTACACACTGTATACACCAAATTCTGGTATGCACAGTGTATTTTTAATTTTAGCATACATATAATTACAAAATTTTATTTCTGTAATTATAGGTAAACATTGAAATTAGGTATACACGATGTAGACCAGTTTCAGGTACAAATAAATATGAATGCCTAAAAATAAAATACAGATAATAATAATTAAATTTATTAAATTTAAAGAAAAATAACTAAATTTTTAAATTTAAATAAATAATTGATAATTATAGAAATTTATTGATACTAAAATAGTTTTTATTTTTTTTTATTATACATTAATCTCTTTGTTAATAATAATACATTATAAAAATACTAAAATTATTAGGAATAACTTTTGTTACGAATTTTATTTTATTATTAAGCGACTAATATAATATTAAATTATAAAAAAGGCGAGAAAGCGTCCGCGACGTGGATCTAACCCCGGGCCTCATGCACGACAGACAAGCGCTCAAACGTTGAGCCATTCCCACCGATGCATTTTCATTTCTTTGGTCGCTTCATATTCTATAAACTGCATACCTGCATTTTTTCTATATTCGCTACTATACGGCACTCGTAACACGTCTGAGGCCGTGGTAACGTCGTCCCCGACGTTTTATATATTAACTCCCATAGTTGTTATAGAAATCTTATTGATTTATCGACCGTGCAATCAGAAATTTTGTCAATCAGAAATTGAAAAACACGAGTCACTTTATGTAGACAATGCCTAGGTCTCAGGATAACCTACAGTTGGACGAAACATCATCCATCATAAGTGTATCTGCTTTTATAGCAGAGAATCAAAAAATGAGATATTATCTACAACGAAGTACATCTAGTGTTATAGAGGCTTATCGAAAGATAAAAGTCACTTCTTGTAGAGAATGCGTAGATGCCAAGAATTTAATCATAGTTTGAATAATTAAACCAATTATCAATTACGTGTCATTTAATTAATAACTAAAACTTTAACTATTGATTAAACTCTCGTATAATTGATAACTAAACATTTAATCATCATTTAATTGATATATAAAACTTTAATTCTCGATTAAACTTCATATAATTGAAATCAGTACGCAATTACGGGTCATTTAATTGATAAGTAAAATATAAACTATCAATAAAACTCTTAAATGATTGATAATTCAAATTTAACTCTCAATTAAATTTTAGATAATTCAAATTAGTTATCAATTACGGGTCATGTAATTGATAACTTAAATTTTAATTATCGATGCAACTCTCATGTAATTGATAATTGAAATTTAATTCTCAATTAAACTTCAGATAATTAAAATTAGTTATCAATTATGGGTCATTTAATTGATAACTGAATTTTAATTTTTAATTAATGTAAAATATTCTATTTAAAAAAAAAACAAGAAAACACAAAAAATTTTTATTTTGATTTTTGTTCATACGAATCAATAATATTAAGTTTATTACAGTTTTAAGTCGTAGTATAGTCTTTATCATTAAGAGGAGGTCACGTATCTCTGTCCTTTTCTAATCAAAGAATTGAGTTTTTTACAGAAACTAATAACTTTAGCAAAAAATGAAGAGAAAGCCGCATTTCGTATCAAAAAAAGCAATATTTTCGTTGATAAGAAAGAATTAATTTTATTGCTTCGTTTTCAAGAAAACCTTGAAAAACTTAAATCATAGAGGTTAGGGTGGACAATTTGGTTTTTCAAGGTTTTCTTGAGAAGGAAGCAATAAAATTAATTTTTTCTTATCAAAGAAAATATTGATTTTTTTAATACAAGATGCGGCTTTCTCTTCATTATTTGCTAAAGTTATTAGTTTTTGTAAAAAAATAATTTCTTTGATTAGAAAAGGACAGAGATACGTGACCTCCTCTTAAGCGTTTCAGCTACTTTTATTTTGGAGACTTATTCAATAAATAATAAATAATTTAATTTACAATATTACTCAAATATTATTTAGAATAATAGTAGTATACAATAGTATATAATAGTACATGATAGTCTATAGGAGGCTGGGAAAAGCCGAAAAACCGTCACACATGGCTACACGTGCAAGTCGTAAAAATGCAGATAAGATGCACTTGTGACTATGTTGGACCTTTTTGAGCGTTTTTCCAAGCTTAAAATTTTTGTACACGAAAAAGTTTTCAAAAATAATATTTCATATTTTCTTATTTTATTTAAAAACAATTGACAATTTACAAACTTTAGTTACAACATTTAATTACAATAATTTTTTCCTACATATAGATATGAAATTTTCGATTAAATTTCAAATTTTTATAGTTTAAAATATTTTTTATTATTAATTGATTACAATTAAGTTTAATTAACTTTTCTATTTTTAAAACCTTTTTCAATTTTTTAGCATAACCAGATATTCTTTAGTTAAGTTAGTAATTATTTAGTCATAAAATTAATAGTTTTAATTGTAATTTAAGTTCTTCTTTTATACACATACATATATACACTAGTGAATATTTTTAATATGTTTCTTTTTAGTATATTTCTTTTGATTATATTATAATAGTCTATAATTTTAATTTTTTATAACAAACAACTTTATTATATCATTTACAATAATCTATACAATTATATAGTTTTAGGTAATTATAATTATTATATTAAACAATAAATCAAATAAATATATTGTTTGTTAAGTAACCTTTTTTGAAACAATTTTAGAGATAAGACACTCAGCTATATTTTTAAATTAGTTAAGTTAAGGAATAGTAAATAAAATTATAATTAATCTTTTCTATGCTTTTATATGTTCCTTTTTCCCTTTTTAGCCATTAGAATAATTATGTATTCTTAATTTTAATTTTAAGCTTTATGTATAACCTTTTATATTTTTATATTTTTCATAATTTTAAGAAATTTTGTATTTAATATCATATCTGTAAAAGATAGAGGAAAAAGACGCAAGCAAGTAGAAGGCGAAAAATCTTTTTTCTTCGTCTTATGCATACTCTTGCTTCTATCTTCTTTCTCTCTCTTACCAATATTTTTGAAGGAAAACTAAGGAAAGTAGGGGTGATGCATAGGAAAGCATATAGATTTGGGGACATCACCCACTAATATATATGATTTTCTATATGCATGTACGCATGAGCCAGGGTATATAAGGACTGGAAAACTCAGTAAAATTGTCACTCGACCACGGTCTTTCTAAAATAGAAGGGCTGCGGACCGTTATCGGTTTTCTATTTTCCAAATCACTGATCATCATTTGATCATTGTCTCTCTTAGTAGAGATTTCTATTTCTTTCCATTTCAAAATCTTTTTCTATATCCAATTTTACTCAAAAATTATTTTCTATTTTCTTTTTTCCAAATTAAAAAGATAGAAAAATTTTAAACAGTCACTCGAGACTAAAAATTTTTCTTTTTCTAAGTTCCAATTTCAATCATTTTCTAAAATTCAAATTTTCTCAAATCTAAATTGAACATTAGAAATTTTCTAAGTTTCAATTTTAACTTAAAAATTTTAATACTTAGTTTTCTTTCAAAAAATATTTTCTTTGCTTGTAATTTGCGATCAAATAAAAATAAAAATATCTACAATCTAGCGACAGTAAGTATTTTCACATACTTCAATTAAATACGCATATAGACACACATCGACGTATGTGTATGCGTATGTATAACAAAGGTTCTAAGAGAGTGAAAACGCAAGTTGCTCACTCTCTCTGATGCCTTTGAGTATAAAGAGTAAGGCCAACACCGTCCTTTGACTGTTGATACTTACTCGAGTATTCAGGACTCCTAGAGATACAGAACCTTTTGGTTTAACTATCTCTCTGACGTCCGCAATTACACATACGTGCATGCACATATGCATTGTGTGCATAAGTGTATAAATTATCCTTTTTCTTAATTTTATTTATTTACGAAAGGTTTAGGGCAATACGGATCTCGCCGTCCTTTGACCGTGAACGATTGTCTCGAGACCTATAAGGAGTCCTTAACACTATAGGAGAAATCCGGTCGGCGCAAAGGCCTTACGGAGCCTTCTGACTATTAAAAGAGTTAGGTAGGAATTATTTAACCAAATAATTTTTAATCATTTCCCTTTTTTTAATCGGGATATAATAAATCGCGGTAATTCTTTTCCTAACCTTTACCTTTCTCATTTCTGTATTCATTTTCAATTTTTTTTTCCTTTATATATATATATATATATATATATATTCTAATATACAAAGAATCACATTTAACTCTTTATCGAAAGCTCAATCCCTGCTCGTGAGCGAAAGCTCAGGCAAAAAGTGAGCGCAGTTAAAATAGTTTCGTTCAGTGAAAGCTGGACGTTACATAAACTCTTATTTAATTGATAATTAAAATTTAATTTTCAATTAAACTTCTATATGATTGATAATTAAAATTTAATTCTCAATTAAATTCAGATAATTAAAATTAGTTATCAATTATGGGTCATTTAATTGATAACTGAATTTTAATTTTTAATTAAATTCTCATTTAATTGATAATTAAAATTTAATTCTCAATGAAACTTCAGATAATTAAAATTAGTTATCAATCATGGGTCATTTAATTGATAACTGAATTTTAATTTTTAATTAAACTCTTGTTTAATGGATAATTAAAATTTAATTTTCAATTAAACTCCTATATGATTGATAATTAAAATTTAATTCTTAATTAAACTTAAGATAATTAAAATTAGTTATCAATTATGGGTCATTTAATTGATAACTAAATTTTAATTTTTAATTAAGCTCTTATTTAATTGATGGTTAAAATTTAATTCTCAATTAAACTCTTATATGATTGATAATTAAAAATTAATTCTTAATTAAACTCAAGAGAATTGATATTAGTTATCAATTCTGTGTCATTTAATTGATAACTGTACTTTTAATTATCAATTAAACTCTCATTTAATTAATAATTGAAATTTAATTCTTAATTGAACCTCAAATAATTGAAATTAGTTATCAATTCTTTGTCATTTAATTAATAACTTAAGGCGACTACGGAAGTTCGGTTCGATTTCATTTTGTAGTTTACAAATTACTCTTTCAGTTTCTATAATTTTTTGAATTTTTTAATTTTCCACCATTTATTATAATCCGTAGAATGGTGGAAAATTAAAAAATCTGAAAAATTTTACATATTGAAAGAGTAATTTGTAAACTCAAAAATAAAACCTAACCTAAAATCCGAAGTCGCCTTAACCTTCAATTATCAATTAAACTCTCATTTAATTGATAATTAAAATTTTATTCTCAATTAAACATCAGATAATTATATTAGTTATCGATTACGTGTCTTGTAATTAATGACCAAAAGTTTAATTAATAATTAATAATGGATAATTACTCATTTGCACAACCCTGTATATGACGTATTGTATGTGTTTGTATGTGTCTGTATGTGTCTGTACGTGTTTGTACGTGTTTGTACATGAATGTACGTGTTTGTACGTGTTTGTACGTGAATGTACGTGTTTGCACGTGTTTGTATATGTTTTTACGTTAATATACGTGTTTGTACGTTAATTTACGTGTTTGTACGTCTTTGTAAGTCTTTGTACGTCTTTGTACGTCTTTGTACGTGTATGTACGTGTTTGTACGTCTTTATATGTGTTTGTACGTGTATGCACATGTTTGTTCCTGTTTGTACCTGTTTGTACGTGTTTGTACTTGTGTGTACGTGTATTTACGTGTATTTACGTGTTTGTACGTGTATGTTTATACGTGTAAAATTTTGAACCTTTTAATCATTCCAATAACACCTATAAATTTTTATTAGTTCACATCCTTACTAGAAAAAATGACATGAGCTCTCTCGATTGAAAATGAAACGATATCTCAAATGAGAATTCATATGATATCTCATGTGCAAAAAAATTAATTTTTCCCGATACCCGATCTCACATGAGATCTCACGTGAGATCTCATGTGCAAAGAAATTTTATTTTCTCCTGCACTTATAGCTGTAATCAATGTCAACGACATCAAATATGAAATTTGGTCTATAATTTAATTGATTTTTATATATTCTAACATTACGATTAAATGATTCTACTCTACATCTGCAAAACAATCGTTATCTAAAGCATGTTATTATGGATTATGGTTTAAAACTATATTCGAGCATAATTATACTTGGCGATTAAATAATAATGAAAACAAACAATTTTTTTACAAAGATTCAGACGATATTTACAAGTAATAGTTAAGAAACTAGTCACTACTATGCATATAGCCTTTTACACTCGAGAAGGCCATCACGTTTCAGTGACGTCTGAAGCGATGCCATTTGTATACAAAGGTTTGTACAGAATTTGTGTATTCACAAATTAAGTTACTTATTTCATGTCACAGACGAAATCATGTAAACGAGGCTCGAGGTCAGTCCACTGATTAATGACAGTTTTTCTAATCAATAGGTAGTGTCGTTCTATGACGCACGCTGCATCTGGTTTGGATTTACGGCATCACACGTCTTACCAATTGTTACATAATTTGCATGTCGCCGTAAAAACAGTTGCAGCTTTATTTATGTCTTGGAACATTATGTCAAACTACCTTCAATGAACTGACAGTGACTTAGTACTTAATATCTTTTTTTCATCATACTGATAAATTATTTTTACATATCATTTACAATTGCATCATATAGATTTAAATAATATAGGTTTTTATAACTTAAGAATTATTGATTTTACTTCTATTTCAGAGTATTATCGCAATCTTATTACTTGTTTTCCTAATTCAGTCGTGAATTTAACGTTATTTGGAAAATTTTAAAATCCTGTTCGAATACAATTTCAAACCATGGTATATAATTATATTTATACGGACTATTCACATAGTTTTTATAATAAGAATTATATTTATATGCAATGTAAGTCTAAACGTTAAAAGTAAGGTAATACACATATTTTATTATTATACTATTTCATTTTTATTGCATATAATAATAATAATGCTAATATTTAATTATTAAAGTATGAGATTATTTGAATAACTTACAAGGAGAGCACCCCACCTCCGGGATACGAATTCGGCTGAAACTGCAGAATATGATTTTTTGATGAAAAAAAATGAACCCGTGTTTTTTCTTTTCGTCGAATAGGCCACCTAGACAAGGATATAGACATATTTTTAAAAATATGGTGACTGAGAGCCTTTATAAGAATTTAAATAACCAAAGAATTAAGATTCTTACAAAAAAATGCATGGGAAATAAAATGAAGCACGGATTAAATGCTTTAATTTAAGCTTTGTTGCATTAAAAAAGCTTTTCTTGTTCGAAAGTTATTCTTAATTAAATATTACCACGTATTTACTTATTATTTTTAGCATATAAAATATGATCAATATTTCACGTTATTTCATTAATATATTTTAATCGTCTGTAACCTTTGAACCACTGGAGATTTTTTAATGCAACAAAGCTTAAATTAAAGCATTTAATTTGTACTTCATTTCATCTTCTATGCATTTTTTTGTAAGAGTCTTAGTTCTTTGGTTATTCAAGTTCTTATAAAGGCTCTTACTCACCATATTTTCGAAAAAATGTCTATATCCTTGTCTAGGGGGCCTATTCAATGAAAAAAAAAACATGGGTTCATTTTTTTTCATCAAAAAATCATATCCTACAGTTTCAGCCAAATCCGTTTCCCAGAGGTGGGGTGTTCTCCTTGTTAGTACACACATGTTTGTAAAAATAACAAACTCCGTGTGTTAATTCAAAAAAAATTTTTGTGTTGATTTTAAAAGTACTCAGAAATTTTTAGATTACAAAAACTTTTATGTTGATTTTAGAAAGATGTTTGTAAAATTTTAACACCAAAATTTTTGTAAAAAAAAAATTTTACGAATTACACAAAATATTTTACTGTGTGAGTTCATAAAAAAATAACAGCTCCAAAGAATTTTTTATTTTAACTAAAATGATTGTACTAATATAGCTAATGTCAAAATTTGTCAAAATTTAAAGAACAAGACGAAAAAAATAAAAAGTAATAACTATCTTTTTCAAATTTTTTAAATTGAATAAAATATATAAGAGATCCCATGTGAGATCACATATGAAATCGCACACGAGATTGCATATGAGATGTCACATGAAATCGCTTATGAGATCGCATATGAAATCGAATGTATATTCGTTAAATTTTTGAAATAAAATAAATATATGTGCGATCTGACATGAGATCTCACATATCTTTATTTTATTTTCAAAATTATACGAATATGTATGAGATTTCATAGGCGATTTTATATGAGATCTCACATGAGAGTTCATACAATATTTTAGTAGGGATGATTTTACTCGGCTTTTTCTTCAAATGTAAACATATTTACACTCCTTCGCTTCTCATTTATTTAAAATAAGTTCATACTCATACGTAGAATCGATGGTAGCGCAGGGGCTAAGGCTCTTGGTTCATGCCTTCGTGCATATACTACTGGAGGAAGCCTCCCAGCTATTAACTGCGTTACAAGGCGAAGAGAGAGAAAGCCTCTATTTTGGTACGTGCTATCTCTCTCTCACTTTCTTAGTGGGGAACAGAAGCAGCCAATCAAATCAGGCTAGAGAGAGACAGCACGTACCAAAATAGAGGCTTTCTCTCTCTTCGCTTTGTAACGCTTGCTGCCATTCGGAGGCTTCCTCCAGTAGTATATGCTCGAAGGTTCATGCTGTAGTAGATCAAAGTTTAATCCCCGAGAAAATTTTGGAAAAATTTTTCTGAAATTTTCTCTGTGAAATAGAACTAGGAGACCAGGAAAAACTAATTAAAAATTCTCCCTGGTCAATATCTGTTACGAAGAAATTAATGAATTCGAAATAGTTTTTAGATGCATAAAAATATTTTATTGAAGGCAAAAAAAATTTTATTTCAATTATTTAACTTAATTTTCATTTTAATATTACGAAATGTTAATTTAAAATAAAATTAATAATTTCCAGCATGAGGTATTTTTAAGTTAAAGTAATATCTTATGTATGTTGAGCAATATTTCATTGATATTTGAAAATGTTATTTTCACTGACGGAATAAATGATATCGATACAAAAAATATTTCCCCGATCGCTAGAAAGAATCTATTCGATTTAATAAAATTTTTTTGGTTACAAAGAAATTTTTTTTCCAGTGTAGCTATTAGATCAAGTAACGGTTGTATCATCTGTCTTTTATTCTTATCATGGAGAGACAAAGACAGAATTAGGTTCAAGTAGCAACCGGTACTTGAGTTAGGTCTATGAATAGGAGCCTAAGATCGTCTATGATAATAAAAATTTATATGGTTGGAATATATATTAAAAATAGATTAAATAATAAATACTATTTTCCACATTAACCTTTAGGGGACGGAAAAGCCACTATAGTAGCTTGATCATGGATAGATACTTTACATATGAGTATTTCCCAATATTGAAGACACGTATTATGTCTTTTTTATAGGAAATACTGAGAAATTGAAAATTCCACAACCCCCGTCCTCTAAAGGTTCAGAAATAATAAGCTGATTGAAAAAAAATTTTCTCTTATTTATTTTTTAGTCTATTTTCAATTATAATAAATTTTATTAAAAACGGAGCTATTAATTTTAACATATTTTAGAAATGAAAATAATACTTTTAATTTATTTAGAAATATTTTAATTTATAAAATTCATAGGAAAGGATTAAACATTTTCATCTTACCTGCAAGAAATAAAATGTTGGCTCTCGAATATTAGCCTATGTGACTCGAAGGATTACAGTGAAGTTAGCAGTTGTTATTTTTAACGAAGTGAAATCCGTTATTATCAAAGGCCTCACAATCGTCTGACACAAAAGTATCTTTTTTTCGTACTCTTCTTATACATCGGCTTTGTTCCAAATGCTTCTCAGGGCTGCGCACGCCGTATTCACAAAATTAATGACGCGTTAAATAGCTCTAAAAAAGCTTTCTGATTGGTCGATACAGCTTATCTATAAAAAAATCCCCAGTATGTGCAGTAGATTTTCGGATACAGCAATATACTAAGCATTACTGATGCGCAACTTCAAAAAGCGTGTTTGACACAGCCATTTGTATGCGAACGTAATTTAGTAAGCAAGACAATGAAAAGTCTGTGAACGCACCCATACGATGCAATACATACTGTTCCAAATGCTCACGATGTATATATCGTATATATATAAATTTTGCGAATACGGCGTGCGCAATCCCGAAAAGCATCTGGAACAGAGTCGATGTATTAGAAAAGTACAAAAAAAGGATACTTTTGTGTCTTTTGTGCCAGACGATTGTGAGGACTTTGATAATAATGGATTTTGCTTCGATAAAAATCACCACTGTCAACTTCACTGTAATCCTTTGAGTCACAAAGGCAAATATTCGCGAGCCAACATTTTATTTCTCGCAGGTAAGATGAAGATATTCAATCTTTTACTATGAATTTTATAAATTAATATTATTTTCATTATTTAAATATAATTAAAAATATTATTTTTGAATAAATTAAAAGTATTATCTTCATAGTTAAAATATTTTAAAATAAATTGCTCTGTTTTTAAGAAAATTTATTATAACTGAAAATAGATTAAAAAATAAATAAGAAAAATTTTTTTTTTTAATCAACTTATTATTTCTTAATGAAGAATAGTATATTTTTCCCCTAGGGAAAAAAAGTGAAGAATGTCCGAAATCGTATGTAAATTGTCACCCGAGCCGAAGGCGAGGGGGGCAAACATACGATTTAAGGCATTCTTTTTTTTCCCGTGGAGAAAATGCGATTTTTTTCAACACCGGGCCGAAAATACAACTTTTTTTTTTGGCGCTATGTAAAAAAGTAGTAGTTTCGGGCCAGGTGTTTAAAAAATAATATTTGTAATTTAATCTGTTCTAAATATATATTCCAACCATATAAATTTTTATCATCATATACGATCTTAGGCTCCTATTCATAGACCTAACTCAAGTACCGGTTGCTACTTGAACCTAATTCTGTCTTTGTCTCTCCATGATAAGAATAAAAGACAGATGATACAACCGTTACTTGACCTAATAGCTACACTAGATGAAAAATTTATTAGTTACGAAAAAAATTTTATTGTATCAAATATATTGTTTCAGGCAATCGGGGAAAAATTTTTTTTATTAATATCATTTATTCCGTCAGTGAAAATAAAATTTCTAAATATCCATAAAATATTTCTCAACATACATAAGATATTTCTTGAACTTAGGGTGAAATCAGATGGAGCGGAAAATAGACGACGGAACGTCACAAAACATTCATTCCGTCGCCTTGTTTTCCGTCAAATTTTTTCCCTATGTTCACATGGCGCGGAATGTAGCTGAAAAATTGTTAAAAATAGCATACAAATGTATCCGCGAATTTTAAATTAACAACAAAAATGTTAAAAAAGTTGGAAATAATCACCTATTGTTATTGTAATGAGATTCTTTTTTTATAAAAATAAAATATAGTTTGTTATTATAACCAAATATTTCAATTAACATCATTATTTTTTAATTATAAAATTGCTAATCAACGTCACAGAACTTCTATTCCGCTCCACGTGAATATAGGGAAACAAATTTGACGGGATAATAGAAGCGTCACAGACTTTTTGAAATTGTTTAAACAAATAGTTAACCAAAATAGAATTTAAAAGTTTGATTGAAATTGAAAGTACAGCTATGGAAAGCAAATTAAAAATATTACGTGAGGTTATTGAAGCACTAATAATTTTTTTAAACAAAATAAAAATTGATGTCGTCTATTACGTCGTCTTTACTCCGTTGGCAGAATACAAAGATGCGGAATTGAGGTTCTGTGACGTTCCGTCGCCTATTTTCCGCTCCATTTGATTTCACCCTTATCAATATCTCATACTGGAAATTAATAATTTTATTGTAAATTTATATCCCGTAATGTCAAAATAAAAATTAAATTAAATAATTGGAATGAAATTTTTTTCCTTCAATAAAATATTTTTATGCTAATAAAAAATAGTACGTATTAATTTCTGCGTACCAAATAGAAGTAACTTTTCATTGAATAAATATTGTCTTTCTTTAAAAATATATCTGAATTTTTCAATCCTAACAAATAATTATTTGTAGGAGAATATATTATTTTAAAAACATGAAACATCACTTTTAAGCATAGAAATAATTTGTTACAAGTAAATTAAAAATATTAGTTCAAATAAATGTTTCAACAAATTTAAGTTTGCAATATAAATTTTTAATTTTTTTTAACTACTGAAACTCTTTTGATTCAAAGAATTATTTTTTTATTCTAAAAAATATTTCTTTAAAACAGTTAAATGTTAATTGTAATTAAAATTTATTTTTTGTAATTATGTTTATAAATAATTGTTGTGAAATTTTTTTTATTACTGAAATATACGTTTTTAATCAAAGTAATAATTACTTTATTTATGAGAACATTTTTTAAGTTTTGCAGTTATATTTTCTTTACCCTGACAATTATTTTTTTTTTTAATTCAAAATCCTCTTCTTAATGTAAAGAAATGTAATAAATTACACCGTTTTTTTGCAACAACAAACATTCTATTGTTGAAAAGAAATAGGTTCATCGAAGTCATGAACTAATTTGTTTAATTTAAAAATTCTGTCTTTGGATTATAAAATTATTTGACGTAAGATATATTTTTCATTTTTATATAAAAATTATTTCAAATAAATATTACATTTTTTTAATAAAAGAATATAGCATTGTTTTTAAGAAAGTTTTACTGACTTTCAACACTATTTTGGAAGTAGCGAATTTCTTAAAGTTAAAAAGATATTTTTCTAAAATCGAAAATTTTTTTTTTCAAATATAATAATTTATTAAAGAATATTTCAAGGTTTGTTTTTATTTTAAAAATCATTTTATTTATTTAAAATTGATTTTTCTTTGACTCAAAGACATTTATTTCTCTGCAAAAACGCACCACATTTCTTCTATTCAAGAACAGCGTCTTTAAAGTTGAAAAAACTTTTTACGCTGTGCAGTAACAAATTTTGCGTGAAATTCCGTGATGAAAAGAACATTTTCACCTACTTATTTAATATCATTACAAAACAATGTATAATAATTATTTTTATGGTGAAAAATAAGGCTTCCTTTTTTTTTAAACATTCTGCAATTAAAAACGCAATTTTATTTCTTTAATATGAAAGGACAAAAATGAGCGACCTGCTTTAGGATATAGTACATTACGTAACGGGTATGAAAATGCTTTATTTACGAAACGAGAAATTTACGGCCCGAGCCGAAGATGAGGGTCGTAACGAGTGTTGTAAAAAAAGCCTTTCCATACTAGTTGCGTAGTGTATTTTTCGCCATGAGAGCCAAAAAAGAGCAACGAAGTTGCGATTTTAGGGTTAGAATGGCGAAAAATTTAGAACGTGCCTGTTTTCTTTTAATATCTCACAAATAATACAAGTTTTTGATTAACAATCATTGATTATTTTATTACTCACTAATGTCAAATTATTTTTTTCTTTTATGCTATATTATTGAAAAAATCCATAATTTATAAAAAAATATTCTTTTTATTAGTATTTAGTTTTTGAATAACACTAATTTAAAAATTCGTTTTATGACACAATATATAATCAAGTTGAGATTTAAATTAGAAAAGGACAAAACTAAGTGACCTATTATAAACCAAAATTTTTAAGGGTTTGCTTTAGACCTATACTTTATCAATCAAATATAGTTTAAGAATATGTTTCTTTTTTTTCATATGAATAAATATCAGAATTGTTTTTAATTCCAAGCAGAAATATAAAATGTTTAAAAATGTTTAAAACTGTTCAAAACTGTTTAAAACTGTTTATAAGGGCAAAATTTAGGACATTTAAAACAGTTATGAACAGTTTTAAACATTTTTAAACACTTCCAAAAAGTTTTGAAAATTTCGAAATGATTTTTGCTTTCTCATAGTGAAAGCATTGTATCGATAAAAAAAATTTTTTTCTATTTTTTCATTAATTTGTACATATTTGAACTCGGTGAGTCGAAAAAAGTGGTTTCCAGAAAATGTCTGTATGTGTGTGTGTGTGTGTGTGCGTGTGCGTGTGCGTGTGTGTGTGCGTGTGTGTGTGTGTGTGTGTGTGTGTGTGTGTGTGTGTGTGTGTGTATGGATGTGTGTGTGTGGATGTATGATTTCAGTTAGTAAACTGTATCTCGAGAACTACTTGATGGATTTGCTTCTAATTTTGCATGGAATTTAGTTTTTTGACTAACTTGCTGGGAAGCTATTGATAATTGGTTCTTCTAGCGTAGTTTTCATTTTAAAGTCATTTAAAAAAAAAGATTTGATTTTTCGTTTTTTTGTTTTTTTTTGTTTACTACTCGTTGAATTTGCTTCAAAATTTGCACGGAAATTATTTGTGATTGCCCGGATAAAATGAATTTTTAAAAACTGATTTTCTTAGCTTAGTTTTAATTTTAGAGCATTTTCAAATTAAAAAAAGAATGTTTCTATTTATTAATCCAATAAAATCTTAAAAACTACTCGATGGATTTACTTCAAATTTTCCATACAATTCAATTTTTCGATCAACTGGTGCGGAAGCTATTGAGTATTGGTTTTCTTAATGTAGTTTTTTTTTTAGAGTCATTTTAATAATTTTTAAAAAATTTCGATTTTTCATTTTTTTTGTATTTTACGTAAACTTCTCAAAGAATTTGTTCGAAAATTTGTATGGAACTTAATTTTAACTGCGAAAAGCACAAAAAATTTTGTAAACTAATTTTCTTAGCGCAATTTAATTTTAGAGCATTTTTAAAATTTTTTAAAAAATTTTTATTTTTACTTTTTTTCTATTTTACGAAAACCATTTGATAGATTTGCTCCAAAATTTGTATGCAATTTATTTAATACTGTCTGAAGAAAACAAGCTTTGGAAAACTAATTTTTTCAGCGCAGTTTTAAATTTAGAGCACTTTGAAAATTTAAAAAAAAATTTTTATTTTTCATTTATTTTCTATTTTGCGTAAACCATACAATAAATTTTCTCCAAAATTTTTATACAATCAATTTGCTATTGTCTGAAAAAAATAAGCTTTTGAAAACTAATTTTCTTAGTGTGGTTACAATTTTAGAGAATTTTAAAGATTGAAAAAAAAATTTCGATTTTTCTTTTCCTATTTTTTTTATTCTACGTAAAGTTCTCGATAGATTTGTTCTAAAAATTGCAGGGAAATTATTTGCGACTGCCAAAAGAAGGAAAATTCTCTAAAATTAATTTTTATTGTGTCGTTTTAATTTTAGAGCATTTTTAAAATTTTGAAAAAGAAATTTTGAAAAGAAAATGTTATTTATTTAACCAGTTAGATCTCGAAAATTACTCGATGGATTTGCTTCAAATTTTGTATAATATCTATGTTTTTGTATAACTAGACGGGAAGCTATTGAAAAGTGGTATTCATAGAGTAGTTTTTTTATAGAGCCATAAACATGAACTGTATTTATATATAAATATGATTGCATTTGATAAAGATTAGAAATTTTGTTGTCATCATTCTTTTTATTACTAGATTATATCATTTTTTCAATAGAACAAATTTTTTTGTATTACTTGATGATTTAAAATAAATTATAAATGTTGAAAAAGCGAAGAGCTAGCATATATGTTCGAAATTTATAAAGTACCATATGAGTAAATATTAATGTTAGACAATTTTTTAATATTAAAATCACATTTGAATAAATATAAAAAAATTAATGAAACTCAAATAGCTCTATGAGAAAGCATTCCGCCAAAGCACTTGGCAGCGTTTTTTTGAATGTCTTTTAAAAGTTTTCAACACCTTTAAACAGTTTCAAACCGTTTTAAAGAGTTTAAAAATTTCAAAATGATTTCAAACAGTGTTTCATAATTTTGTGTTTGTAAAAATTTTCTTATATGGGTGATTCTATTCTAACGGGTAATTACATGAGTAGTTATTGGGGCACCATGGACCGTCAGAACAAACCCCCACTTCACCACCCCAAAGGTTATTGACCACTAGGTCAATGACCTCTGAGAAGGCGAAGTAGGGGTTTGTTAGGCATGGTACCCAAACAACTGGAGGGTCACTCACCCCCCTCCTAGAAATTTAGAGTGGGGATAAAAAATATTTTAATCAATATTTCAAAATTATTAATTTAAAATTTTGTAATATAATCCTTTTTAATTATCGAAATAATAAAAACTTGAATTCAAAAGATTTTTAATTTCCAATTATAATAAATTTTTATATTGAATCAGAAAATATAACATTTACATATAAATTATTGTGTGTATGAAGGATGAGGAGTTGGTAACAGACAAGGTGATTGAAATACTCATGTTTTAAAGTTTAACAACACATTTATTATTAATAATAAAACATTACAACGTAGCATTCATACAATTAACTAGTGTGTACATATGATAAATAATAAATTCGTTTATGATTATAAACACATCTTCTTTTCCTAAAACTAGATTATTCTTTTTTAATAATTCGATAAGATCATTTAAAAAATTATCATTAAAACTAGACATTGTGCTTTTTATATCGCTAGAAGTATAGTATACATATTGAGATTCCTGACTATTTTCTAATACATTTTTCATATTTATAACCATTTCTCGTAATATATAATCTACAGATTTTACAACGGTATTTAAATATCTAATTCTATAATCTATACATTTTGATGAATCTTTCAAACGTGACACGTTTAAATACTAGTGACCGATTAAATCGACCATATTTTTCCGGCGGTCCACCACACTCCTCTCCTTCTGGTTGTGCGTCATTGGGTACCAATTCAAAAGCTCTCTCGTGAAAACTAATCATAAAACGGATAGTGTATCCGGGAATAGATAGCCGCTGATCCAGCATAGATTCCTCGTTATAGCAAGTGAAAAAATCTTCAATTTTATCAAATTCCTGCTTCAACGCCTCCCAACAGTCCAGTGACAGAGGTAAACCTTGAAAATTGGCTCCACAGAAGCGTACTACGGGTGCAAACTCCTTTTTGCCTTCGCCGCCTATATTCTCCAGGCCTACCTGGATAATTTTTCCAAAATAGCTGTTCAGCCCGTAGACCATTGGCAGAACCTGCTGCCAATAATTTTTCTTGCTGTTTTGTTTTATTAAATATGCCAAGCCATTACCAAATGTCTGCTCCAGGCTTCTCTTTTGACCAACCATCTTGCTTGAGCTTTGTTGTTACTGCTGCTTTCACCGTCGTCAAACTGTGGCTAGACTGAGTGGATGCCGCTTCTTTTATACTGTAAAGATTGGTGGGGGGCGCCGCAAAAAGCTGTTGTGCGACCAATCAGAGACAACCAAATATCATATTACTCGTACGAGATTTTTTCCACAAAATTCTTGACTATAGTATCATTTTTTTGCAAGTTCTGTGAGAAATTTTCCAAGAATTTCTTGAAATCCAATCTGCTAGACATATAATACAGAAACATGATACAATAATGACCACAAACGTTGGAATATTCGCTTTGTAAGCGTTTATTATTCCATCTAAATTTTTTACAATTTTGCTGAATACGTCATAAATGTTGTTGAATTTGTGGTGGTTTACCAAGACTATTAAAGCACCCACCTGTGCCATACTTATCAACGTATATGGCAACCCAGTGCGCACCACGCTGGTTATAATTTTGCGTATTAAGCACAAACGCACAAGGTTTCACCCACATCAGAGGAATCCGATCCGCTGGATAAATGCCTATGCGTGAAACTTGATCCTCATCAGATATTAAACAATCTCTTTTGAATTCATTGCGGAGAATTTCTAAAAATTCTTCCAAAATCAGCGATTTTACGCTGGGGTTAAGTTTCAGTAGCCAATGTTTCAGATTAGCAACGTTATTTAGTGCACACACGTAATTTGAATAAGGTGATTTTAAATAATGATGCATGCACTGTACACTGCTGAAATTTAAATTTCTAAAAGCTGGACAATCTTGTTCTTTTTCTAAATTTTTAATCTTACAGGTCGTGAGCTTGGAAAGTAGTTCAAGCTTTTCTTGACGGCGCACGAAAATTGTACGACAATTCATGCAAATATCTTCCAAATTTTTGTATAATCTTTTTATCGATATATCACCTTCGTACCACTCCAGACCATGATGATTCAGTGTCACCCAATTGTTCTGTCTCAAAGTATTTTTAGGTAAGCGTCTTAAATTACAAGGAGGCACCACAATCCAATGAGTGATAAAGTTTTTATGAATACCAAGTACAGCCACCTCCTTTGGAATCAAACGATTTTTGTTGTCCTTTAAAAACTGCACATCAATTACCACATCCATTCTGTTTGCAATGAAAGTTGCTCGCCAACTGAGATAATAAAGCTGGCTTTGCTTTACTTAAATTGTGAGAAATGTACACCCCCACCACCACTACTTAACCGCTATAATCCACGACAACCTGTCTCGACGAGTCAATTTCGAGCAAATTGTCGTATTCAGCATAAATTATACAATTTACAGCGCCCTCTAGTGGGTCGTCGCTGATAAATCAGGTGTCAAATCAAAAGCGAATAGGCAGTAACCATTTGGATAGTCTTCACGGCTAATCGAGTTGCCTGAATTCATAAAGTGAATACCTGTGCCGGAAAAAAGTGTATGATAAGCATCAACGTACATTTTGCTTTTTTTGAAATCTGGCTGTAAGGGCTTCGATGGCACTTGCATTCCATCAACGTACAGACACAAAAAATTTATATTAAAATTCTTGAAATTGAATGGGTTAAGACTTTTATCTCCGTTGTGAGCTTTATTTTCAACAAAACCGAGTATAATTCTTTTCGGCAGTTGACCTAATATGACATTGTCGATTGTTTCCCCATGCACACCATTATGTAACGTAACAGCCTTAACTTCTACACGTGTCAGTGGGTATTTTGCAGTAGTCTGTGACAATAGTTTTTTGTGTGCTAGCACAAGTAAAGAATTTAATCTTACCCGACGCACAAAAAGCGTAGCCTTAGTAATATTTACCGTGAAAGCACCAGCGGGATCCATAAGACAGAATCCATCACGAGAACGCACAAGCCTCACTCGAACTTTAACACCACCCAGTAATAATTTGTCTTGATTAAAAACATCACAATGTAAATGGCCGAGTAAATCAATCTTCCTGCCAATCATGAGTGCCTTACGTTTATTGAGACCTACATTACCACCTGTCGTATCGTCCATTTTCCCTGCTGTATCATCGTACCACAAACCACTCGTTAAATGAGACTTTTTAGCTGTTGGACCATAATTTAGTAATGTTTTAATGTAAGCTCTGTATGCATAAACATTGTCTGGCGGTGAAACAGGTTTCTGATTGAATAGCACGTCGACTTGATTAAACAACGAATGCAAAAGATTATTTATTGGTCCAACGTTCGGATCCTTAGGTGGTTCAGCACTGGTGCATGTTACACTTACACTCACACTTAACATTGTGTGAGCCAAGTCTAGATATTCAGTGTTGCCAGGGATTGTAAATTCAATTGGTGATTGGTCGTTGAGTGAAGATATCGGTTTGTACTATACCCAGTAAGAGCCTTCAAATGCAGTCTGTGTCGAGGGTTATTTAAAGAGAGATAATTCCGACTTGATTGACTGACAAGATTCTGTATGCAACAACGCCATCTTGAAATTTTAATTTTCGAAAATATCTCTAGCTATACGTGCTTTCTCATTCTGCTTCTTCTTCTTCTTTTTCGCAACCTTACCACTTTTCGAGCGTTTAGCCGCTGAGGTGTTTGTAGTACCAGCTGCACTCGATGACTGAACTGACGATGTCTCGTTCTTCTTTTTATATCCAGATTCTTCCCCCTCTTTTGCACTCGACTTACCCAAGAGCAATTTGTCCAGAACAACGTCGGCTTTTCTTTTGAGATTTTTACCACTCTCGCGAATGCATTTGCACCTTGCTTGATCTTTGGTATAGCTGCTCGGAAGAGACCTTTCAAAAAACTACCTACTCCTGCACCCGACTGGTGATAACCAAAACAAGGTTCACCAGCTCTAACGCACTTATCCCCACCACCAACCTTTTGATTATTGAAGAAATCTTCAAACTGAGACATTTTATTGGATGCGCTTAAAGTGAAGCGTTACAGTCAACGTACCGTAATCGAATGGAATGGGAAATCCGTGTTCGTCTCTTATATCTATTTCGATCGACTGAAACGCTGAAGAAAGCAGTGGTACGTACATGGGCGGTGTAGAGTTTTTAATTTCAACACCTCCGTAAACGTAATCGCGCAAATGAAGCGAGACTATACGTAGTAAGCTCGTGCGCATGTCACCTGTTACGTAAGGCTGGCAAATGTTGCTGTAAACCATCAGCACGGTTAGCAACCCGTTTACAAGATTTGCTTGCCGATTACCGGTAATGTAGTGTTCTTTATTACCTTTGCAAGAGAAAATTGGTACATTTTCCAGACCTAAAATTCTAAGTAATTTTTCCGATAGTGTAAACGTGTGCTTATAAGTTGTACAATCTTCTCCACATTGACATCTAACCCGTACATAGCCACCAGCTTGGATTTTGAAATATAAATGATTTTTCACATTCTCGAGATTATTTATTTCTTCTTAGAGACTTTCAATATCACGATAATCACCAGGTTTGACTCTGGCAAACACCTCGGCCCCCTGTTGAGTCTCTTCTGTTTCTCGCAAAACATTAGCCATTTCACGCTTGGCTGTTTTAACAGAAATGACTCCCTCCCGCTCAACTATTGATATATGCTGAAATGTGAGAGGTATTTGAATTTCCGTGAGTCCTACACACAAGTCGCCATAAAGATAAAAATTTTGTGATAATTGTGTTGTGAAATGTGTCGCCACATTGTGTGGAAAGACAAACTTGCTGCTGTTGCTCGGTAAAACCATATAAAATTCATCGTTCATTGTAAATTTTTCAAATCTTTAGCCGCTATCTAAGAATATAAATTTTTCTAGATACCCCCTCCAACTGAACAAATATTGTTTTTTCGCCCCCCTACCTTTACTCTTCAAAACCTCGTCAACCTCAAACGCTTCGCTATCTAAATCCTTGCGCACTCTGCTCAACTGTTCTTCGTAAAAATATCCGTCAATTTTTTCTCCACCAAGATCTGCCAAAGTATAAACGGGTGGTTGTTGTCTTGTGTCGACTCTTATAATTTTAAACAGCTCCAAAGTCCAGCCACCCTTGTATGCTTTCCTGAAGGCTGTCTTGGCCGACTGACACGAACCAGATCACCAACGCTGTATTTAGCTACTCTAAACGGCTTTTTTTTCGCTGTAACGCAATGTCAAATTTCGACGAACCACGTGAGCATTATATAAGTTGACCTTGGAAGGGGGCATTTTATAGCACTGTGCCAGGACTCGTTGTAACACGTCACAATTTTTTGCAAAACATCTATATAACGTCTTGTGCGCGAGTGAGTAGAGTATCGCCAGATTCGACCTTTGAGAGTTCGTATAAAGCGTTTGGCAATGGCTTCCTTTATATCAGGGTCTCTGACGACTTGGTAGGTAATATGTTTCTTTTTTAGCACCTCTTGCACCTCTCGACCGATAAATTCCTCACTTTTATCAGTCTGTAGGTAAATAGGATGTCTATCATAACATCGTGATAAAATTTTGTCCAATGCTACAGCGACGCTTCGGCTCGTTTTGTCGAGAAGAGGCTCTGCCCAGGCAAACTTTGAAAGTGCATCAATGACAATGAGAATATAGCTGTTGCCATCATTGTAGGTTTTAGGTGATCTAAAATCTGCCAAGTCACCTTCCCACACCTCAAAGGGGCTGAAGAAGTTGTAATGTCGACGAGGAAAACGATGTCTCACGAGTTTGTGTAAGGTATGTGCATCCTGACTCTCCAGCCACTTGGCGATGGTATTGTTATCAAATTTTTTGGGTTTTGCGCGTTTCAGTAGATGAGCACCAGCGTACGCTGGTGGTGCAGAAAGATTATAGTAATAATGCTCAAGACCGTCCGGCTTTGACGTCTCCTTCTTCCTTTTCTCATTCTTTCTCATTGCTCCTCTTCCTCTTATAAATTAGCTTTCTCTCTTTCTTTTGCTGTCATTTAAATGTATTTTTAATGCGTTTCAAAAATTTATCAAACGCAATTTTGCTGATCATGCACAAAACAGTAATACCAGCTGCAGTCTTTTCATTACCATTCGCAGTCTCCGAGAGCATGCGTGAAAATGCTCGTTCAGCCAGCAGTCTATCGGCTTTTATATGATTCGTTATTTTTTTATTTGAATATGAAATATCGTGCTCTAGACAGGCATTGTCAAGAGGGTTTTTTCTTCTCTGACCCCGTCTGAGACGCTCTTCGAGATGTGTGCCAGGGCCGAGAAACTGGTAGCCTGGCAGATGCATTTCAAAGGGTACAACTGAAATCAATTGGTCTATAAAAGTACTAGTTTTCTCCCCCTCCTCCTCCTCCTCCTCCTCCTCCACCCCCTCCATCACTTCCTTCCATGCTTTCACGTACGGTCCCATTTTAGCTGTTCGAGACGACTTTTTTTTGCAGGGGTTGATGGCGTAACTGCCAACTCGCTACCAACTTTTTTACGCTTTTTCGCACTCTCAACTTCTTTCTCCTTTACGCTCGTCTGACAAGTAGCTGTTGAAGTATAGTAACCTTCGTTTTCTGACGACGATGACGGCGATGAGTCAGCGCTATGAGATGCAATCTTACGCCACGGTTGATCGTTACTAATGAATTCTCGAGGTATACTAACTTGTCGCAAGACGCGTGCAAACTGATTGTATCCGCGTCGTGGTGGTCTTTTTCTACTTCTCATAGCCTCGTTCACCAAATCGACAATATGAGTACCCTTGACAACAGTGCCATCTAGTTTGATTATACTACGACTATCCCATTCAATATTACCAGCTTGTCGCAAGTATCTAATGAGATGTCTAGCATTGCTTCGAAATTTCTGCGGTACCGACTCGACAATCTGTTTGTCGTCGATTTCGTCATTATTGCCTTTATCTATTGTCGTTCCCGTTTCTAATAATGCTGTCTCGTATGGACGTATTATACCCCCACTCTCATCCTTCTCCTCCTCTCTTAGATGCAAGTAACGCTGCAAGATTTGCTGATATTGCAAACATTTTTGGCACTCATCACCCGCAGAATGTAAAATTTTACTCATTTCCTCGTCGAGGCGTGTCGTGGCTGTACCAGGTGTCTGGACACTGGATGCTGGTGTTGTATGATTGGAAGTTGCTACGTTATGCTGTTTCTGCTGATGCTGTTGCTCCAAGCACTCTTGCGGTACTAAAATCATTTTTCTTGCGTACTCCATGCCGATAAAACAGGTTTCACAACTAGCCGCAGTAAATATGCTGATTTTACCATCAATTTCCTTTTTACCTCCAAACTACCCAGTTTAGCGAGTTTCCGCAACAGAGGTGCGAATTTTCGCAATTGTCTCTTATAATACTTGCTGAGTGGAATATTTCCACGTAAAATGTTCAAAGCACACTCGCAAATGTACGTTATAAGTTTAGAATTTGCTTCGCGTACTATAGCCTTAACTTTATAGAGTTTGCTTTTACATAAGAAATGTAGCTGAGTCCAGTACTTTTCTGGAATTGGTCTGCTGCTACGACTACGTCTTACCGGCTCCATTACAATCGCACGACTGGAACATTACTCGAGCGAGCACCAGCTTTTATGGGTGTGCAACGAGGCACATAAACGTACTGATGTTTGTCAAACGGAAATATACAAGTACGAAATCTCACATTTTCAGGCGTACCCTGCTATAGATCTATGAACAAATAGCCATGTGGCTCTGCTGTGGCATCAAGATATGCCTCTTGCAAAAAACGAGGCTCCTTGGGGCAAACTTGACGCGCTAGATGATTTATTTGCGCTTGATCGCGCGGATTTTTAAATACCACGATGTAATTAGAGTTTAGAGAGATTTCTCGCTGACCTTGATGAAAGAGATTTTGTGAGATAAAGATGACGCTCAAGTTATTGTGATGACTGCCTTTGGTAAAGAGATTGACTACAGCTCTGCTGGACGATTCTCTCATCAGATCGTCGAGAATCAAGAGTTTTGCTCGTGGATCATTGGCATAATCTTCGCTCTTTGGTAAACCCTCGTGAAATTTGATTCCCTCACCCAACTCCTTGTAAATTGCCTGCCACTCGGTGTAATACAAGAGTATACGCTCGAATTTTGTATCACTCATGCGATCAATGTGATGCAAAAAATTCTTCACGAATACTGTTTTACCACACGAGCTGGGTCCACAAATCATCAAAGTCCACGGACGCATCCACCTGCAAACGTCCATGTTACCGCCGCTGCTAAACTTCTACTACTAACCTCATCACATCCTCGAACCACTCTACATATACGATCATTATTAGTGATGAGCAAGAGTGGGGGGCGGCGGCGGCGGCGGCGCGCGCGTGTGCGAGCAGTATCGTGCTGGCGCTAGCCAATCGCTTAGCTGATTAGCCATATAGCTGGCTAACGCCAGCATTATTCCGCTTTTTAGCTATATGGCTGGAAAAGCTTAACAAGTATTAACCTGTTATTTACTCAAAAGCGCTCGTCACCATCACTACTTGTACCTCCCACCACCACCACCACCGACACACTCTGCTCGTCACCCCCACATTTCCAGTATAAAAGTAAAAGCAGCATTTATAGATTAGTGCTGTACAAGTTTTGGTATCGTGAAAATAAATAAGTTATAGTCAACAAATTTGAGCAAAGGTAATCAAATTTTAACAAAAGATTCATTAAAGACTCAAATTCTTAAATTTTGAGAAAATTTTATAGAGACTTGTCGTGAGGAAGTGTGGTGATTATCCGTATCTTGCAGAAAAAATAATAATAATAATGAATCAAACAAAAAAGGTGCATTTCAAGAAAAGTTAACCGGATATTCACGTGATACGCGTGTGGGATTATGCGAGTCGTGGAGCACGACCTGGAGAGTGGAAGCAAGCGGCTCGTGACAGAGAGAGATTTAAAATGAGAGTGGAAAGAATGAAGATTATTCTGGAACCTATAATTATGAAAAAAATTGACGACTACTTAATTAACAGAAAATAAATTTATTATTTTGTTATATTAATTTTAATTTCAATAAATCATGAAATTTATTCCAAAATCGTTTTTGTCTTAATTCTATAACCTATATATATGTACATAATATTTTTACTTCGGTAATAATATATCAACATTTATTTATTATTTAATTAGATTTATAACCGTATGGATAGCTAGATTCGTTATTTACAAATCGTCTCTTTGAGTACACGGGCTCGCATATTTTACATTCAGGTTGTGTTATAACATCGTGAAACCGTGTGCGTCTAATAGCGTCATAGTCTACAAAAAGTGGCGGTATTTCACCAGTAATAAGATTTCGTATGGAATCAAAGTTTATTTTCTGACTCACCGACGAATTAAGTCTTATACCCTTGATTTTGCAAACACGCCATCTGGTGTCAAATATTTATATCCGTAAAATTTGGGTCCACCAGAGACGAATGGTGTGATACTTGTGCCAAGACCATAACAGGCCAATTCGTCGGTCAAGTCACCCAAGAACGGCCCTGTTTTCGCATCGTACTCACCCACGCGACTTACATACACAATAGAGTCAGTATCGTAATACAATACACGTTCACCCAACGGTTGCAATTCTTCGTAGAGTTTTAAACGCGCCAAGGCTGTGGTATAAGCGGCTACGACAACGTTACATAATGCCGATGGCTCAACAGCCGCTTCTGTGTTGTGCCAGCATACGTAAATTGTCGTATCGTCGATCGGTAAAATTGAGTTAACCTCGCTCTCAGCTCCACAGAGTAATTCAAACAACCTCTGTGGATCATCCACCACTTCGGTCTTTGGTATGTTTTCTCATTGACCAAATTTACCCCACAATGAGTTTAAACAGAGTTTTGCTACAGATCTCAAACCAGCGTTATATTTTATTCGATTTCTGTCTAATTTTATGCCCTCTTGTTGCACAAATTCCTCAATATATCGAGCAATCGCGTTTTCGTCAGCGTCAGCACATTCCGAAGGATAACCCGACGCGTACGTCTTCTCAGCGAAAAATTTATCGATATAAGTTGGAAATAGACCACTCTGACCCGTGGCTTTGTTGTACTGAGTAATTTTATAAGACCATATTTCAAATATTTTTCGGATGATATAGCCCATCTGAAAAGCTTTTCTTAACTCGTCAGCAACCCACGTACCGATAAAAACACGATCATCAGGATTTTTATGGTCACAATCTGCGGTATACATTAATTCAGCACATGTTCGACACAGTGGAAACAAAAGCTTATTATGCATTTTAATGGGGAGTACAGCATGATATAAATTTTGCGGCGGCAATACTTCACATTTAATAAGACCTTCAACGTGACTTATGTCATTCGTTTGACCCACCAGAGAGTGACACTCATCCTCGTCCACGTAGAGAGTTGGGTGACCAATGGGATATCGACCGTATTTATAGATATATGGATATAATGAACACACGTCCACGTATTTTATTTTCTCACCCTCTTTTGCATCGTAAATTTTGACTGTATTGCCCGTTCGCCCGCCAAAAAATGCTTCTCGAGGATTTAACGGTGCGTGCCATTTTCGTGTCTTATCTTCAATGTACGACCTCATATTCTCGTTTTCCGAGTACTCTCGATCGAAATCACACTCCCACTTTTCGATAAGTTCATAACCATGGGTTCGTATTTTTTCCGATATCCGCGCGGTTTTCTCGAAACGTTTGTCCATATTTTCACCATTTACGAGCCTCGAGTCTCGGTTTATTGTGTAACACCAGACACAACCATACCAATAACACCCGTGGAATTGTAAAACGATTTTCTTTCCATTTTCAAGTACGCAATATCCGTCCACTAGAGGGCCTTCGGGAAGCCTCTTTTCTCGTGCACGAACGGTATACTGAATTTGTCGATTCAGCACATTTTCCATCCAGCACAACCATCGCATCGTCTTCATAGACTGTTTATTTGCTTGTCTATAACCACCTTGAGGTATAATACCTATTGTATCTTTTTGTAAAAATTTTTTCCTATACACGCGCATGCAAGAAGATGCGATGGTGGCGCACTCTACAAATGGATCTGTATTACCACATTCGATGAAGGAATTGCGAAAAGCTAGACATGCTAAACGAAAAATTTTTACATCTTGCTTACAGTATTTTATAATTTCATTTCTAAAATTAAATATATAATTTTCAGCTTTTTTTTCGTTATACCACTGCATAAATTCGCGTCGCTCTTCGATCTTCATCGAATCTGGCGAAAAAGTCAAATCGGTGGCATTTCTCCCACGTAATTCTGATTTTCCGGTGTATTGAAAAGATGAGGGAACATACCTTTCTCGATATTAACAAGACCGTAAGCTTTTGGTAGTGCAGCTAAACCCATATGTAGATAATTCAAACTATGAATTTAACCTATAAAATTTCCATTATGATTATTTTTGACCCGTTTAAAATTACATTTGGCTTATTTCTGAGATCTTTACGTTCTGTTAAATGTTTAAGAATAAATTGTGCATCAAAACCCTGCGCATTGTGTGCTATACAAACGATTTGTTTGAAATTTTTTCTTGGTGCCAAGGCCAAATCGACTAGCTGTTTCACGGGGTCAATTTCAAACACATACTCGCGCATCTCACATACTTCGCAAGAATTTGATACATTTTCATCGTTCAAACAGTAACTACACACTTGCTGGACAACACATAAATTTGGTACATGCAGCCTTACTTTTTCAGCCTCACAGCCTAAAATGCTCTCTGATTGCTGAGTCTCAAAATCATAAAATAAATAAAGAATTGTTTTTTTATTCATCATGAATCCTTTTTTATCGACAATAGGTTGCATGTAACAAAGATGTTCTATTGGTCTTTTACCATTACATATTTTACAAAATATCGTATTACAATCATGTGGTTCTTTATTGTTGGTGCGCACTGTTTTGCTACATACACGACAAATTTTTATACTCTTGCATACCGATAGAGAACTATCGAAAAATTTTGAATTTTTATGATTTTCAAAACAAACATTACCGTAAAAATCTCTGCTACATTAAAAGCATTTTAATTTTTCCTGATTTATATCACAAGGAGGCTTCTGTAAACATTTATAGCATTTTTGTTCACATTTATGATTTTTCGTATCACTAAATTTTTTATTGCAAGGTATACAGTAGCCTCGACTCCCAGCCGCTGCGAGTAAATTTAAAATTGGCAGGTAATGTCTGGAATTTTCATAATACATGATATTTAGAGTATGTCTAACGACATTACCAACGTCGTGTACGAAACGTATGCCATCGTAAAGCGGTCTATATCCACGAGCAAAATTTTGAAATGAATAAACAACGATTACGACTCCAAAGAGTGCATAATATTCTTGAAATCATTTAATCTCCTCTTTACCACAGCCCATCTCGGGTATCGTAACTCTCACAGCTCTTTCAAGTTTCAATGCTTGCACTTTCTGATATTGTGCTGTATGATGTCTTATTTTATTCCATCTGTCATGGAAACTTCCACTACGCGTTTGACCACGTATGGCGTATACGTGAGCAGCGACTAGCGAGCGTGGAAGACAAAGACTGTCGCTATTTTCAATATTTAGAATAGATTTCTTAAAAACTGATTCGCTAATGAGAGACACACGACCCCGGCCCTCTGGTTTAGTCACAGTACTGACTTTAACATTCAAAACATCGTCAATTTCGAAACCATCATTACTCTGCGCTATACTAGCTATCAGTTCTAGTAAATCTACCGGTGGAAAATTACGAAGCAGTCTAAAAGAAATCCATAGAGACCCGTGCACAAAACGTTCAGAGCTTATAGTCATGCCAATATAAAATAATGGTTGTGCATATTCACACACGTGACGATATAAATCGTTTATAGCAGCCTCCAACCAGCCATATACATTTGCATTAGCTGGCGGAGGTAATATCGACACTCTTAATTGTCGCCCTTGAAGCTCAAACTATTTGTAATATCGTGAAGTTTCTTCATGAATGATAATGTGTTCCTGAGCAGAAGTACCATCTCCCTGTTGAAGACATTCGTCTACAATACCGGGCAGTAATATATAAGAATTAATACAATTATAAAATTACATACATGTCAATAGTCGAGATCTTCTGTACCTGGTGTCGATATTGCAGATAATGTAGTTTCAGGTGAAACTATTTTATTCGACGTTTGTAGATCCTGGTCATTCCAGTGAGAGCAACCGGGCAACGGTTCATTAGGTCGTGGTGGCGCTGTAGTATTAGCAATTACCCCCTCCAATATCGTGTTTGGAGTACTATGATCATAAATCACGTGATCATCTAACGAATTTATGACTTCTCGTACTTCTTCGGTGGGCGGCAGTAGTGCAGGATCTCTCGAACTAAGCAGGTATTCTTCTGCTGACAGAAGATTCATCAGTAATGCATCCCCACCACTGTCCTCCATCATGTTTTGCAGGTCTGAAAATTTTTTAATATCATATCTATCAAAGTTACACTATTTTAAACAAAAAAGTCTTATTCCGCGAAATTCTTCGAGCATAAATGAAAAATCTATAGATTATTGATCCGATATTGGAAATCGATATTTTTTTTGTAAAACATATTTTTGGATTTATCACTGTATTTACAACATAAAAGTATTAGCTTGCAAAATTTTTTGACCGTAAATAAGTAAGCTATCGAGTATTGGCCAGATATTGGAAATCAATTTTTTTGTAAAACATATTTTTGGATTTATTATTTTATTTTCAACAAAAAAGTCTTATCCCGCGAAATTCTCCGACCATAAATAAAAAATCTATAAATTATTGATCCGATATTGGAAATCGATATTTTTTTTGTAAAACATATTTTTGGATTTATCACTGTATTTACAACATAAAAGTATTAGCTTGCAAAATTTTTTGACCGTAAATAAGTAAGCTATCGAGTATTGGCCAGATATTGGCAATCAATATTTTCTAGTAAAACATATTTTTGGATATATTGTTTTATTTACAACATAAAAGTCTTATGCCGCGAAATTCTCCGGTGGTAAATAAAAAAAATATAGATTATTGAACGATTATTGGCTACGATTTCGTGATTTTAAAATACATTTCTAGATTAGTTTTTGGATTCATGATAGAAAATATGCATAACTTACCTGTAGTGACACGATGATGTAACATGAGATGTTTGACTTGAGGTGCATCTTGCATTCCTTTGCTCTTAATACAACGACCAACTATATCAAGTATCTGATTATCGGTAAAAATATTTCGCTTAAACATATAGGCTAAAGTACGTAGCCCGCAAAGTCCTATGATGAATTTAATCTTTTTTAACAGCTCATTTATAGAACAAGTTTTCAAATTTTTGCGCCATGCATAATTACAAAATAGTTTTATTTGTGGTTCACGAAGGAGAGCCACATTTAAAATAGCTATTAAGATATTATATAAGTCTTTTTTATTCATTCTCTGTTTTGTTATTTTTGTTTCAATGTTTAAACTCAGACTCATATCAGAACCATAAATCGTTGTCTATTTATACCGAAAATAAATCATAAATTTTAGGGTGAGCATGCGCGTAAAAATATAATATTTTACTTGTCGAGACCTGCAAAAAATAATTTGATATTTAAACCTCGAACGTAGCAAGAAATACATCAGTTTTGTGGGAACCACTGAGTTGTGAGTACGAAATTCAATATTCTTAATAATCTTTAATAATTATTAACAATTTATTAAAAATTTTATATAAGATATTTAGTTAGCATGTACATAATTAAAACTCGGGTTGCCATTATTTCGCTTATAAGAAGGTGGGACTTTTTTCTTTAAGGCGTGCATTATGCAATTTCATTCGTCTCTCGTGTCGCGTTATCAAACTTGGGCTGATCCTGTTACAACGAATGACTTGAGTGCATATCTTAAGAACACCTATTCCACATTGTCGTAGTAATGGCTATTATACTTCTTAAATCTTTGTACTTTACATACTTTATACATACACTTAATTTGCATATGCACCTAATTTGCATACGTACTTAAACTATTAATAAATATCGATATTAGGTAATATCCTTAATATATAAATTGTAAATTATTTTATTACATACACATCTACTGTCAAAATAACTAATGGTATACCTCTTTCTTTTTTATAATAGCCTGATACTTTTCATTATTTTTTATCATAAATTATCGATATTCATTGCGCAATGATTGATAATTTATGAAGAATAATTTTTAAATAATAAATATCTTTCAATATAATATATTCGATTTTGATAAATATTTATATTTACATATGATTTGCATATATATATCTCTCTATATAATAAAGATATATCGCCTACGCCGCCGCCGCCGCCGCCGCCGTGTATAAGAATTTTATGTGCCCTCAGTTAGCTGAAATTCAGCTAAAATTTAGCTGAGAGTTAGCTCAAAGTTAGCTGAAATTCAGATAAAATTGAGCTGAAAGTTAGCTGAGAGATAGCTGAAATTCAGATAAAATTTAGCTGAAAGTTAGCTGAGAGATAGCTGAAATTCAGATAAAATTTAGCTAATAGTTAGCTAAAAGTTGGCTGAAATTCAGATAAAATTTAGCTGAAAGTTAGCTGAGAGATAGCTGAAAGGTAATTGTTAGCTAATTTAATTAATTGTTATCTAATTTAGAAACGTTCTCTTGGAAATTGATATTGATTTGATAATTGATATTGACAATGGGGGGTTGGCGAGCAGAAGCGAGCAGGGGGAACCCCTAGTATATATATATATATATATATATATATATATATATATATATATATATATACAGTTTTCTCTCAGTTATATACGCAACTTGGGCGTATTTACAATAAATGTCAAAAACAACTAATCGCAAGAGATAGAATAGTTTTTATAATAGCCTGATACTTTTTTCTTATTTTTATCATGAATTGTCGATATCTATTGCGTTATGATTGATAATTTATGAATAATAATTTTTAAATAATAAATATCTATCAATATAATATATTCGATTTTGATAAATATTTATATTTACATATGATTTACATATGTATGTATGTATATATATATATATATATATATATATACAGTTGTTCTTAGTTATATACGCAACTTGGGCGTATTTACATTGAATGTCAAAACAACTAATCGCAAGAGGTAGAATAGTTATACTTCTTCTTATGTTTTGGGCTCCTGATACTTTTTATCATTTTTGTATCACTATTTCTCTATATTTATTGATTCGATACCTTGGTAATGTAATGTAATGGAAATAAATATATATTATGTTTAAAATATAATAACTAATTCTAATGCATGGCTTATTTGTCCATCATTTGCATATCATCTGCATACGATTTGTATATATATATATATATATATATATATATATATATATATATATACTGAAACATGAGACTTTTTGAATTAAAAAATAAGCGGACACCGGGCGCGAACCCCGCTCCTCGAGATCTCCAGGCACGAGCTCTATTCACCGAGCCAATGCCGCACTGCTATATACAAGCTAAAATCCTACTTATAAGGCTCTTCGCCGGTATAGTAGGTATCTATGTACAAATATAACATGTGGATGAAAAATCCACCATGTTACAATCCCCCCCACCACACGAAAGTACTTCGGTGGAACCGATAATTTCGTCATACTTGCTCTGCTCGCTCTGCTCTCCTCCCCCCCACACGAAAGTACTTCGGTGGAACCGATAATTTCGTCATAACTGCTACGGCTACTTGCTCTGCTCGCTCTGCACACGCTGCTCGCTCTGCTTAATGCTAATAACTTAATGCTAAATTTTTAAAATGCTCTATGGTTGCTCCAGTGGGTTATTTTGTTGGGCGCCATTGAAACATGAGACTTTTTGAATTAAAAAATAAGCGGACACCGGGCGCGAACCCCGCTCCTCGAGATCTCCAGGCACGAGCTCTATTCACCGAGCCAATGCCGCACTGCTATATACAAGTTAAAATCCTACTTATAAGGCTCTTCGCCGGTATAGTAGGTATCTATGTACAAATATAACATGTGGATGAAAAATCCACCATGTTACAATACAAATTAAATTTAATATATATATATATACGAATGTATATATTTTATACAGATTTTTGTGTACACGTATTATGTATGTATGTATGTATAGATATACATATTAGAAAGATAGAAAGAGAAGAGAGAGAGAGAGAGAGAGAGAGAGAGAGAGAAAGGCTTATATAAACGCATATTTTTTAATTATTATATAATAATAAAATAGGGTAAAAAGAGAAAGAAAGAGAGAGAGAGAGAGAAAAATTTCAAGTTTTACAGAATCAGCACCCGTACATACGTCTTAGAGAGAGAGAGAGAGATTTTTTACGTTGGAATTTTAAATTTTATAATGTCAGCATCCTAAAATACGTCTTTTTCATAAAATTAATTGCAAAAAGAGACAGATTAACAATCTTAGCGTGAGAATGGTATGTGATTTTTTATTGATTATGATTATTTTAACTTCATTTTAAAATATGCTTCTCAAAATACACTTATTAATATTTTCTTGCAAAGAGTATCAAGTTGCTATTCGTAGTGTGAGAATGGTATGTAATATTTTTATTTTTCGGTGGGGGGAGTTAGGTTATTAAAGGTGAAGATTTGGCTTAACTATCAGTCTTCATCGAAACTCCGCACAGATAGGTTGTTCTACAATGTGGGTCTAGATCGGGATGTGTTTGCAACGGTGGTCAACTGGTAAGCAATCGTTATGTGGCACTTTGGACCAAGGTTATATGTTGTAGTACACAATGTGTGAATGCCTGTGTGTGTATACAATGGGTGTGTGTTTATGTATGCGTATATTACTCTACAGCTATGTATAATACTTTATTTTTAAGGTCATCGACCTTGAATTAGTATTTTATGCTATATATATATATATATATATATATATATATATATATATATACTAGGGGTACCCCCTGCTCGCGCTGCTCACAACCCCCAGTTATGCTATAAATATAATTATATATTAAACATTTATTATTAATATTATATTATATAATGTAATATTATTTAATTTATTATATAATATAATTTTTATCTAAACTCTAAATAAATATTTTTACTATTTCTATTAATATTAATTATTTATGTTACTTTATATAAAAATACCTCAACACTATTTTGTTCATTATATTTCAAAAAGAAGAGATATATATAATTATTATTAATTCATTATTTTTTATTTTTATAAAAAAAGAAGAGATATATAGTGTTGAGGTTCGGCTTTCCACACCACCTTACATTTCAAACCTTTATCAATATAACTTATAAATATTTATTTTTAAATCAATATTAATTTTGAATAAATTTGTAAAATTTTTTTGTTAATATAATTATATAATATATGAAGTTTTAAAAAGGTGTGTAACATAGAGGTACCTTGATGGCGCGTTAGATTTTTTTGATTAGTGGAAACCCTCGCCAGTAGCCCTAAAAACCACTTAGTCTTATAAAATATATTTTATTTTAAATATTTATAATATATTTAATTATATGTAGTATAACTTAAAAATAGTGTTATTATTGTTATGATATTAATGATCATTAGTTTAAAATATATTGAAAATTTTGTTGATAATTTAGTATATTATTTGATATATCGTAATGATTTTGAGTTTTATAAGATTTATAGGATTATTTTGTTATAATTCCTTTTTTATATCTTTTTTCTCATTTTAAACATTTTATGAGATATATCAAAAATTCATACTAAAATTTATAAATTTATTATGATATTGTAAATGAAATTATTACATGATCATTATATCATATTTTATTTAAAATTTAGTTATTTATATAACAAATAAATAAATAAAATAATTTTAAATTATTTTATACTTACTTATACTATATTTACCTGTATAAAAGTTATGAATATGAATTTTTATTTATTGTTATTATTAGTTAAATTATTTATTTATTAAAATTTCGTTTTATAAATTTTAAATAATCATAACTTTTAAATATTTTAGTTAATTTTTAAATATTCTAATTTTTTTTGTTTTTAATAATATTAATAATTTAAAAAATTTTTTTTTAAATTTATTATTATATATTTAAATATTTATGATTTATTTTAATTTTTCATATTTTATTAATAATGTTAGCTAATCTTAATAAATAATTAGAATAAATTTCATGACTTTGATTAAAGTAATATTCTGCTATTGGTTCGCTTATATTTATTTTATATTTTATAATTTCATTCGCATAATATTTATAATACTCTGGTACTTCATTCCAATTTTTAAATTCAAATTGTTCATTATTTTCCTCTATATACGAATTAATAATATTATTTAATTTAGAAATTATTGTATTGCTTATTGAACTATTATTATCTAGACTTTCTAAATAATATTCATATTCTTCTTGGAAATTTAAATGTTCTTCAATTTGATCATTTAAATTTTCCATCAATTGTTGATCATTGACATTGTTAATTTCAACATAATGACCTTCTATTGGATCCCATTCAATCATTTGTTGATCATTAACATTGTCAATTTCAACATCATTAATTGAATTCCATTCCATTATGTTTTTTTATTTATATATTATTAAAAATTTTTAATGTTTATAATTAATATAAATATAACCTGAAAAAAAAAAAGTTTAATTAATAAAATAATTTATAAAAAATTTATTTAAATAACATTAAATTTTTGTTAAATTATAATAAAATTATTTTTCTAATATTTCTTTCCAAACTATGTTAGGTATAATATCTTTGTTTTCCGATTCATTTTGAATATATATTTTATTTACATTTTTACAACGTGAAAGAGCAACATATAATTGCCCGTGAGAAAATAAAGGTTTTTTGATGAATATTCCTATATTTTCGAAACTTTGGCCTTGAGATTTATTAATTGTTATAGCAAAAGCTAATATAACAGGAAATTGTTTTCTATATAAAATAAATGGTAAAGATGATGATTCATTAGTGTTTAATGTAATACGTGGTATAAAAACTTTATTTCCTTTATTTTCTCCAGTAATTATTTGTGCTTCTATGTTATATTTGAATAATTTAGTTATTTTTAATCGCGTTCCATTACATAATCCATTTTTTATACTTAAATTTCGAATTAACATAATTATGGTATTTACTTTTAATTTCAGTTCGTGTAGAGGTAATCCTTCTCTTATGTTATTTAACATTTCTATTGGATAATTCAAATGAATATTATCATCCGTTTGATCTACACTTTTGTATGTTGCATAGTCAATGCTATAATAAGTTTTTGTTTCATTCTTAATTAATTTTAAAATTCTGTTATTTAAAATATTTACATCTTCATTATGTGTACTCAAAATGACATTTTTTGAAGAACAATAATTTTCGTTAATCTTTTTATAAATTTTGGCACAGACGTCATTAGTTTTCCATTCTTCTGGAATAATAAATGGATTAATGTTTCCTTCTCCTATATTTAATAAAAATGAAGAGAAACTGTCATTATTAGATCTTATGTTTTTTTTTAATTTAAAAATATGAAATATCTGTTTCTCTTAATTTTTTTTTATCTGAATTAAATTTTAAAAATGCGCTTTCAATGTTATTTAAATCCAATGGTAATCTAAAAGTTCTGTGACTTGTTAAACCTTTAGGTAATAAAATTGAAGCTATTCCGGTCCAAGCCATCGATAAAAATTTTTTTTTAATGCTTATATAATAATATATTGATGTTTTGTATAAGAAAGTTTTTCCGGAACCTCCTGGTCCATCTATGAAAAATATTTTTTGTTTATTATTTATTATTTTTTCAAAAATTTGTTTTTGATCATTATTTAATTGTTTATACATTTTATCAAATTTTTTTTACTAAAATTTATAATTTCATCATTAATTTCTTCATTTTCTTCAATGTATGTTTTATTTGGTTCTGGTAAACCAAAATTTTCACATGACATATCTTCTAAATTTAATATTTGATTAATATGTGATAAAGCTTTATTTTCTTTATTATCTTTAAAATCTTCTGTAAAAAATTTTTATATTTGTTCCAAATAATTTTACCTTGAATATTTTCACATAGTAAAAAACATGCAAAAAATTTACGTAGTTGTATTGGTAACATAACTTGACATGCTTCTTCAAAAATATAATAAATTTCATTTTCGTGCTCAATTAAATTCATTGCTAAAGCTGTTTCTTTATAAGTATTATAAGTAATATTTTCGTGAGTTCGTAAATCTGTATAAGATGTTGCACCTTTTATTCTATTTAATATTAATTTTAAAAAAAAACGTTCACTATCTTTAGGAGATACTACATTTAATCTACCAATAGCTATGTTTTTTCTATTTTTTGATCGTTTTATCCAAGATTTTGTGTTAGAATTGAAAATATAATATTGTGGTATGTTAACATATTTAATTTTTTTAGCAAAATCATCTTTTTTATTCAAAGTAAACCATGCGGTTAACGTTGTTTCGTATTTATTTAATGCTGAATCTATATCATTTTCATTAAAAATTATTTTTTGTTGATTTTCTGTATGAATACTTAATCTTATTACAGAATGACTTCTGCCACATAATGGTAATTCTTGTAATCTCCATGCTGCTTCCATTGGACTTAAGTATCTACCATCTATATATTGTGTTATTTCATCATATACTTCTTCTTCATTTTCTTTTATTTTATTTTCTTTTATTTTGCAATATGCTTTATCTACTCCTTTATAAATATAGTCGTAAATATATTTAATACTTTGTATTGACATACAAAGTTCAGTATTAATATGAGCAGCATATTTTGCTAATAAAAAACTATTGTAAGGAATTACCATTGAATTATCAACTTTTATAATTTTTTTGTTATTTTTAAAATTGTAGATATAATTATCAGAAATATTATTTCGTCGTTTGTATTGTGGATATTTATTTTCTTCAATTTTAGTACATTCAGTAAATGGTTTTGGAAAATTTTTTTACATATATTTTTATTTTCATCATGACATGGAGATTTGCTAGTATGTGGTCCGTGTAACATATGTTTAATTACTAATTTTTGTAAATATATATTTTCCGATGATGGTATTTCAGCTGAAATATACTTATCAATAGATTCTACAGTAAATATTTTATGATTATGGTGTAATGTGATAATGATATGTGCATGAGGTAATCCTCTTTTTTGAAATTCTATGGAAAATACATAAGCTATTACAGGACCAAAAATTTCATTTTTATTATATCATTTAATAGCATTTTAAATTTTGCATAAAATAATCTTACTGTAATATTTGGTATATCATTAGGAGTTGTTCCTTCAGGAAAATTTTTAAAATTTCTTTAAGTTCTTTCCATTTTGGGTTACATGTCATTGTTATGAATAAATCAGGTTTTCCTACAGTTCTCATTATTGCCATTGCATCTTGGTAATATTGTTGCATATATCTTGGACTTCCAATATATGTTGACGGTAAGATAAAAAGATTTCCAATTCTTTCTTTATTTTCAAAATTTGTTGAAACATTTGAAGCACTATTTTTTACATGATCTAATAAACCTTGATAACATTCTATTCGCAATTGTTTTTGATTATTACGAAAGAAGTTCATTCTGTTACTTTCGACCATTACGTAAGCATGTATTATATATTGTTGAGTTGGGGGGATTGTGGGGGGGACTGTGGGGGTCTGTGGGGAGGGGTAGTGGGGGGGGTCTGTGGGGGGGTATAATGATCGATAACATAAAATAACGTAAATTTACGTTATTTAATTAATAAAAATCATGTAAGGGGCTGTGGGGGGCTGTGGGGGGGCGTGGGGGGGATGTGGGGGGGGCACCGACTGAATTTTGGTTCATATAACTATATAATATAGGGGGATATATAAATATAAATATGAAATATGGTTAATTTATTTGTGTGTGCGTGCGTGCGTGTGAGTGTGCATGTGAGTGTGTGTGTGCGTGTGCATTTATTTCTTGGGGCACCAATGTTCCGTCTCAACAACCCCTACTTAGCCTTCTTAGAGGTCATTGACCTTCCGGTCAGTAACCTTTGGGGTGGTGGAGTGGAGGTTTGTTTTGACGGTCCATGGTGCCCCAATAACTACTCACATGTAATCGTTTAATAAACTATCAATACAAGGTTCAAATATTATTAACCACAAATTTTTCATATACTTTCAGCTTGTAACTTTATGATCCGTTGACTTTTTAATCGCTAATTTCAATGTAGCTCTTGTAAGGACCCTTAGAAAGTATAAAAAGTAATCTCCCCTGTCTGTAATTATATATAAAATTTTTTTTAAACGTTGTAGAGATACAGGATAGATGAATTAGTACTTCTAAAAGATCAAAAAATATTTTTTTCCATCCGTACATGCATTTTAGCAGAATGGTTGAAAAAAAAATATTTTCTTTGACCCTCTGTTACTATAAAATATGTATATTTTTTCATAGATAAAAAGCAATAATAATAAAAAATGTTATATTTGAATCTTATGAAAATATAAGCTTTTCCTATCACATGGAAATATTGTTATTATATGTTTATTTTGCTAAAAAATTGCTTTGTTGATCATAGAATACATTTTTGTTTACGTGTAAACATCATTTCACTTATGAAAGCTAAGTTACCTTTTCTACGATAATTCCCCTGGCTCTAAACAATTAACTGTCACAGATGATCTAAGCGCATATTCAAATACGTAATAGACGTTTAACCTTCAGGCGGCCGGTATGGCACCTTTTGGGGTCACCAATTGTGACATAGTAAAATATTATCAAAAACTAACGTTTGTGATAATATTTTACTATGGCACAATTGGTGACCCCAAAAGGTGCCACCCCGGCCGTCTGAAGGTTAAGAAAGTAGTAATGTACAACTAAAAAAGTTCATATAGCAGTGAATGTTGGAGACCGTTTACTCGGTAAAAATTTCATTCAAATTATCAGGTAATCTCCCCTGGCATATAATTCCCCTGCGTTTTTTGAGATGCACTCACAAAATTCTAATTAAATAATAAAGTCAACAATTTTATTCATGAATTTCATACCATGAAGAGTTAAATTATTTGTACACTTGAAATTTAATACATTTACTGCTTATAATTTTTATATATTCAAAATTGAATATATATATATATATATATATATATATATATATATATATATATATATTTGTGGAGAATTTCCGAGTAACCACATTCTCAAATCTTTTTTTTAACAATCATCACTGTAGTCATATTTACATACTACACTATATAGTACGTATATACTACAAATAAATAAAGCTAAATCAAAGGTTACATCGTAGTATTCAAAAACTAAAAATATCAGTTTGTCATTAGCCTTGATGAAGAGTTTGTCGTCTGATATCAAAGTAAGTATATAATTATTTGAATTTAAATGAAAGTCTTTGAAAAATCTGAATTGGAAAATCTATAAATTCATAATATATTATTTTAGATTGTATTGGTAATAAAATGGTTTCTACACGTGGACGTGGCAAACTTCCTACTAACCCTTTATTATCAAGTACACTTAACTCCACTCCCAAACACAAAAATTATGTTATTATATATTTTGAAAAAGCAAACTTTTTCAAGTATGGATATATTTGTTCTTTAACTTTCTTCTAATAATGTTTAAAAATACATATTTTTGCCGTAACTCGTCGTTTTTTATTTTTGAAAATTCATTCATATATGGTAATAGCTAATTCTAAAGTATTTCAGATAGTTTAAAATCTTTGTTCGACATAAATATTATTAGAAAATAATATATCAAGTAATGGTAATAAAAAAAGTAATTCCTCTAGAATAAAAGTAATTCCTCTGTATCAGTATATTTTTTATCTATCAGTTATTCTGGGAATAACCTATGGACAGCTTGGCTACTTTGGGATATTGTTCTATTAGATATAACCATAAAAAAAACCTGAGTACAATTTTTAAAATGAACACCTTTATTTTCTATTATTTCAAAATTTGAATTTAACCCGTTCGAATAGAATCACACATATATATTAAAATTTATATAATATATACGAAAAAATGTTCACTTCAGTTTCAAATTATTCTGTATTGTTCAAAACTGTTCAAAAATGTTGAAAACTTTTTATCACTGTTTTAAATGTCAAAAATTTTACATTTATAAACTATTTTGAACAGTTTTTAACAGTTTTAAACATTATTCAACAGTTTTGAATAATTTTAAACTATTTCAAACAGAAATGCACATTTTATATTTCCACTAGAGATTGGAGATATCATCTTCTCCTCTATTTTATTGACAGTGGGTCTCTTGATCGTTGTGGACTAAGACCCGTAATTTTTATTAGCCAGGGGCAATTTTTGATTGGTTTTTTCTGGTCTCCTAGTTCTATTTCACAGAGAAAAATTACGAAATATTTTTCTAAAATATTCCAGGGATTAAACTCCGGTCTACTACAGCATGAGCCAAGAGCCTTAGCCCCTGCGCTACCACCGATTCTACTTGTAGGTATGAACTTATTTTAAATAAATGAGAATCGGAAGAGTGTAAATATGTATAAATTTCAAGAACAAGCCAAGAAAAATCATCCCTACTGCAAATTTTGTATGAGCTCTCATGTGAGATCTTATATGAAATCGCCTATGAAATCTCATATATATTCGTTGAAATTTGAAAATAAAATAAATATATGTGAAATCTTATGTCAGATCGCACATATATTTATTTTATTTTAAAAATTTAACGAATATACATTCGATTTCATATGCGATCTCATAGGCGATTTCATGTGACATCTCATATGCAATCTCGTGTGCGATCTCATATGTGATCTCACATGGGATCTCTTATATATTTTATTCAATTTAAAAAATTTGAAAAATATATTTATTACTTTTTATTTTTTTCGTCTTGTTCTTTAAATTTTGACAAATTTTGACATAAGCTATATTAGTACAATAATTTTAGTTAAGATAAAAAATCATTTGGAGCTGTTATTTTTTTATGAACTTAGATCGCAAATCAGATATCGAAGTTAACAATCCTAACCTCAAAATACTATAAATTGAAAACTTTTATATAATTTTTTCAGTATAAGATTTTGGTAGATTTCTTAAGTTGTCCGCACTCAAGTTGAATCCAACAACTTTTTTTCTTGAAGTGAAAAAATCCGTTTCAATTCATCATTTACTTATAAACTTGGATCAGAAATATTATCAGAAGAGGAAGCTCTATCAAGCCCTCAAGAGCAGGCCCGATTTGCTGCCCTTGTCTAATTAAGATTTTTGTTATTTACTCAAGTATTAACCGGTGTATCTGCAAATTGAAGGTTAAGCGCAATAGATATTATTATTACAAATATTTATGCACAAGAAGAAAAAATCTATCGCTTTGTTTTTGAAAAAAGTAAGTAACCGCGAAAATATTATAAACATAAACTTTTACTTTGGCGTTACTTACTTTTCTCAAAAACAAAACGTTAGATTTTTTTTTCTTGTGCATAGATGTTTATACTAATAATATCTATTGCGCTCAACCTTTAATTTGAAGATACACCGATTAATACTTTAGTAAATAACAAACAACTCAATTGGTACTCGGTCGGTATCAGGTTCTACTCCAGCCTGCCGTTAATGTATATGATTACACTAATATTATAAATACGTCTTCGATCACTAGAACATTATCATATTCGATAGATTTAGTAGAGCCATAAGACCCCGAGCATTTTGCTAAGGGTCAGTAGTTCTTATTTTGGCTACTTCATTTAATTTGCATGCTATTTTATGCTGACACTTTCCAATTAAGGATCAGCTTTTGACTAACTTTACCGATCGAAGATAGCTAAAAAAGATATTTAGTTTTAATTTTTTTTATGGCTTATTCTTTGAATATTAACAAATTCACACGCTTCCATTTCACATTTGTTAAAATGAATAGATATTTATAAGTGAAAGCAATTCTGATATACATTTTTATTGAAAATAACTGAAATTACTTCTTTTGCTACTTTCAATAAGTAAAAAATATCTAAAACTTCGTTTAAAACTGATTTTTAACATAACCAATAGTTGTAACGAGGATAGTAAATTATTTGTATGCCATGATATAGCTCTATCCTCGTTATCAGTCGCACGGCTCAACGTATGCTTGATATGCAAGTGTAAGAGTGAGACGGAGAGAGTCTGTCTCAGCGACTCGGATATAGTACTGTAGAGAGAGGCGCGCGCAGGGCATGCCGGGTAGACTTAGGCAAGAGAGAATAACGAACGGGTCGTTTTTAACAAAGGAGAAAGGTTTTAGCAGCCATCTTGTGCATTGTGCGAGCTCGTGCGTTGTGTAAATTTTACCTTCTTGTATAAAAGAAAAAGCAGTTTTGACGGAGTTTTTTCCTGATTGTGTCTCGTGCAAGAGTCAAGGGTGTTTGCCTGAGTCCTGCAGAGAGATCGAGGCATCTTAGTAACGAGAGCTTCGAGAATCCTGAGCTGCACCGCATTTCTTCGGTGCTGCTTCCATTGAATAATCGATTCGTCCGTGTTGGAGAGGATCGTCGAGAAAACTACGTGTTCGTCGTCCGATCGAAAAATGTAAGTCTGCAGACTATCGTATTGCATTTTATTATTGAATGCGTGTATGCGATATATGTAAAAATATCGAGACCTTCGTGTGCGCCGCGTCAGATAGAATAGGTTAGGTTAAATTAACTTTTGATTCTTTTTATGAAATTTATTAAATTTTGCTACTAGTAAAGATTATGATAATCTCATTTCATTGTATTGAATTTGTTTATTGTTCTAAATAAATGAAAGTAAAATTGAAGTTATTTTGGATTATTACATACATATATATTTCTCACTGATTAAAATCGTGTTTTGTCTGTATGTGTTAAACTTAATACACTTGCTTTCTTTTGATCTACGATATTTAAACGAGTCTTAAGGTACACGCCGTGGGTTTCGTCGTACTAGACGTCCAGAAGGCAGAACTTCTAAGAGAAGTTCTGCAATGGTATTAAATATTGCCTAACTGATTTCCATTGTATAAAAAAAGACAGTCATAGTCGATCAGTAACAATGTACGAGGCTGATCGTCTCTAAATCTAAAATCGGTTATTTAACGGTAAGTGCGCATGTACTTGAAGTAAGTACATATGAAACCCACAAATATATTTGATTTGTTTATTTAAATATATTCCCCGTTACATAGTATAATAATAAAATATGTGTATTACCTTACTTCTAACATTTAGACTTACATTGCATACAAATATAATTCGTATTATAAAAATTATATGAATTGTCTGTATGGATATGATTATGATATGATATATCATGGTTTCAAATTATATTCGAGCACGATTTGGAAATTTTTCAGATTACGTTAGATTCACGACTGAATTAGGAAAACAAGTAATAAGATTGCGATAATACTCTAAAATAAAAGTAAAATCAATAATTCATGAGTTATAAAAACCTATATTATTTAAATCTGTATGATGCAACTGTGAACGATATGTAAAAATAATTTATCGGTTTGACAAAAAAAAGATATTATGTACTATGTCACTGTCGGTTCATTGAAGGTAGTTTATCATAATGTTCTAAGACATAAATAAAGCTGCAACTGTTTTTACGGCGATATACGAATTGTGTAACAATTGGTAAAACGTGTTATGCCGTAAGTCTAAACCAGATTCAGCGTGCGTCATAGAACGACGATTCCTATTGATTAGAAAAACTGTCATTAATCAGTGGACCTACCCCAAGCCTCGTATTCATGATTTCGTCTGTGATAAGAAATAAGTAACTCAATTTGTAAATACACAAATTCTGTACAAACCTGTGTATACGAACGGCATCGCTCCAGACGTCACTGAAAAGTGATGGGCTTCTCGAGTGTAAAAGGCGATATGCATAATTGTAGTGACTAGTTTCTCAACTATTACTTGTAAATATCGTCTAAATCTTTGTAAAAAATTCGATTGTTTTTATAATTATTTAATCGCCAAGTATAATCATGTTCGAATATAGTTTTAAACCATAATCCATAATAGCATGCTTTAGATAACGTTTGTTTTGTAGATATAGAGTAGAATCAATCAATCGTAATGTAAGAATATATAAAAATCATTTAAATTATAAACTAAATTTTAGATTTGATGATTCCCAGTTACTTGCTCTGTAACTGGGAACTAGTTAGACCATTTACCATTTACTTGCTCTGTAAATGGTAAATGGTGCGAGTATTTTCAATTACTTGACCATTACTCACCTAACAACTATGAACTAGTCCAACCATTTACCATTTACTCACCCAGTAACTGTTAAATGGTTTTACTGTTTCCAGTTCCCCACCTAGTAACTATCAACTGGTCCGACTATTTACCATTTAATCACCCAGTAAATGGTAAATAGTCTGACCATTTACCATTTGCTCACTTGGTAACTGAAAACATTCACAACCCTGATCGAGAGTCATAATTCCAAGGTGAATCCACTCTGCAGATTTATTTAAAGAATTTATGTATTATAAATTATTAGCGCGTTTCTTTTCGGGACTAGCTGGACGTCCAGCTAAGTATAGTAACGTCACCGAACGTGCAGGCTGGTGCCGAGAAATTCAAGAGTTTAGGTAGATGTTTCAAAATCATTTTTTTATATAAAGTCAGTTAAGAACGAGTGTCGTGTGTGAGAGAGTGTCGCAAAAGTATAGAGCTACTGATAGATGTAAGCACACGCGTGTAGTGGTGTCTTTTTTATTTTAAGTTGTATATGCATTGTCTTTAACCTCGTGGTAATTTAAAATAAGAAAGTGTGTCTCATTAACAAAAGAAAATAATTTAAATTGATATTTAAATAATTAATATTAATTTTATTTTATGAGAGTGTGACTTGGCGTGTTTTAAAGAGAGATTTCGAGTGTGAATATTTTATCTTATTTAGACGTGAAAAACTTTGTGCTTTTAAAAGAATTTTAAATTTTAATAGCAAAAATTGATTTTTGTTGTAATAAAAATTTTCTTTTTAGTGGTGCTCATTTAAAACTAGTTTTATAACTTATATGTGATGAAAAAGAATTCATTTCACTATTGGCACGAGAGTTTTAATGTGTGAGAGTAGTCCTTGTTAAGAGATTTGTGTTATATTCATTAGCGAGAAATCAATCAGAGGTTAGAAAAAAAAAATCATAAAGAGAGAGAGAGACTCGTAAGGTGACATATAGGCCCTGAGTTTCTTTCGGGTGTCAAAGTAAAAACGAATTTGAATAAAAATACAAAGTAAGGAGATTAAATAAACTTTGCCTTGAATTTTTTTTACACGAGAAAAAATAATGGAGAAAATGGACGAACACTTATATATCATGGATTATTTAATGTTGTCATATGAGAGAAGGGTTATAAAAAGAAAAATAAATACTTGACGTAAGTAGTATATAAGTAGGTATAGCAAGACATATCGATTTTTTCCGCTCCCCTTTCTTTCTCCCTTTCCTAACTTCCTTATTTTTGCGTTATCCAACGCTTCTTGCCCAAGTTTATTTTTTAAAAAGCCCAGTATATGATCAGTAGTATGATTGACCGTACCGACACGTTCGCTTAAATCGTTGAGAAGAAGATCTATTGAGACACTTTGCTGACGAAGACTTTCGAATGTTGACTGCTGGATGACTATACCTGGCGGATATAGGAGACCAGGTGTACTCTGGATAGTATATACAAACAATCATCATTAGGGTTGGATAAGATGGTACCAGAAGCAGCAGACCAGGTGTCCACGGGAAAATATATACTATCATTTATAGAATAGGATGGGAGGAATGAAAATAGCGGGAAGTAAATAATTTTAAACATATTTTTATGCACATAAAATTAAATTTATTTGAATATAAATTCCAAAATTGACATTGATTATATTTAAATCTAGAACACTCATTTGATTACAATATTTAAAGTAATATTATAAATATTATTATGAGTATCTTTACTTAGAAGTACATATTTGATTACTAAGGCCTGAACCTCGAGAACGTTCTCTGGCGAATATGCTCGCAAGCTTACATCTTTTGTGTTGAATTTCATTTGAATTCTTTTATAAAAATTTTCAGCTTTTTTATCATTTTTTTTGTACTATTTGAAAAAAGCGACAAAATGTACTTAAACTAGCACCACTACGCATACAATATAAAAACATAATACTATACTGACCGTTCATGTCGAATCGATGCTTTGCAGTTTCTTGGTGTTCCATCGAAAAACTTTACAGTTTCTTGTGAGTCTTTCAAGATGATGTTTTGAGACTGGTAAGAAATCATAACTATCGAAATACATTCCATATCCATTTTTATCGATGAACGTAGCCACCCAATGCGTACCAGGTCTCGTATAATCACTGGTATTACACACTATAGCGATAAGTGTCATCATTACATTCGGAATTTGATCTGCTGCGTATACACCAATTGTTTTGGCTTTTGGCCCTTCCAGGGCCCTCGTATTTATTATTTTACTGTGTTTAACAACGAACCCTCTTTCTCACTCATGTATTCAATGGTTTTATCTTCGTCTTCATCGTCTACTTTGTCGATTCCCGTAAAAGCGACACTTGATCCAAATCTTACGACACTATTTTTCTTGTAAGCAAGTTTTTGAAGAAAATCATAGAATAGTTAACTACTTTTTCTAAACAAATTTTGTTGAGATTCGTCATGGAGTAGTAAATAGAGTCACTCACTCAGTAGATGTAACCTCTGCATAGCACAGTACTGCTTTTTTAGAGGTTTCCTTGGCAAGCATGAAAAAAGCATACTTTCTGAGTCTTTGAAAGTCGGTAAAACCTGTGTTAGTGTAATTCTCTATATTTATAACGTTACGTGCCATAATAGATTATATATATCTAGCTTTTTTAGTACCTCTAACATAAATTCTTGCAGCATTACTTTCTATATTGTAAAAATTATGCCGTAATTTGCGTAGAATAACATCACCTTTGAACTTATGTAAACCATAAAGATGTGACGACACATAATCGTTACTAGTTCTTATATCTTCTGGTAAATTATCGAATTCGTAGGGTGGCGCTATTATCCAATGGCCAAAGACTTTATCTTGTAGAGAAACTACAGACACTTTCTTCGGTAAAAATTTATTATCTTTATCTCTTAAATCTTGAATATCTATCACGTAATCCATCGTGTCGAAAACGTGAGCACGTGTATACTACAGCAGAGAATGAGAAGCAGCTAAAGCAATGGATAATAGAGTAATTGTTCTTATAATGTTTCTCCCACCATTAATACTTCTCCCACCTTAGGCATTAAAATCCGATATAATTTTCCTGCTCGAGTCGATTTCTAGTACGTTATCAAATTCTGCGTAAGCAATGCAACTCATTGTTGTCCTAAGAATCTTCTCAAAGCAAACTACAATGCGCAGAGCACCCGAGCGAATGAGATTCCAATGTGATGAAAAATGAGCCGACAAATCAGGCGTCAAGTCGAATGCGCAGAGACAGTAACCTAGCCGATAACTTGTTCGGCTGACATTGATACCCTCATTGGGGAATTGTATAACAGTACCGGAAAATAGCGTGTGATAAGCGTCTACGAGGAGCTGATTATTTCCTGTGAATTTTGGCTGTAGAGGTTCGCCTGGTATTTGTACTCCATCAACATAAAGAGAGAGAAAATTAATAGAATAATGTTAAAAGTTGAAAAGATTCAATTTTCGATTACCGTTGAAGGCTCGGTCACTTACAAAACCTGTAATGATTCTTTTTGGCAACGATGATTTAACTTCCACTCTCGTTATTGGATATTTTGCGGTAGTCTTGGCCAAAGCATTAGCATAAGTCAATTGTACAGCTGTACTTATTTTAGCTTGACAGACGATTAGCGTCGCTTCTCCGACGAAAATTTTCCATCATGGGTGAAATCCATTAAACTAAATGCATTCTTACTACGAATAAGCCTCACTTGCATTTCAACACTGTTTACCAAAAATTTACCTTGATTAAATACATCACAATGGAGGTGGCCAATCATATTAACAACTTTACCGTCATCTATAAAATATTGACGATTCCGAGAACCGACATTGGCTCCGGCTGTTCCAGTAGTAATTGCTGGCAACGCCTCCATGCATCTTGCTGTATCCGCATACCAAAGTACGAACGTTAGGTGTGATGTTAAAGCAGGAGGAGCGTAATTAAAGAGCGTCTCTATGTAAGCTCTGTAAGAGTAAGTGTTGTTTGGGGGTGAAGCTAGCTTTGGATTGAAAAAGATGTCCGTTTTTTCAAACAATGAATGTAAAAAATTGTTAATAGGAGCAACTTTTGCATTTTCGGCTTCGGTTCCCACGGGTGAAATTTTCACGTTTTCTTGTAACATTGTATGCGCAAGATCAATGTAATGATCAGTAGAACTAGGAACCAAAAATTCGAAAGGTGAATCGCTTTTATTGCTTAGAGATGATACGGGTTTGTAGTAGAGAAAAGAACAGTTTTCAATCGATGTTCACGTTGGAGGAAGAGTAAAAATATCTTATTCACTCTTCATACCTTCACCACTACACGCGTGTAAAAAAGCCACTTTTTTTATAAATTATTTGGGTTCCAAAATGTGGGATATGCTTCTCAATACTTTCTTCTTTTACCTTAATGTTTTCTTTTTCTTGCCTATACTACGCTAGTTTGTCTTTCTCTTTGTTTCGTTTCTTTTCTTGCTCAATGCGTTGTGTACAGAGAATCGAGCTCGCGTTGACTGTCGTTGGCACTTAGCAGTAATAGCTTTAAATCGACTACCTTTCATAATATCAGAAATTTTACTAGCAGCTTTCATTTTTAAATTTCATCCCGACTCTTAAACATGTGTGTTAAAAGACTCTTTAAAATTCGCTTTCTTATTCGACACGTCGTCTAACGCGTTAAAACCTATTAGGACGGCTTTTTTGTCTACTGCTTTGGCCTCACTGGCAAGACGTGGTACAATTTTTCTAAATAATTAACCAAAAAAGCAACTAATACCAGATCCTCTATGAAACGAGAAACCAGAGTAAACTTTTTTAATACCCCCTCTACCGCCAGCTTGCTCGTGTATAATAACTCATATTGCTATGTAATTGACGACTACACTTGAAATGAAGCGTTCTATACTCAAATGGTATTTTACGGCCATGTTGATCTCTTATATTAATAACAATATTTTGAAAAGTATGATGTAGTCAAGTTATGTATTGAATTGGTGCAAACTGTTTGACGACGGTTAATCCGAATTTGTACTTTGAATTTTCCAGGGCTATAATGCGTAAAAGTGCCGTTTTCGTATCACCGACTGCATAAGGTTTGCATACGTCTGTGTAAACGTAAAGCTGATCAGGTATGGCCCGTACTAAAGTAGCTGGTCTATTACCCATATTCATACTTGTCCCTGAGTTGAAGGCTACAAAAGTTCCTGTTTCTCTAAACAATATCTTCAAAACCAAAAATTCGACGAATTTTTTCATTGAAAGTCGTGTAATGCGGCTCTTCGCAATCGCAAATCCGTTTTAATATGTAGTAACCTTCCTGAAACTCAGACAGTTCGAGCTTTTGATATTCACGTGCCTCGTAAACATTATTAAGAAGGGGCCGAACTATCTGTCTTTGTCTAATAGCGTTTTTCATCATTTATGTAAACACTATCCGGTATAACAAGAAAAAAATAGCAGCCCCCGCTAGATATTAGTATAATTAGTAAATTTTGTAATAACAACCAAATTTTTCCACTGCGTAGTTTTTGACTAATTAGAGACCTACTAGCAATCTAGAATATAACCTATCTTTTTTTGGTAGGTCTCTAATTATTCAAAAACTACGCAGTGACAAAATTTGGTTGTTATTACAAAATTTACTTATTATACTAACATCTAGCGGGGGCTGCTATTTTTTCTTGTTATACCGGATAGTGTTTACATAAATGATGAAAAACGCTATTAGACAAAGACTGATAGTTCGGCCCCTTCTTAATTTTTTTTTCAAGTTGTTCGATACTAGCGTAAACACCGTGAGAAAAATTACAAAATCCGTTATTTTTCGAAACTTTGGGTTCAGCCCTTCCTAATTTGAAAGTATAATAAGCTTCAGGTTCTTGAATATGCATAATAGTACCGGGTACATGTCTTTGTATACAGCCAGACCGACCCACCAGTTACCAATTAATTTAATTTCATGACATAAATAAATGGTAAAACAAGTAGTCGTATTGTCAGGAAAATAACACATACTACTGTTACACGGTAATACTAAATAAAAATCATCTAGATGACATTTTTTTTCTTTTTTTTCAAACTCTCACAACCTTTGATGCTTTTATCCAAAAATTCAATTTATCTGGATATCCTTCCCAGTTCACGAATAACTGTTTTTTATTTCCGCTTCCCTTGGTCCGAAGAACGTGTTCAGTCTTAAAATTTTCATTTACTGGAAGTCATCGTGATCCTACAGGAACCAATTCTTCTGTATAAAAAAATCCGTCAATGTCCTCTTCTTGTAAATCTTGTAACTCAGGTATAAAAATTTTGCCTGATAGAAAAGCGTTTAACTTTAAATACTTCCTCGCTATAATTGTTTTCGAATCCTTTTGAAAACCCTTTAGAGTGACTGATCCTTGCGTAGACACCAATCTTGTATTTACGGACTTTTATTTGCCTTCGATTTTTTCTTTGCTAAAGAGCACGTCTCTGTAGATGCGCTCGTGCCTCAACTGCATTATACTAATTAACCTCTAAAAGTCTCATTTTTATACTTAAATGTACTGTATTTTTGTATGCGTAAACTATCTTTTGTATTAAATCAATGTACCTATGGGTATTGCGATGTGTGAAATATCTCCAAACACGTTCTTTGAGAGTGCGATTAAGACGTTCCATCACTGGTGCCTTAATATTTTGATTTCTTACCACCCTAAACTGTGTGTCATATTTTTTAAAAGTATTTTGCTAATCTACACCAACAAATTCTTTACCTTTATCAGTTTGTGAGTAAACAGGTGTACGACCGTTAGTTCGGTTAAGAATTTCCCGAATGCAGCTGACACGGTATGCGCTGTTTTATCCCGCAGTGATTCTACCCATAGTCTAGTCGCAAAAGGGCCACCGTGGCTTTTTTAATTTAGATGGGAACACTAAAATTTTTTTTATGTATTTTGACTCGCTGAACACGAATACCGATAGTGTTTTACGATCTGACAGTCGAGTAATTTGTTATAAACAATGTAAATGTTTAAAGCGTTGTATATTTTGAATTAAAAATGATGGAAAAATGTAACTAGGTAAGTTTTGTTCCTTAAGAGTAGGCCGGAGCAGTTTTGATTACCGACTGAAAAGTGAAAATGTTATATTATTATAAATAAAATAATTATACTGTTTTCAAAAGAAATTGTCATCGAGCGCAATTTTTTATACATACATGATTGTATAATAGATGTTTTTTTAAATTAAAATCATCATATTTTAAACAAAAAATAAGTAACCGAATTTAGAGTTTAATAAACAACTGTAGTAAAAAATTTTTAATTTATTTCAATTTTCTTCAATTATTCTTGGCAAGCGCAATAGAGAAATAAATTTCGTGAATGTATTTAAAATTCTAATGCATTCCATTACGTATCGTGAGAGAAAATTAAACAACGGATTTTCGATTCTCTGTCGGTATCGAATCTGCTCCGGCCTGTTCTTAATCCATAATAAACAAATTGATTTTTTATTTATCTCAATAAAGTTATTAGAACCGGAGATATTGTTAATTAAGTGCAAAAAGTTGGTGCAACGTCGAGGTGCCCGGACAAATTCAACTATAACTCAGCTTCTAATGAATATTTTTATCAGCTGAGGTCTTATTTTAAAGGTAAAAGTGTATCCTACACTTATATGTGATAAAAAACTATTTTTATCGATATAGAAACAAGCGGGAACCGAAAAATATCGATATTTTTTATGTTTTTTTGTTAGTCTATTTATTTATAAGAGTACAAATGAATGTTTCGGGTCAAAAATTCACTTAAAAATTACACGTAACGACGGGGTTTTACTTCTAGATTAATACCCATTTTGATTTTTGAAAAAATATTGAATACAATTGAAGTTATCGACGTTTTAACGATCGCTCGCGCCGCGGCAATGCGTTGGTGCGCGGCATCCGTCGAGCAGCCGTCATTGATGGCTAAGAAACGCATCTCTCAGAGATTACTTTTACTAGTTCTAAATTGTCATACACTTATTTTGAGAGTGAATTGTCGACAAGTTAGTAACTTTATTAATTATCAGCACATTGTTTTTTCAAATGTGTTTATAAAATTTTAATTTATATGATCGTTACACGAGTTTTGATAGAATTCACGGAGAAAAACTTTTATTTAATTTACGTATCAATCGAATAATTTTATTTATTACAAGATATAAACAGAAATAACATTTTTCCTGGCTACAATAATGTACATGCCGCACTGTGACGGACGTCATCACCAAAGCAATGAGATTATGATATCGTAAAATCTATCTATCAATTACAAATTCAAGATTTTCCTTTATTAATAAGTATTCACATAGACATTTGTATACTTAAATAATATTTAAATGTTTTTTTCATTGTTTGTTGGATTTTTACAAGACTTATTTTTCATGCACGCACAGAATGAACAACATTTTAAACCTTTTTTATTACAAGGGCATGCTTTTGCACTTAATTAACAATATCTTCGGTTCTAATTACTTTATCGAGATAAATAGAAAATCAATTTGTTTATTATGGATTAAGGAACAAAACTTACCTAATTACATGTTTCCATCATTCTTAACTCAAAATATACAACGCCTTAAATATTTAAATTGTTTATAACAAATTACTCGACTGTCAGATCGTAAAACACTATCGGTATTTGTGTTCAGCGAGCCAAAATACATGAAAAAAATCTTAGTGTTCCCATTTAAATTAAAAAAGCCACGGTGACCCCTCTGGCAACTAGACTACCATGCATACTTACTGAGCACGTCAATGACCACTAGTAGGTATAAATACCCATCATTTTCTTTATTAGACTTGTAAGCTGATACAAATCTGTCTCTCAAACGTCATCCACGTTTGTTACATTATAGTGTAATCAAGGAAATTTTTTTTGTATAGGACGGTAAAGAGTTTAAGCATCTTGATTATTCAACCACCCGTGTATTCATTTTTGCTCTTTTTCTCTGTTTATCAATGATTTACCCTTTATGTTTACGCGTATTAAATTTTTCGTTCCTACATAACCTGCTTCGTGCGAAGGTTTGTAATACTGTTTGCCCAAAGATATTCTCTTCAAAGGTTCGTTTCAATCATTTTTTCTCAGCAGCATGACTCGTTACTGGTGATGTAAATACTGATGATAACATTTTTCGTTTCGCAATATTTCAAGGAGACATTAATCTATAAGCAATTTTTAGAATTTCTGTGCTTCTAATCAGATTATTAGGGGTTTCTTCCAATAAAATTTGCAAATTTAAATCTACCAATTGACACTTTGTTATCCTTCTCTATCTTTTTTTTTTCCTTTTGAATTACATCTTTAAGTAATCCTACTATGTTAAATCGTGGCATAAGTTTGCCATCCACATTACGTTTTCAGTACTATCCCATTTTAATTGATCTGGCTCAAAAGTACGCCAATATTTCAGTAAAAGTCGAGCTTTCCAAGCATAAATTTTAGGGACGTTATCAAGTATTTTTTCCTCTGTTAAAGTTGTCAATCTAGCTTCATTTCATCAATATCTCGACCAATTTTACCATCATCCATACGTTCATTATCTTTGAAAAATAAATAGCGTCTCAAAACTTGCAAATAATTTTTATACTTTGATCGTTCACTACTAAAACTTTTTGAATTAGGAATTTTGTACATTTCCGAATCATGTCGTGTTAAATTATCACCAGGCGTCTGTATAGTTTTTTCAGCATATTCACTTGTACTATTTATCGCTTAAATTGTTATAGGTATAGCTCCTCCCTGCTGCTGATATAAAAAACTCTGTATTTGTTCTAGTGTTTTTTCTCGAACAATGACCACTTTTCGAGCGTGTTCCGTGAAAAATTAATTTTTACTTCCTAAAATTTTTGAAAAAATTGTACTTATTAGTGAACCCAATAGAAGTGTTAAAAAAAAATTACCACTCTGAATTATAGTACATTTTTTAAATATCCACGCCTTTTAGCACCACTGCTTCTTCTTTAACTCCTTACTAGATTTCTTAAAATAGTTCTGTGTTTTTTTCAAATGGTTTTGTTTAGGAGTTTTCAATTTCACTACACCTTGCAAAATGTTTAGCGCACACTCGCAAATACACTTTATGAGATTTTTATCAGTTGTACGAATCAAAGCTGAGCGCTGTTGATTTAACTTTTGACTTAATTTATTTGGCCTTATCGCATATTATTCTTTAGTGCCAGACAGGGTAAAATCATGTTTGGCACTAAGGAATAATATACAACGATTAATTAAATTTTTATCATAACATGTTCATAGTCATTTGAAAAACAAAAATATAAATTTTCTTATGATGCTTTACATAATATTATAATCAAATACATCAGATAAAATAAAATAATAATCCAATTGAAAATTATAAGCATTTTAATACCATCCAAATTTACCTTTAATGAATTTTTAAAATTTAAAGTTATTTCTTTAACTTTGTAACATTCATAAGTAACTGTAGTAATGGTATTATAGCACGGTAATCGTAAAACTTTGGCACCGCTGACGTCATGGCATCTATGTAAGAACCAGGACCATAAGATCTTAATTTATTCGTCATATTACCCAACAAATTTCCCAAGGGTGCTTCGTATTCGTCTGATCCGTCCTTTTTTGCAAAAGTGCACGAATCAGTATCGTAATACAAAGTACTCCTATCAAACTTTTCTATGCGTTTATACAATTGCAGCTTGGACTGTGCAGTTGTAAACGCTGCGACTACCACGTTTGTATTAGCCAATGCTTTAATGGCTTTTTCCCGAAGTTGCCAACTTAAATATAAAATATCATCATTCACAGGTAAAACGCTGAGAACATCTTTATCAGAACAGGTTAAAAGTTTCAAGAGAATTTCACGTGATTTTACGATTTCCGTTTGCTTTAAATTACTGCGTTATCCAAACTTTCCCTAAAAAAAATTTGAGCAAAGTTTCGCTACAACTCTTAGACCAGCATTTTTTTAAATGTCGCTAAATTTAATTTTAAAATAATTATATATTCTTATATATGTGAAATAGTATATTTCGGTACTAGTGCGAGAAAGTGATTTTTTACTCGTGTGGCGGTTTGCGCCCGAGCGAAGCGAGGGTGAAAAGGTCACACGAGTAAGAAATCACTTTCTCGCACGAGTATCGAACACTATTTTTTGACACGACGTGTGAGAAGCTCCATTTTCGCACGTGTCACTTTGTACAGCGTGCGTGAAATCGAGCTTCTCGCACGGAGTGTCAAAAAATTCATTTTTTTTAATTAAATGAAATTTTTCATAAAATTATGTTTGTCGCTAAAAGAACTTTATAGATTTCCATTGTTGCCGTTGAACGAAGTGTATTAATGTATTATTTAATTTCAGTAAAAAAAGCTTAGTGATTCATTTTTTATTATTGTTAAAAGAAGCTTACAAAATTATTTTCATCGATGTTCAAAGAAATTTGTACATCATTTCTTTATTGTCGCTAAAAAAGTTTAAAGACTTATTTTTTATTGTTGTTAAAAAAAGCTTTTTAATTTTTTTTCAGTTAAAAGATTTTACAGATTATTATTGTAGTGAAAAGAAGCTTAGATATTTATTTTTGAATATCGCTAAAGGAAACTTACATATTTATTTTTTTCTGTAGCTGAAAGAGGTTTATAGATTATTTTAATTGTAACTGAAATAAGTTTACATTTTTATTTTGAATTATTGTTAAAAAAGCCTACATTAACTCTGGGTTAATAAGCTTCTCCATTGACTGATTGTTTGGTATTAGGTATATTTAAGGCCACCTTACTGAGCGGTGGTGAACGATGTATAATATTACAACCAATTTTCTTATCATCAGGATTCGTTTTCTTAATAATTTTATTAGGTGTTTCCTTTTCAGATGACAGGTATGGTAGTTGTTGTAAGGCATTAAAATTTTCTGTTTCACTCTTAGATTTTGGTTGGTAGAAACAGCCCTAGGGTGTTTAGCTTTCATCACTTTCTATTTTTGTGGCCATTTCTTCATAAAAAATTAAACCACGTTCTTTGCTACAGAATTTGAGGGGGACCAGGGAGGTCTGAGGGGGGGCTCAGTTTTTTAAAACAACGTAATTAATTAAAATAGCTATTCGGAACAATAATTACAACGTAATTTGAGGGGAGGCTAAGGGTGGTGGGTCGGTTGAATCTTCGTATTACAAATACGTATCTACTAGGCGGGGTACACCCCTACTCACTCCGCTCGCCAACCCGCCCGAATGCGATCACAACTGAATATAAATTAATTTTGAGTGTGAATCATATAAATACAATGCAAAGAAAACACTCCCTCTCTGCATTTTAATATTTCTGGGCTTCAGACCAACACATATAAATATATGGCTGCATTAAGAGTGTTTTTTTGTCATATTGTTAGAAAATGAATCATGTTTTTTTGTTTATAAAAAAAATCTTTACTGTAGTTAAAAAAGCTTGAATGATAGATAATTTAAATGGTCAATCAAAGACACATAATATATAGTTTAAATGAATTAAAAATAGAATTGTTAATAATAATAGAATTTCTAGTTTTAAATGTGTATAATAATGTTTAATAATAATTAATAATAATAAAATCTTAAATTTTATTCTTCCATAAAGAAATAAGAATTATGAAAGAAAAGATCATTTAAATCGCCATGTTAAAACACATGAAAAATAATTCAAATGATGTAGAAAATGGACTATTTTATAATATTAGAATTTCAAGTTTGAATTGTATGTGATGTAATAAAAATTATAGAAGTCAAGATTACTTAACACGATATTCAAAAATTTGTAAAGAATTAAGTTTCAATATTTTCTTATGCAGAAAAAGATTTAATAGAAATCGATAGTGTAAATAGATACATAAAAATATTTAACCTTTTTTTTATATCATCTGTAAAATATACTATTATTGAAGAATTTGTACGTAATTATGAAGAATAAAAAACACTTCAGAAGACGTATAATCAAATATGATAAAACTTCAAGTTTTATTTGTGTATAATGTAATAAAAATATAACATTTGAAAATTATGATTATAATCAAATACTAGCTTAATTTACCTTGCTCCTAACGTCGCTCGGTTGAATTTTCATATATTGTATTATTATGTATAAATTAGCCAATTTTAAAATGAAAAAGAATTGAACTTATAAATTTTAATATTGAAGTTTTGTACTGAATTAAAATTTTATATTTTTTATAAAAAAGGATGAAATAATGTTACAATTATTTTACTAGATTGCATTTGAATCAATGGAAAAATATGATAGGAATTCATTCTTTTTAATCACGTGTTTCAATCACGAACCATAAAATAATCGAAAACAGTATTTGACGTTTCCTAGAACTAACAACTACACGGAGAAAGGAAAGTACTGTCAAAGAAGATAGACGCTTATAAAAGGATTCTTCTGGGTTAAATTTTTCGTCCAAAAATTTGTGTAACACTTTAACATTGTTTGTATATCTATACATATGAAAAATTTGATATATATATAGATATAAAAATACATGGGATCTATTGGCGCTCTCAGTAGCTGGGTAACTCATTTTTGGCAGAAATTTCCCATTTAAGAGTACACTTCTGTAAGCGTCTATATTCGTTAGTACTGTTGAAATAGGTACTAAATCTAGTATATCTAATTCATGTACTTGTGTATTTGAAATAAAAGTGACAATATAATTTCAATTAGTACATAGCAAAGTAGAGAGCAAAAATTTTCGATGCTTAGTGTCATTTTTCCAGTACTGAGACTGACATTTCACCTACTTAATTCAAGGGCAATATTTTCCAGAAAATATGATTGTTATTCTCTTTTGGTGCGGCTTTTTCTGTTACTAAAATTAAAAACTGATAAATATAGAATTATTATTATAATATATAACACTTTTAATTTACTAATAATTAATTTTCTGATTCGTGATATTTAAGGAATAGAACGATACATGTTCATCTGCTATACTTCGTTCTAAAATAGTTAGCTTTTGAGTTTAAAATTAATTATTAGTAATTCAAAGTTGTTATATATTATATGATTTACATTATATTTATTAACTGTTAAAAATTGTTTTACAATTTAATGGTTTTTGCGTTATTGAGTATTAATTATATTGAAGTTTTATACTTGGCAGCACCGCAGTGCGCATTATATAGGTAATATGTTAGTATAAGATATAGTCCAGTCAAATTAGATTTTTTCATGTAAAAAAAATTAACAGCAAACCGACTGCACAATTATGTAAAGTAGGTTTGTGGGAGTAAAATATCCAAAATGGCCCCAACAGATGTCGTCCGTTTTTGTTTAAACAATGTTTAAACATTGAAAATTGACATTTTTTCTCTTTACCTGCAAATATTTCTAGAGCTATAAAAGTTATCATATTGGTCCAATAAGATAAAATGTAGGTTTTTTGAAGACCTTTAAAATGAATTTTTAACCATTTTGATTGCATTTATAGTTTCTGAGAAAAATGCAAAAAACTACGAAAAAGGGTAATAGCAATAATGCGAAGACAGAAACCACAACCGAACCTCAGTCAACCGTTAGATTTATTACATCGTAACTTGAGACCGGAGCTGCAAAGACTCGTACGCAGAGACGAATTCAATAGCATTGATGCTTTATTAGAGCTTGCTGTTGAAGCGGAGTTGACTTTAGGGGCTGAGAAAGTCTATAAACCTCCACCATCACCTGGCAAAGCATTATTACCAGAAACAGCTTACCATCCACCGGCGAATCAAAAGAAGATTCCGCCTAAGGTATCTAGTGTGGACATCAGTGTGTCTAAAGCTGAAGATATGGTGTCTACAGTTACCAAAATTTCGGAAGAAAAGCTAGCTCAATTTGAAAAGAGATTGATTGGAAAACCTTATCGATGTACAACACCAAAGAAAAAGAAATCTAAGTTGAGTCCTGCAAACCATCGGATGTTAAGAAGAACTGGTGATGAGGATCACGATTATCCTAATGATAATGGTTCAGGTTCTCAGAGATAAAAGTCTCGTAGTCCAAGAAAGGACCAGTATAGAAGAACAGAATCAAGTCATCGCCACAATCGGAATAGCATAGTTTGTTATGGTTGTGGTAATCCAGGTTACATAAGGAGCGAATGTCCGAAATGTTCGGAAAACGCCATTGGAAGCAAGTGAAGAAGGCCGTAACTGCTCCCACTGACTCTTCTAAGGCCTTCAAAGAGTCAGATGTACCATGGACAGGCTCAGACAGAATTGAGCCTATCAACGTTGGTGAATCATTGAAGTAGTGCAGTAAAGCAAAATTCAGCCTTTGCTGAGATTGGAAAAAGCATAGGCATCGTCGAAGCTGAAACTCGATTATGGTTGGGAGGTTTTATTGCAAATTACGGCATGTTAATTGACTCATATAACACTCGTGGAGCCAGAGTCGTAAAATGGGTAATTAAGAAAGTCAGACTATATATGAATGGATGCCAGGTCAAGAAAGGTTATTATAGAAATTTGAAATGGTTTTGCTATCTGTATAAAATAAATAGCGGATTAAGGAAAATAGTTTTGAAAGTATAAGACTACTTGTGTACGGTTGAACACCATAAAAGAGTACTGAAAAGTATATCAGTCACTCCCTTTCTAATGTACAAAGATAAAGGGATCAGAGAAGTTGAATTTTTGACTCTTCATACTGTAAATCCAACTAAGGAACAAAGGTGTCTAAATTGGTTTGCTAAAGTACATAATTGTCGATTCTTTATGTATAGCCCGGACGGAGAAGTCGATATTATCCTGGATCTGGATAACGAGACGTCGATGCTCGTCGTCTCTCAGGAACAAACGAAATGGGTGTTCATGGAGTGTCATAATGGGACTGTTGCTGGTCGCTTAAGTAGTAGAAAAATCTACATAAGAGTGATAGTTACATATTTTTGGCACTCCATTTGTAAAAACATTTATTTGATCTGCCAAAAATTTAAGTCTGACAATGATCCAGACAGCATCAAGGATGAGAATCAACCGCCGATGAATCAAGAAGTTGAAGTAGAAAGAGTGAAGAATTGCGGCAGGCCATCTGCGAATGGCCAACCTCACCACTTCAGCGATAGCGCATCACCTGCGTGTAGTATAAAGTGTAGTTTTAAATCAGTATACGTGTGTAGAAAATGTGATAAGCCGTGTAGGACAGCTTTGGTAGTGAGACGAGCGAATGCGAGGTTAGTATGAGGTGAAAATGGTACGTATAAGCGCGTTTGTGGTAAATCAAAGGTAACTCAAGAGGATCTACTGCTCGATCTTCTTAATGTCTCACTCAACTTCAACAGTATAGCAACCAGAGAAATACAGTGGTTGCCACTGGTTAAAACTGTCACCACCGCAATTATGGAATAACAGTGGTTTTACAACTTCTTCCAAATATGAAGTATGATAATAAACTACACCGATGATAGGTATAAGTTTACTGTCATCGTTAAAGTATTGAAAGAGATAATATGCAGGTATCTTTTTGCGTTTATAATAAGTTGCCTAACCGTGACGGTCAATATGATCATAAGTGTAGCGGAATAGATAAGGTGATTTACAGATTCAAATGTTTCTTTTTGAAACAAGAAGAATTTAGGTGGGATATCACAGAGAGACTTTCTTGTGGTACATACCCATTATATTATTCAGTGCAACCAGATGTGGCAGAGCTGTCATACACGGTCTTCCAGCGTTTGGGAAAGGGGTGTAACGAGGATAGCGAATTACGCGTATACTGTGTGATAGTATGCGCATATATCTGTCCTCGTTATTAGTCGCACAGTACAACGTATGGTTCGATGCTTTATGTGCGAGTATAAGAGTGAGACAGATAGAGTCTGCGTCAGCAGCTTGGATGGATGACTGTGGGAAGAAGCGCGTGCAATACATGACGGGTAGACTTAAGCTAGATGAAGAAACGAATGGGTCGATTTAAGAGAGTTAGGCTGCCATCTTGATAAGTTGTTTGTGCTCGAACGTCGGCTATTTTTCCTCTCTTGAGACTTGTCAAGGAATTTAATACACTTATAAATCGTGTTAATTGTCTTTCAAGTACAGTGGAATTACTTGTGAGATGTGCCGATTCTTTCTTGTCATCTTTTTCTTGAGAACCAGGATTAAGTGTGTTCACTGCAGCGTCAAACGAGAGTTTGTTTGGCCTTTCAGTAAGAGCGATAAGGACGGCAGGCTGCACCGCATATCTACGGTGCCGCTTTAGTCCATACTCTGGGTTGTTCATCACGTGAAGGCAACTGCAGAAAGGCTCTACACACACTGGTTGGCGAAAAATGTAAGTCTGCAGACTAGTGCGATCACGTTTAGTATGTATGTTTGTTACATGCGAGGCGAAAAAGACCGTCGTGTGCTACCGTGTTATGTAGTATAGGTTAGTTTAGATTAACAGATGTTTCTCTTTATTAAATTTATCAAATTTTACTTCCGAATTAATATTGTTATGCTTTTATTTCATTGTATTGAATTTATTTAGTGGTTTGAATAAAGTAAAGTAAAATTAGTGTAATTCTTGAAGATTGCCTAATATTATTCTTTTGCTAATTAAAATCGTGTCTTGTCTTTATCTGTATATGTTGAACGTAATACACTCTTTCTTGATCAACGGTATTTAATAGAGTTCTCGGGTACACGCCGTGGGTTTCGTCGTACCAGACGTCCGGAAGGCAGAACTTCTAAGTTAAGTTCTGCAGTAGTATTAAATATTGTTTAATTGATTTTTCTCGTCAGAAATAGATAGACGAAGTAGATCAGCGGTATTGAATTGGGCTGATCGACTATGAACCGAAAGTCAGTTATTTAACGGTAAGTGCGTGTGTACTTAAAAAAAGTACACGTGAAATCCACAAATATATTTAATTTATTTATTTAAATATATTTCCCGTTACAAATTGTATAACATAATTTAGTCAATTAAAGTTTTATTGAAGTATCATTCAGAGAATAAAGTACTCGAGTTAATTTTATGAAAATACATTAGTAATTAAAAATTGATTTGGAAACAATTCTTCATAAATAACATTCATATAACCTTAATAACATATTCATATATACGTGTGTTAGTATTTATATGAATTGTCATTTACGTAAAAATCGTTAAGAATTGAATGTATTAGTAATAATTTCACTAAAGCAATAATATTTTTATTAAGAGAAATATATTAATTTTTAGAATATATCTAATGAGCGCATTTGAAAAATCATCATAACATAATATAAAATATTATTTTAGTATCTTTTTAATATACGTTTTATAAGATACAATCTTAAAAAGTAATATTTTTAATATTAAATTATTTTTAATAGTCAATTATATAGATAGGAAAATATATAAAATATGGATAAATTTTCCTGATTATGTCTATAATTATGAATTCATGTATATGATCTGTCTAGATGAAAGTAAAATTTCCCATAAAATAATAAACATTTCAAAGAAAATTTACTTATGATTTGCAAATCATTTATTAAGAATGCAGAAAATAGATAATATTCTTAAATATCACTCTAAAAATTGTTTTAAATATAATGATTGGAAATTATCATTATTCTATCAAATTAGATTTATTGTTGGAGATACATTATATTTCACTCTAAATAATCAATACTTATGAAATTTATATAATATTTTATATAAACTATGAAAATAATAATCACGAATTTAATATTATTTTATCCAATAATTGAAAAGTTTACATAATCCATAAAATAATTAAATATTATAGTTAATAACTTATAAATTATGGTATTATTTTATAAAATACAATTTCAACTTAAATAATTAGCTTTATGTTAAAACTTAATTTTATTAGTATTTAATTCCACGAGTTGATATATATATATATATATATATATATTTATTTATATATATATATATAATTAAAATATATATGATTATTATATATATATATATATATATATATATATATATATATATATTTAATAATAATCATATATATTTTGATAATATATATATATATATATATAATTGAAATATATACGATTATTATTAAATGTTTTCCCTTGATAGGGTGATAGAGGACATCATTCTGAACAAACTTTATATTGTAATTTTTTTTCTATCTCGTATAGTTTTTAAACTACGGCACTTTAAAGTTACGCTTTTTCATCCAATCAGAGAGCGTCATTCTAAACGTTCGAAAACAGCAACAAGTGTGTGCCCATTCTGCCTCGGTAGCAACGAGCTCATTGATCGCTTGCATAGTTACCAAATAAACATTTGTTTGTTATTGTCCCTGACATATAACCCAAAAATAAAAATTTGAGTATTCTAATGTTTATAATCGAAGTACGTAATGTTGAATAATAGATGGCAATGCTAGTCTTATAATGAAGATACAATTTGTTGTTTTATTTTATTTTATAACTAAATAAATTATTTTATTTTAAAACTAATAAATTCAATAAAAATAATAATTTGAAATTGCAAAAATATCAAATTACTAATTAAATAAATTATTGATGATAATGATTAATTATTGATAAATAATTATTATAATTACTAATGGACTATAATGAATAATTTAATTTTGCAATATTTCTGTGAAAATAGTCTTTTGAACAAAATTGCCCTAAAGAAAAAAACATTCAACTCCGGTGTTATTTCGTATACCGACCGTATTTTCGACTACTACGATACTTCCATTCGTACGAAAAATTCGTTCGGTGTACGAAATAACACCGATGTTTGATTTTTTTTTCGTAAGCGTGTTGCAAATATGATAATTCTTAAAATAGCAGGCGTAGAAGTAACGATAATAATTAAATATTCATTTTTTTCGAATATTTAATAAGATATACTTTTTCTTCTAATTACTTAAAAAAGTTAAGTAACTTCATGATAATATCGTTGTTTTGTGCAAAATAATTTTTTTATGATTACTCTTATTCTAAAAATGGGTACAATCAGGTAATTTTATTTAACAGAACATGTTTCAATATGCTTAAGCTTGACAGCGTTATAAAGAATTTTTTGTTTATAATTACAGTTTCTCAAGGTAGCTCCCTTGGGTTATACACGTCATGCAGAACATAATTAGAAAATTATTTTTAATTAGCTTTTTCATAAATTTTATGCATTGAACGTACAATTATCTAAGAAAGAGATACTTTGGGGTGCAAATAAAAAGTATTTCATAACAATTGCAACCCTAGTCGTGGAGATATTAATAATTCAAAAAAAGATACAAAAAATGTTCTAAAAACACAGGTAACTTTTTTATTTTTAAAGTGATTGGAACGCAATAAAGCTTATTTTGTGCCTTATAAATATCAGAGAGAGTTACCCACGTAATTTCAGTGATAGTTCTTACAGTTTAAACGTAAATTACAATTGTTTATTAATACACTTTATAATTTTTTCAAACAATTGTAATTTACGTTTAAACTGTAAGCACTATCACTGGAATTCCATGGGTGACTCCTTTTGAAATTTTTTAATGCACAAAATGAGCTTTATTACGTCCCAATCACATGGAAAATAAAGTTTTTTGTGTTTTTAGAAAATATTTTGTATCTCTTTTTGAATTATTAATATTTTCGCGACTTGAGTTGCAATTGTTATGAAATAATTTTTTTATGCACCCTGAAGTATCTCTTTCTTAGGTAATTGTACACCCAACGTTAATTGATTCTTTCCGAATTTTTTAAAATGTTCCAATAGAAACTTAGAAAACAACGGAACGCTCCAATGAAAGTTCAGGATTTTAAAACATTCGGAAAGAATCCATTAACGGTGGGTGTACGTTCAATGCATAATGTTTATGAAAAAGCTAATTAAAAATAATTTTCTAATTATGCTCTGCATCACGTGTATAACCCAAGGGAGCTACCTTAAGTTTCACAAATTTTCATTTTTATAAAGAATATTTTTTATCAGTAATATATCTATAAATTTTTAAATTAATGTGCTAATAAAATACAACAAATACTAGGATTCATGAAATTTAAAGCCACATTCTACAAATAATGGTTTACAAAACTTTTTAATGTTGAAACACACTAAATATTTTTTTGTATGTAATACGATACGTCATCATCGGAAGTTCGATGTTAGCAATTTTTATAATAAAATATTACTTATGAAAAGCTCCAAGATTAAATATAGATATTTGTGAATTTTTTTGAGTCAAAGTTAAGTTTTTAGTATTATAAATAATTTATTTATTAACTAGCACAATGATATAAAGGGTTTTCGATGACAAGGTATCGAACGTTGATTTTCATCGTCGAATTAATATTTATTTCCCTGTAGGATTCGTGGCAGCCTGCAGGTATATTATAAAGTTTTTTAGATTTTCTTATTATTATAATTTTGAAAATATTAATAAATTTGTATAAATGAAATTATCGAGACGTGATTTTAACACAGTACTCTTTGCTCTGGCCTCTGTCACTATCATCTGAGCTATTGTTTCGCTATACTGACTTGATAATAATTCGGTTATAACTAAGAGGTCTAAATAATCGCAAATATTTAATCATGCTTTTTATCACATGCTAGTGAGAAAAACTTACAGTATAAGCTTAAAATAATAGGTTAGACGGGGTTGTAGAAGAGGAAGTTTCTTAGTGAGTATCCCCACTATACGAGTCAAGAATAGTAGCCACATCCATCACCGTATTATCTTAACATGTGTTACTATTTTCCTCTTTTCCTTTTTTCTCTGTCTTTCTCGTTTTTAACAAAACAATAGCTCAGATGATAGTGAGAAAGACGAGGGAGCCAAGGGTTCTAGGTTCCAATTTTATCTTGGAAATATTTTTTTAATTTTTATTTATTTCTTTTTTTTTTATTATTTCTATTTTACAAAATATAATAAACAGAAGACCCAATGAACTCTGTGGAAAACCTTCAAGTGTTCTAAAACTCGCCAGGAAAATGAGAAAATTTCTACAGATGTTACTACAGACAAGCTATAAATCATTTGCAGATATTTCTACAAATAGCTAACATTTTTTTTTCCGTAATGCTCTATAATAATAATAAGTTATTATAATACCTAATACTTCCTGCTAATTTCTGTTCGTTATGGTTATAATTATAATATTTTAATTAATATTTCTTTCGATTATAATCATTCTTACAGAATCGCTAATAATAGTTAATTTTAATATTCATTTCACAGATATCATATGATTATGGCTAGGTTTTTTGTCAGACTTTATGCAGAACTTTTCCCTAGATTTTTTGACAGACATTTAACTAGGTTTTAAACTTCAGTATATTAGTCTTGGCTGAAGTTATGAATTATAAAAAGTAGTTTTAGCTAGAGACAAAAATAGAATTTACTGGTCTTGGCAGAAACCAAGACTGGAATGCTTTAGATCTGGCTAAAGTTAAAAAAAAAGATGCTTCACTCTTCGTAAAAAATAACTAATCTTATGAGCCATGCAAAGCTGTAGTGACTAATGCCATAAAACTTATTAGTTTTAGCTGATGCCAGACATAGCAAGCGCTATTTTTTACTAAAGCCAAGGATAATATTGTCTATGATTGGCTAAAACTAGAAACCCTTTGAGTTTATCTTTAAGCTTGGTTACAAATGACAAATGTTAATTTAAGCTTGTGACAATGCAAAAAAAAAAATATTTATACAAAAAAATCGGTGTACGATTAACCTCAATGAGGCAAGTAAGGGCTAAGTTTAGTCTAAGTCTTGCAAAAAGTCTAGCTAAACGTCTTGCGAATAGTCTGGCAAAAAGTCTTGCGTAAAGTCTGGCAAAAAGTTTTTTAAAAAGTCTGGTGGGAAGTATCGTGAAAAGTCGGTCGTCTGGCAAAAAGTCTTGTGATTAGTCTGGAAAAAATTCTGGCGGAAAGTCTAGCAAAAGATCTAGCGATGAGTCTAAGAAAAAGTCTAGCGAATATTTTAACAAAAAGTCTGGCCTAAAGTCTTGCAAAAAGTCTGGCAAAAAGTCTTGCAAAAAGTCTAGCAGAACGTCTTGCAAATAGTCTGGCAAAAAGTTTTTCAAAAAGTCTGTTAAAAAGTATTGCGAAAAGTTTGCTGAAACGTCTGGCAAAAGGTCTTGCGATTAGTCTGCGAAAAAGTCTGGCAAAACGTCTTGCAAAAAGTCTAGCAAAACGTCTTGCAAAAATTCGAGCAGAACGTCTTGCGAATAGTCTGGCAAAGAGTCTCGCATGAAGTCTGTCCAAAAGTTTTTCAAAAAGTATAGTTAAAAGTGTTGCAAAAAGTCTAGCAAAAAGTCTGGTAAAAAGTCTAGCAGAACGTCTTGCGAATAGTCTGGCAGAAAGTCTTGTGTAAAGTCCGACAAAAAGGTTTTTAAAAAGTCTGGTGGGAAGTGTCGCGAAAAGTTGGTCGAGACGTCTGGCGAAAGGTCTTGCGATTAGTCTGGGAAAAATTCTGGCGAAAAGTCTAGCAAAAGATCTAGCGATGAGTTTAGGAAAAAGTCTAGCGAATATTCTAACAAAAAGTCTGGCCGAAAGTCTTGCAGGAAGTCTGGCCAAAAGTCTTGCAAAAAGTCTAGCAGAACGTCTTGCGTATAGTTTGGCAAAAAGTTTTTCAAAAAGTCTGGTGGAAAGTATTGCGAAAAGTTTGCCGAAACGTCTGGCAAAAGGTCTTGCGATTAGTCTACGAACAAGTCTGGCGAAGTCTAGCTAAAAGTCTGGTCTAAAGTCTTGCAAGGAGTCTGGGGAAAAGTCTTGCAAAAAGTCTACCAGAACGTCTTGCAAATAGTCTGACAAAAACTCCTGCGTAAAGTTTAGCAATAAGTTTTTTAAAAAGTCTGGTAAAAAGTGTTGCGTAAAGTCTAGCAAAAAGTCTGGTAGGAAGTCTTGCAGGAAGTCCGGCAAGACGTCTTACGAATAGTGTGGCAAAAAGTCTTGCGGAAAGTTTGGCCAAAAGTGTGTCAAAAAGTCTAGTTAAAGGGTTGCGAAAAGTCTGTCGAAACGTCTGGCTAAATGTCTTGCGATGAGTCTAGGAAAAAGTCTGGCAAAAAGTCTAGCAAAAAGTCTGGCCGAAAGTCTTGCAGAAAGTCTGGCAAAAAGTCTAGCAGAAAGTCTAGCAGAAAGTCTTGCATATAGTCTGGCAGAGTGTCTTGTGTAAAGTCCGACAAAAAGTTTTTTAAAAAGTCTGGTGGGAAGTGTCGCGAAAAGTCTGTCGAGACGTCAGGCGAAAGGTCTTGCGATTAGTCTGGGAACAAGTCTGGCGAAGTCTAGCTAAAAGTCTGGTCTAAAGTCTTGCAAGGAGTCTGGGGAAAAGTCTTGCAAAAAGCCTACCAGAACGTCTTGCAAATAGTCTGACAAAAACTCCTGCGTAAAGTTTAGCAATGAGTTTTTTAAAAAGTCTGGTAAAAAGTGTTGCGAAAAGTCTAGCAAAAAGTCTGGTAGGAAGTCTTGCAGGAAGTCTGGCAAGACGTCTTACGAATAGTCTGGCAAAAAGTCTTGCGGAAAGTTTGGCCAAAAGTGTGTCAAAAAGTCTAGTTAAAGGGTTGCAAAAAGTCTGTCGAAACGTCTGGCTAAATGTCTTGCGATGAGTCTAGGAAAAAGTCTGGCAAAAAGTCTAGCAAAAAGTCTGGCCGAAAGTCTTGCAGAAAGTCTGGCAAAAAGTCTAGCAGAAAGTCTAGCAGAAAGTCTTGCATATAGTCTGGCAGAGTGTCTTGTGTAAAGTCCGACAAAAAGTTTTTTAAAAAGTCTGGTGGAAAGTGTCGCGAAAAGTCTGTCGAGACGTCAGGCGAAAGGTCTTGCGATTAGTCTGGGAAAAATTCTGGTGGAAAGTCTAGCATAAGATCTAGCGATGAGTCTAGGAAAAAGTCTAGCGAATATTCTAACAAAAAGTCTGGCCGAAAGTCATGCAGGAAGTCTGTCCAAAAGCCTTGCAAAAAGTCTAGCAGAACGTCTTGCGTAAAGTCCGTCAAAAAGTTTTTCAAAAAGTCTGGTAGAAAGTATTGCGAAAAGTTTGCCAAAGCGTCTGGCAAAAGGTCTTGCGATTAGTCTGCGAAAAAGTCTGGCGAAAAGTCTAGCAAGTCTGGTCTAATGTCTTGCAGGAAGTCTGGAAAAAAGTCTTGCTAAAAGTCTAGCAGAACGTCTTGCAAATAGTCTGGCAGAAAGTCTTGCGTAAAGTCTGGCAATAAGTTTTTTAAAAAGTCTGGTCAAAAGTGTTGCGTAAAGTCTAGCAAAAAGTCTGGTAGGAAGTCTTGCAGGAAGTCTGGCAAAAAGTCTTGCGAAAAGTTTGGCAAAAAGTGTGTCAAAAAGTCTAGTTAAAGGATTGCGAAAAGTCTGTCGAAACGTCTGGCAAAATGTCTTGCGTTGAGTCTAGGAAAAAGTCTGGCAAAAAGTCTAGCAAAAAGTCTGGTAAAAAGTCTTGCAGGAGGTCTGGCAAAAAGTCTTGCAGAAAGTCTAGCAGAAAGTCTTGCATGTAGTCTGGCAAAAAGTCTTGCGTTTAGTCTAAAAAAAAGTTTTTCAAAAAGTCTTGTGAAGAGTATTGCGAAAAGTCTGCCGAAACGTCTGGCAAAAGGTCTTGCGATTAGTCTGGGAAAAAGTCTGGCAAAAAGTCTAGCAAACAGTCTGGCAAAAAGTATTGCAGAAAGTCGGGCAAAGAGTCTTGCTAAAAGTCTAGCAGAACGTCTTACGAATAGTCTGGCAAAAAGTATTGTGTTAGGTCCGGCAAAAATTTTTTTTAAAAGTCTGGTGGGAAGTGTCGCGAAAAGTTTGTCGAGACGTCTGGCGAAAGGTCATGCGATTAGTCTGGGAAAAATTCTGGCGGAAAGTCTAGTATAAGATCTAGCGATGAGTCTAAGAAAAAGTCTAGCGAATATTCTATCAAAAAGTCTGGCCGAAAGTCTTGCAGGAAGTTTGGCCAAAAGCCTTGCAAAAAGTCTAACAGAACGTCTTGCGTATAGTCTGGCAAAAAGTTTTTTAAAAAGTCTGGTGGAAAGTATTGCGAAAAGTCTGTCGAAACGTCTGGCAAAAGGTCTTGCGATTAGTCTAGGAAAAAGTCTGGCAAAAAGTCTAGCAAGTCTGGTCTAATGTCTTGCAGGAAGTCTGGAAAAAAGTCTCGCAAAAAGTCTAGCAGAACGTCTTGCAAATAGTCTCGCAGAGTGTCTTGTGTAAAGTCCGACAAAAAGCTTTTTAAAAAGTCTGGTGGGAAGTGTCGCGAAAAGTCTGTCGAGACGTCAGGCGAAAGGTCTTGCGATTAGTCTGGGAAAAATTCTGGTGGAAAGTCTAGCATAAGATCTAGCGATGAGTCTAGGAAAAAGTCTAGCGAATATTCTAACAAAAAGTCTGGCAGAAAGTTTTGCAGGAAGTCTGGCCAAAAGTCTTGCAAAAAGTCTAGCAGAACGTCTTGCGTATAGTCTGGCAAAAAGTTTTTCAAAAAGTCTGGTGGAAAGTATTGCGAAAAGTCTGTCAAAACGTCTGGCAAAATGTCTTGCGATGAGTCTAGGAAAAAGTCTGGCAAAAAGTCTAGCAAAAAGTCTGGCCGAAAGTCTTGCAGGAGGTCTGGCAAAGAGTCTTGCAAAAAGTCTAGCAGAACGTCTTACGAATAGTCTGGCAAAAAGTCTTGCGTTAGGTCTGGCAAAAAGTTTTTTTAAAAGTCTGGTAAAAAATGTTGCAAAAAGTCTAGCAAAAAGTCTGGTAGAAAGTCTTGCAAGAAGTCTGGTAAAACGTCTTGCAAAAAGTCTAGCAGAACGTCTTACGAATAGTCTGGCAAAAAGTCTGGTAGGAAGTCTTGCAGGAAGTCTGGCAAAACGTCTTGCAAAAAGTCTAGCAAAACGTCTTACAAATAGACTGGCAAAAAGTCTTGCGTTAAGTCTGGAAAAAAAATTTTTATAAAGTCTGGCTAAAAGTGTTGCGAAAAGTCTGACGAAAAATCTGGCAAAAGGTCTCGCAAAAAGTCTGGTCTAAAGTCTTGCAGGAAGTCTGGCAAAAAGTCTTGCAAAATGTCCAGCAGAACGTCTTGCGAATAGTCTGGCAAAAAGTCTTGCGTAAAGCCTGGCTAAAAGTTTTTAAAAAAGTCTGGTGACAAGTGTTGCGAAAAGTTTCTCAAAACATTTAGCAAAAGATCTAGCGGTGAATCTAGGAAAAAGTCTTGCGAAAAGTCTAGCTAAAAGTCTGATCGAAAGTCTTGCAGAAAGCCTGGCAAAATGTCTTGCAAAAAGTCTAGCAGAACGTCTTGCGAATAGTCTGACAGAAAGTCTTGCGTAAAGTCTGACAAAAAGTTTTTTTAAAAATTCTGGTGAAAAGTGTTGCTAAAAGTCTGTCGAAACGTTTGAGAATAAGTATGGCGAAAAATTTGGCGATAAATCTGGCAAAAACCTCGGTGAAATATCTTGCTAGGATTCTGGAAAAAAGTCTTGCTACAATCATGGCTAAAAGTATAACAAAATATCTGTCTGAGATCCTAGTTAATAGTTTTGTCGTTACAATAAAATATTAAGAGTAGTGCGGAAAACTCAAAAATCCCTTTATATTACTATACATAAAATTTTATAATACAAAATTTCAATGTATCATATTTTGTGGTTAGGTTTGTCGAGCTTATAATATTATAATAAATTACAATTCGTAAAACTAGAAAGAATAAGAATTCGTCAAATAAAATGGTAACTAATGTAGCAAATAATCAGACAAACAAGAAGGTTAAAAAGTTTGAAAACAATATCATAAAAAGTTATTAAAAAACCTGATGTAGAATCTAGCGTGGTCTGCTTTCTTTTTTTAGACTCATAATTAATTATTAGTACATTTTATAACGGGTATGAAAAGGCATTATTTACGAAACGAGAATTTTACGTCCCGAGCCGAAGGCGAGGGTCGTAACGAGTTTCGTAAAAAAGCCTTTTCATACCAGTTGCAAACCGTATTTTTTACCATGAGAGCCAAGAAAGTGCAACGAAGTTGCGATTTTGGGGTTAGAATGGCAAAAAAATTATTCTGATATTAAGAATATTATAATTTCTAATAAATACACTAAGAATGTCTATTTTTACATTTAAATGACTTCTTGAATGTATACTTTTTGGAAATAAAAATACTATTAAAATAGTAAATATTTAATCGTATAAATAATATATTACCAATCAACAGATTCTTAAATTTTATTTTAAAAATATTTTCACTCATGTACAAAGTGGAAAAAATTTTTTAATTTTAACACACATAAGTGTTACAGATGAACCACAAATTTTTGTGTTAAAATATACAAATTTTTTTTCTGTAATTTACGAAGTTAAAATTATAACATAATTCATGAATAATATAAAATTTTGAATAATAAAATTTGTAAATTTTCAAATTTATTTGTGTTAAAATATAATGGTTGAAATGATGATTAGATAGTAAATAATGACTTCTCGTATTTCTATCTGTTAATATATTTAAAAAGAAGAGAGATAAAAAAATATAAGAAAAAGGATAAAAAGATGGATGTTGGCGTGGATCAATAAAATCATAAACAAACTAATCTTATTTGATAATATTACATTGTCATTTAAAGGCGAACGTAAGCGAGTGATTCCGAAAAGAGCCGATCATTTTTTAATATTAGTATACCATAGAAATAGAGCCGGTTAGTGGCTCAGTCGGTAGAGCGTTGGATTCGTAATCTCGGGGTTCTGTGTTCGAATCTCGCTCTCGGCAACCAATTGATAGAGGCACCATTTAACGTTACATGTGCTTTGTTTACAAACACACTTACAAGCTCCGTTGCTGATTAACATCACAAATAGCATAAATATAGCGACGGTAAAGAAGAAAAAAAAGTATAAAAATTTTTGTATTTACCTTATTATAAAATATCACCAATAATATTTTGTAATTATTAATGATAAATCATTAATATTATTGTTATTGTTATAATTATTTAATATTATAGAAAGATTTAAGCACTGCGTGTCTGAAATCTGCTTACTATGTATGCTTATTCGGGGCGAAAAAACTTTCATTTCGCTCATTCGCTAACTACGACGAGCCTGAAAACGCTATTAAAAATATTTGTATCATAATATAGTAATAATTAAACCCTGTGTTATTTGATATAAGTATAAGATAAGAAGTATTAAAATATAAAAAGTTTAGCAATTCGTTATACAATAATATATCATTGAGATAATAGAATAAAATATATCGAAAAAATATATAAAATTAAATTAATTTCAAGAAATGTATAGGAAAGGGTTCGGCTGTGGGCAATGGTTTGGTTGTGGAGACCCGAGCGTTTCTATTGACAGAAAGCAGATGATGTTTTTCTGACAAATATCATTTATGTATCGTTATGCCAAATATCAAAGCGAAAAAACACGTCTGCTTTTTGCTATAAGCCAATTAATTTTTTTGTGTAAAAAAAAAAACAAATATTCATTTGTACTTATTTATACTTTATCAATAATATTACAAATAAAAATTTATCAATGAAGGTGAATGTAATGCACATTTATTTAGTATGAAATTATTCCTATTTTGTAATGCAATATAGGTTGCAATCAATAAATCAACACCAACAATTTTGCAAGGGTGCCCACAACCGAACCAATACAAATCGCAACTTTACTTCCTGATTACATAATATATTACAATAAAACCACTTTTAAATATGACATTTCCTAGCCTAGCCTTTTATCAATACTCGTTCTCCCTATGTTCCCAATACTGTACCAGTTTATTAAACATATGTAACTGTTGTTCAATATTAATCGTATAGGAATAGCACGTCTACCTCACAGTGCAATTTTAAATGCAACGTTGGAATAACTTTTTAGATATAGATTGTTTAATATTAAGGTCGCTCATCCGCCTAGGACCGTATCATGTTTTGGATCCTTGGGTAATATTTGTATTATTGCAAATTTTTATAAATGAATATTCTCTATATGTCTCAATTATAACTATTATTATTTTAAAAACAAAAATCATTGCATAAGTAAAAGCGTAGAAAAATCAATCTTAAAAAGTCTTGTGAATTATCAATTGTAGAATGTGGTTTTAAATTGCATGAATCCTAGTATTTGTAGTATATTATAAGCACATTAATTTAAAAATTTATAGATTATTACTGATAAAAAATATTCTTTCTAAAAATGAATATTTCTAAAGCTTAAGGTGATGTAAAATAGACTCTACACCTGCACTCAGAAATATTTACCGTTTTCTTGTTCGATTGCAAAGTTTTAAAAAAACGAGATACATTAGCTTCTAGTATGTATCATGGGAATTGTTCAATTAAATTAAGTAAAGTGATTGATTAATTATTGAGAATTTTTGATTTTAATATTCAAGGTTATGAAAATAACAATGATTATTGGAACCCAAAATATTTAATAAATGATAAATGAATTTACTTCGAAATTAATTTCAATAATAATCACTATATTTACTACTAACTAATGTATTTCTTTTTCTGAAATTTCGGAGTAAAATAAAAAAATTCTAAAGTACTGGTGAAGCGTCCGTTTTATATCACCTTTAGAAACTCTAATTATAAAAAAAATTAA